>BSBK01005836.1:0-532500 GCA_027943335.1 Chamaecyparis obtusa | reverse complement strand
TAAAAGTTAGATAAAAAGTTAAATCATAAACTAAAAAAAACTATGGTGAGCAGCACCTCTGAGAATAGCTTATAGGCCACAAGGAATACACTAAACCATTCCTTACATCACCTCAAGTCTAAAATATATATAAATGCAGGGATGCTATGTGTGAGCAAGGCTAAAGATTTTGCTGCTCAAAGTCCCTAAGACTCTATAGGAGTAAATGAAGAAGAAAAAACAACAGCATAAAAGGCAATTGATGGGGATTCCTAGACTCCAAGCTTCCCTTGAATTAAGAAGTTAAAGTTCAAAACTGTCTACAACCGGTTATCTTATCCACCTAGTAACAGGCCCGAGTGGGAACTTTGAAATTGATAATACATGTTAAAAACCACAGTAAATTATATATATATATATATATATATATATATATATATATATATATATATATATATATATATATATATATATATATATATATATATATATATATATATATATATATATATATATATATATATATATATATATCTACGATTTTAATACATAGACTGGACTTACACATCCACTTAGTCTTACTCATGAATCAAAAGACCAAAATTGGTTTCACATAGGGTGCTACAAGTGCTAAAACTAATGGCACTAGACTATATGAGATAGTAACATGAGAGATTACGGTAACAATAGGTAAGGATTAGAAATAAATAAAAAAATTACAATCCTATGACAAACGGAGATCCTAAGGGATATGCTGCGCAAACATCCAGGATATGAATAAATAAATAAAATAACCCAAATAGAGCTTTAAAAAATGAAAACAAGAAGGGAACTTGGATATGATGCGTTAGAAGTATTAAGAGATGCTTCCTCCTTTTTGTTGCGTTCACCCCGGTATTATCTGCTCTACTTCCTTCAACCAATTCTCGCATCTTCTTTTTCCTCTGTTCTCTTGTTCCACCCCCTTCCCCATTTCTATATTTCCTTAAATCAATTCAAAAACTCTTTCTTCCACTATGTAACTTTCTCTCTCTGTGTCCATCATGCCCAAAAAAATGGGCCCCTAACTCCTAGTCAACCGTTAGTTCAACAAGATGATCAAAACCAAAAGGCCTAAATTGATCCAAGAAAGTTGTGATAAATGATGAAACTAAACTCCTATTCCAATTCATGTTTGGCTTCCACATCACTGGTTGATATTCATCTCATAAAACAATTACACCACTACGCTAACAGAGGAGATTAGATAGAATTTAAAAGAATGAAAACAAAATCTGAAATATACACAGTCTTAAAAATATTAACTGTATTTTTAAATAGAAAAGTAACTAATATTGAATAGTTTAACAATTATTAGTTTGTTGTTTCGAAATAAGAGTAATATAACCTTTTCTTTTAAATTAAAAGTAAGTTTCCTCTTTCAAATATACTATCAAATTGGAAAACAATACTACGAATTAAACATTTTAGGAAATAACAATCCAAGTAAATGAACTACATGGTGTGTGAATATTTTTTTCTTCATAAAATTCCAGACTCGTCCATACCGAGGAGCTAGGCTCCCCTACCTTGACCACACCCTTGTCTTCAGATCCTGTCAACAGATGACAACTCAAATTTTGATCAGTAGGTTAGTCCCAAAAAAATATATAACCAATTCAACTTGTAAATGTTTCATTTTAAGCATGCATAATCATATCAAGAAAAATGATATATTTATCAACATATGAAACACATTTAATCATTTTCATTTTCCATATTAATCATTCTTAACAAATTAACTAATTTACCTCTAATAAACTTAGCATAGCATCTAACATATAATTTATTGCTTTAAGGTAGCCAAAACTCGACCAAGTCAAAAAGTCCACACTAGTTGCAAAACATCTAAATAGTGAAAGGTCTACAAAATTGGTAATGACATCCTTCTGCTCTAAGAGAAGACATCGTCCCGATGTCTTATGAAAATAAAACAAAAGTTTTCAAATCATAAACTAACTGATAAACATAATCAAAATTGCATAAATAAATCTAAGGAAGTAAATGCAAAAAAGATCTAATCATGTCATCTGCATCCTCCCATGTAGCACTGTCAATAGAGAATTGGTCCCATTGGACCTTATATTGCAAGATCTCTTTGTCGCGCACCCTAATGGTACACTAGTCAATGATACTAGATGTCTCCACTAACACCACTCCCAGATCATGTACCTATAAAGCACAATAATCAAGGATATGAGAAGCATCTGGATGGTAAGGTTTTAGTAAAGATACATGGAACACATTATGAATACAAGCAAGAGTAGGTGGAAAGGCCAGTCTATATGCAATAGGATTGATAATTTCCAAACATCAAAAGGCCCGCCATATCTAGGTGTGAGCTTAGAAGCTCTGCCAAAAGATATGGAACTCTTGTATGGGCTCACACAAAGAAAAACTTTGTCCCCCACTATGAACTGACAGAAGGTATATTTTTTGTCTCCATAACTCTTCTGCCTATCTGTGGCTTCCTTCAATTGTTCTCTAATAAGAGACATCTGCTCTTCCATTTCCCTTAACAATTCAAGACCCACAATGATCCTATCTTCTACCCTATCCCAAATGATGGGTGTCCGACACTTTCTTCCATATAGAGCTTCAAAAGGAGCCATACCTAATGATGAATGATAAGAATTATTGTAAGAAAATTAAACCAAAGGAAGATATTCTTCCCACTTGTACTACTGATCCATGCAATACATTCTCAATAAGTCCTCAAGAACCTAGTTAACCCTCTCTGTTTGACAATCTGTCTGAGGATGATATGTTGTACTAAAGTTCAACCTTGTTCCCAAAGAAGCATTCAAGGTTGTCCAAAACCTTGACATCATTCTCATGTCCCTATCTAATATTATGGTCTCTGGTACTCCATGAAGTCTAAAAATCTCCTAGACAAATTTCTTGGCCAAAACCAAAGATCCATCCCTCAGACTGCCTGGTATGAAATGTGAAACCTTGGTCAATTTATCAACCACAACCAAGATTACATCATGTTTGCACTTAGTCATAGGAAATCCTTGTACAAAGTCCATAGTAATAACCTACCACTTGTACTCTGGTATCTCATGAGGATACAGAAGTCCAGCTGGATGGACATGCTCAACTTTAACCTACTGGCATTCTAGACATTGAGCTATAGATGCTACAACATCTCTCTTGAGTTTGGGCCAAAAATATAATGGCCACATATCTATAAGCATTTTATTAACTCCTAGATGTCCTAAATATGGAGTACAATGCATCTCCTCAAAAACCAATTTCCTCAACCCATCCTGGTTGGGAATGTATATCCTCCCTTGGTATCTCAAAATACCATCCTCATCAAAAGAGTATCCCTCAAAATGGTGATCTGTTGAATCATTCTGCAATGTTGATTTGACCAACTCATAATGGTCATCACCTTGGAGATTCTGCAACACCTATTCCTTTAGACGTGTTCTGGTAGTAGAAATAGCTACAAGGTGTCTCCTTCTACTTAAGGCATTAGCTACTCTATTTTCCTTCCCTTTGATATATTCTATACCAAAATCATACTCGCTCAAGAATTCTATCCATCGCCTTTCTCTAGCATTAAGATTGGGTTGAGTGAAGATGTACCTCAAACCTTGGTGATCGGTTTTCAATTCGAAGGGCTTACCTAAAAGGTAATGTCTCCACATTACAAGAGCATGAACTATGGCAGCAAGTTCTAAATCATGAGGAGCGTAATTAACCTCATACTGCTTTAGCTTTTGTGACTCATAAGCCACTACTTTATCATTTTGCATAAGTACACCTCCTAAAGCTTCTCCTGAAGCATCAGTGATTATGGTAAAATGGCCATTAGGATCTGGTATAGCTAGGATAGGTGCAGATGTGATTTTTTGTTTCAATAACTAGAATGATTTCTCACAAACCTTTGTCCACTCATACCTCTTTCCTTTCCTTTGTAAGGATGTAATAGGTGCTGCTATTTTGGAGAATCCTTCCACAAATTTTTGATAATATCCTGCAAGTCCCATGAAGCTTCTAACTTCACTTACATTCTACGGAGTTGGCCATTCAAGTATAGCTTGGATCTTTTTTGGATCCATTGCAATTCCCTTAGCAGAAATAATATGCCCCAAGTAGTGAATCTCTTCATGATAGAATGAACACTTGGAAAGTTTTCCATACAATTTCCTATCTCTAAGGTGCTGCAAAACTATACACAAGTGTTCTTCATGTTCCTCAAGATTCTTGGAATAAATCAAAATATCATCTATAAAAATCTCAACAAATTTATCCAAATGATCTCGGAACACACTATTCATCAAGTTCATGAATGTTGCAGGAGCATTAGTCAATCCAAAAGGTAACACTACAAATTCATAATGCCCATACCTTGTTCTAAAAGTTGTCTTTGTTATATCCTCCTCCTTGATCCGGAGCTAATGATACCTAGATCTTAAGTCAATCTTTGAGAACATAGTTGCTCCTTTCATTTGATAAAAAATTTCATCAATTCTAGGAAGCAAATATCTATTCTTAATAGTCACCTTGTTGAGAATTCGGTAATCTATACAAAGCCTCAAAGTGCCATCTTTCTTCTTTACAAAGATCACAGGTGCTCCCCATGGTGACACACTGGGGCGTATGAACCCTTTGTCTAAAATTTCTTTCAATTGAGTTTTCAACTCATACATCTTTGTGGTTGTCATTCTATATGGAGCCTTAGATTGAGGTTCGGGTCCTGCCAACACATCTATAGAGAAGTCAAATTCTCTTTTAGGAGGCAATTCAGGTAGTTCCTCTGGAAACACATCTTGGAACTCTTGCAAGATAGGATAGTCATTTAGACTAGAAGGAGTGTCTAAGTCTTTTTAATAAGCTACATAGATCATACACCCCTTCTTCTGAGCTTTCTTCATTTTCATAGCAGATATAAGCCTTAGTTCCAAAGGTTTCTGAATACCCTTAACAACTCTAGGCATACCCGAATCATCTAAGCATTGAATTGACTTATCCTTACAATTCACAATGGCCCTATGCTCAATTAGCCAATTTATGCCCAAAATAACATCATAAGATCCTAAAGGAGCGACATAAAGGTTAACTTGTGTTTGAAAATTTGGAAATTCCAAATTGCTGCATACTAGACACTACTCAACCCTACGCTCTATCCTATTGCCGTATTCAACCATCCATGGTTCAGATAAATAACCAACTCTAATAGATAACTTTGAAACAAACTTAGGATCTATAAAACATTCAATAGCTCTAGTATCAATTAAAATAGAAACATCATTTCCATAGAGCTTACCAACTATCTGAATAGGAGCTGCCTAAAAATCTACTTGGCAATGATCAACCACTGCATGAATCTGGTGATGTACCTGAGGAGCTTTACCCTCTCTTTGAGTCACATTCTGAGGACACTATGTAGCATAATGATTACCCCCATAATTAACACACCCATTTCTTGGTCCTTGCCTATTTTCAGCTCTATTCCTCCAAGTGTTTCCATTCCTGTTATTATTTCTATTTTGATTCTGATTTTGAGGATTGTTATTGTTTTTGCCTCCATTTCCTCTTCCTTTACCTCTCAGGTTCCACACTTGTTGATGTCCATTGTTCCTTGACTTATCATTTTCATACTTCCTCTTGAATCCTTGTGAATCATTGTTTCGTTGAGAGACTCGAATTGTTGGCACCCTTTTTAGTTTCTCTTCCTGCAGCAGTGCCTTCGCATAAGCAAACTCCATAGTTTCAGGTTCATGCATTTCTACCTCAGATCCAATTTTTAGATGTAAACCCAAAATGAACTTACGTGTCTAGAAATATTCATCCTGCAGATATTGAGGAACATATTTCACCAAATGGCTAAACTTCTCATGGTAATCAGTTACTGATAAAACCCCCTGAATCAGATTTTGAAACTCAAACACTTTCTTGTCATAATACAGCTATGGCAACCATCATTTCCTGAAGTGGACAAGGAAATCAGCCCATGATATCTGTTTGGGTCCTAATTTCTTTTCAGCCATTTTATTATTCCACTAAGTAGCTACTTCTCCAATCAGCTGGATAGCTCCCCATAATGCCCTTGACTATCCTGAAAGATTTTGAACATGGAAGTACTTTTCCATGGATATAATCCATGCCTTAGCATCATCCCCTATAGTCTTTCCATTAAAGGTAGGTGGTGTGACCTTTTTAAGGTCCTTGCTCAATTCCTTAGCAATCTGGTCATTTTTCAAATTTCCATCATTTGCCCCTATGTCGACATCTCTCTTACGATGTTCCTCATTCATCCTATCCTCTTCTTCTTTTTGAAGAGCCTCCAGCCTCTAATCTTCTACC
Organism: Chamaecyparis obtusa; assembly: GCA_027943335.1. Taxonomy (NCBI): domain Eukaryota; kingdom Viridiplantae; phylum Streptophyta; class Pinopsida; order Cupressales; family Cupressaceae; genus Chamaecyparis; species Chamaecyparis obtusa. The sequence goes on along the minus strand of BSBK01005836.1, from coordinate 526,161 downwards.
TATTTCCTTCAAGCTTCATCATCCTGATTACCCTCATTCTGTCTGCCCCTTAAGTCATTTTCAATGGCATTCATTCAATCATTTTGCTGCTACAAAATGTTCCTCTGTTCAGCTAGGAGGGCTACAATTTCATCAAGCCTTTGATTCGGAATATCATTTTGTTCATTACTATTTCTGGCTTGGCCATTGTTTCGGGTCTACATGATGACAATATATCCCTGTACCATGCACAAACACAACTTCAACATAGAAAACCCAAGCCCTAGAGTTTAAACCATGCTCTGATACCACATGTAAAGACCAAATTTCTCATGAAAAGTAAAAACATATGTCAAAATAAATAAGCTCAATTGGACAAAATAAAACTGATAGATTACCATCACTATTCCCATATTTCGACCATAAGTGTTGTGACATAATAAAATCAAAGTTTTACATCTTAATACATTCAACCAATTTGTCGATAAGTTCAAACTATTAAAGACTGAGAAATTACAAATATCTAACTTCCTGTCGAATTTCATACATATACAACAAATAAAAAAAAACTTTCTTTTTCCCAAACCATCATAGAACAGTAACTAGGCACCACACTGTAATAGTCCTTGTCTCTTAAGCCTCCAGACCGCATGTCCACTTGCAAATCCTGAGATGGGAGTGTGGTCCGGGCATTTTTTCCACCCAACCATGGAGTGGTTAGCTCCCCTGAGGCTTACCCTGATATGGAAGCACACTAACCCTGCTCGAGAAGACTAGCAACTCGGCACTAAAGAGTTGAAAGAATATGAAGAAACTGTGATTCTATCTATTACAACAATCTATAGTTTGAAATAGAAATCCTAATCACATAATAGCAGAGAGAACATACAACACTAACCAAGCATATTCATGAAACATATGCGATAATAATCTTTGGCCAAAGAATCTTTTATGAAATCAGTTAAACTGACAGGTAATACAACATCATTACCCTTCTCTGTCTTATTCCAATTATGCTTCAATTCTAAAATAAACTTAAACAAATACTCAAATAGAGAGGACTATTCTTGTTGATTCCTTTTTAATCTCAAAAACACTAAGCAGCAAAGATCAGTAAATAAAATGAGATACTTGTAAATGGAATCTCAAAGATACAAACTATTAAATTAAACTATAGAGAAACATATAGTAGTCATCACTATTTCTACAGACAATCATTTCGTTAATCTTCTACCCACTGTTCTATATAATTTCGTGCTTCTACAATTTAATATAATGTTTAATTCTTATGTCATTGCAATTTAATAATCTATTTTCATTTTTCAAATTAAAGAGTTCATTCTAGCAACTACAATTTAATAATCTATTTTCATTTCTAAACTTATTGGTTTTGTTAAAACATTTTTTTGTTTCATCTCTAACATAAGGTTTTACAAATTGAAAAGAATAAAATTTAACTCTTTTCAGCATAAATAGCAACTGAGATTTTAAAGTTTATATCTCAACTAAAACTCAGATCTGGATATCTAATTGAGGCTAAAAGTTTTGATTTTCATTTATGTTTTTCCATCATACCCTGTTCATAAGCAGTGAATGTTCTCAAATCTTAAAATTCACAGTGGATTAATTAGAAAATATAAAAATATTAAAAAAAAAATCAAATCATTAAATCTAAAACTAACGCCCAGGCTAAGCATCTTATGAAGGCTAAACTTCTTGAAATCCAAAATGAAATCCCCTGTTCTTTGCAAGAATCGGCCCAAATTGAACAACAAGGAATTTAAAAGTTTGATAAAAAGTTTTCATAAACTAAAAAAAACTATGGTGAGCAGCACCTCTGAGAATAGCTTATAGGCCACAAGGAATACACTAAACCATTCCTTACATCACCTCAAGTCTAAAATATATATAAATGCAGGGATGCTATGTGTGAGCAAGGCTAAAGATTTTGCTGCTCAAAGTCCCTAAGACTCTATAGGAGTAAATGAAGAAGAAAAAACAATAGCATAAAAGGAAATCAATGCGGATTCCTAGATTCCAAGCTTCCCTCAAATTAAGAAGTTAAAGTCCAAAACTATCTACAACCAGTTATCTTATCCGCCTAGTAACAGGTTTGAGTGGGAACTTTGAAATTGATGATACATGTTAAAAACCACAGTAAATTATATATATATCTATGATTTTAATACACAGACTAGACTTACGCATCCACTCAGTTTTACTCATGAATCAAAAGACCAAAATTGGTTTCACATAGGGTGCTACAAGTGCTAAAACTAATGGCACTAGACTATATGAGATGGTAACATGAGAGATTACGGTAACAACAGGTAAGGATTAGAAATAAATGAGAAAAATACAATCCTATGACAGACGGAGATCCTAAGGGATATGTTGCGCAAACATCTAGGATATGAGTAAAAAAATTAAATAACCCAAATAGAGCTTTCAAAAATGAAAACAAGAAGGGAACCTGGATATGATGCGTTAGAAGTATTAAGAGATGCTTCCTCCTTTTTGCTACGTTCACCCCAGTATCCTCTGCTCTACTTCCTTCAACCAATTCTCGCGTCTTCTTTTTCCTTTGTTCTCTTGTTCCACCCCCTTCCCTGTTTCTATATTTCCTTAAATCAATTAAAAAACTCTCTCTTCCACTACGTAACTTTTTCTCTCTGTGTCCATCATGCCGAGAAAAATGGGCCCCTAACTCCCAGTCAACCCTTAGTTCAACAAGATGATCAAAACCAAAAAGCCTAAATTGATCCAAGAAAGTTGCGATAAATGATGAAACTAAACTCCTATTCCAATTCCTATTTGACTTCCACATCACTGGTTGATATTCATGTCATAAAACAATTACACCACTATGCCAACAGAGGAGATTAGATAGAATTTAAAAGAATGAAAACAAAAACCGAAATATACACATAGTCCTAAAAATATTAACTGTATTTTTAAATAGAAAAGTAACTAATATTGAATAGTTTAACAATTATTAGTTCATTGTTCCAAAATAAGAGTAATATAACCTTTTCTTTTAAATTAAAAGTAAGTTTCATCTTTCAAATATACTATCAAATTGGAAAACAATACTACGAATTAAACATTTTAGGAAATAACAATCCAAGTAAATGAACTACGTGGTGTGTGAATATTTTTTTCTTCATAAAATTCCAGACTCATCCATACTGAGGAGCTAGGCTCCCCTACCTCGACCACACCCCTGTCTTCAAATCCTATCAATAAATGACCACTCAAATTTTGATCAGTAGGTTAGTCCCAAAAAAATATATAACCAATTCAACTTGTAAATCTTTCATTTTAAGCATGCATAATCATATCAAGAAAAATGATATATTAATCAACATATGAAACACATTTAATCATTTTCATTTTCCATATTAATCATTCTTAACAAATTAACTAATTTACCTCTAATAAACTTAGCATAGCATCTAACATATAAATTATTGCTTTAAGGTCGCCAAAACTTGACCAAGTCAAAAAGTCCACACTAGTCGCAAAACATCTAAATAGTCAAAGATCTACAAAATCGGTTATGACACTTACTGAATTGTGATCCTTTAGCTCTCCTTGAAATGTGGTGTTCACGACATTGGATATGGTCTACTTGAAAATAGGCTTGTTGGAGAGCAGTGTAAGAAACAACAACACACAACAGATCACACCCAAAATGCTCTCTCGCTTGCTTACATCCATAGTCACACCTGTTGGCCAGGAATAGAAACTGTTTCATAAATCAAACTTCTCGGGCTTCCCAAAACAAATAAATCACATGAGCAACAATAAAAATCCAGAGATACCAATGGGCTATAATGTACATGGTCATTGCAGTGCAGGCTACGACAGAGATTGACTTGCTACTCCTTGAATTCTTCTGAAATCTCCTTACCAACTCTAAATGTAATGATTTTTTTATGGAGGGTTCATATCTGCGAGGCTATTCAATAGAGGTACTAAGTCTGAGAGCAGCCAACCAGTGAAGGCTCACCGCAAAGATATTTTAGCAACCTAATACAGGTTCAATCATACCTGAAACCTTCCGGGCACAATCCCAGCCTCATCCCTTATGATGTCAGAGCCTTGCACTCAACAAGACTTGATACAGTTGTAGACATAATATAAAGAAATCCTAATAAGATGGCTTCCACACCTCCGCAAATTTCAAAGCTGATGATAAAGAATCGTTCCATGATATAATATTTGCCTATCACATTAGAATGCTCTCATCTCACAACTGTTAGTGGAAAAGTCTAGTAGAAAAATCTTCCACGCATACAAGCAAGAATATAAGTTCCATGCATATCCATGAAACTCATTTAAATATCTAATCCTATATTAGTTCATAACTAAAGATAATTTAAAACTTTTTATATATTATTGGGGAAATTCATGTTTCTAGCTTGCTCCAGTATTGAGAAACCAATTAAGGATGCCCAAGCCAAGTGTAGTGTTATGAAAGTGCAGTGGTCTAAATGATACTAAATGTTCAAAGACAAAATATATATTTTTAATATTATATTGATTTAACTTTATTAATTAAATGCGTATAATTAAATATAAATTAATTGAAATAAATTATTAATCATTACAAGTGATAAATGTACATAAAAGAATGTTTAAATTAAATGTGAAGAATTAGAGCATGCAATTCTAATATTGAAGGGATGCGGCTAAGCTCTCTATAAAATACACCATTCACAAAATTTGGAAAATCTGAAAACACAGCAGATTTTTGCTTTTGTGTGTTTTTGTCAGGAACTTAGCCTCTGCCATATTGAAGAGGGTGTACTGGGCTCAATGTTTTGTAGAATTGATTCATCTCATTTTGAAAATGCATTATCTTGAATTTCGAACTATTCTTTAAATCTATGCAAGCTTAGAAGAGCATGCAAGTTTTTTTAATGCTCTAGATCAAGTTTGTGCCATATAAATCTAATATGTATCCCATTGATTTGATCTAGTTGATTGTGTACTTTTACTTTCTCTACTCTTTGTTGACCATAAAGAATTAGTGCTAATTAAAAATAATATGCAGAAGATGTCAAAAGGTAAGGGCTATGCTTTTTTGAGTCAACCCCTTGAATTAGACTAGCTTTTCCATAGTAAAATTATTAAAAATAATACACTAGCAATAGAGGTGATCTAGATGACTTTGTTGCATAGAAGGTTCCTTTTAGTACTATAAATTAACATTTTCTTATGTTGACTCTTCTTTTCAATGACTAAGATTTGAATCTTGATAAACAATGATAAAAAAATGTGTAGCCAATACCTTTAAATACCAAGACATAAATATGCAAGCATGTACCTAGTTAAATCATAATAATTCATTGAATATGATCATTTGATAGAAATTGAGGAGAAGGTTAAGGATTTATGTATTTCTTACAACAAGAAAAATGAGATAATTTGTTGGCTTCTTTCCCAACTACATGCAACAAGAAAGAAAATTAATAGGCTTGAAGCATTGGTGGATGCAGACATCAGCGCTAGAGATTGGTCTGAGGCTATTCATTCCAAGAGTATTTGGGTTGTTTCCAATGACTTGGATAATAGTCTAAACAATTGGCACAATATGGAGGCTCAAGTCAAGGAACTTAGAGATATGGTGACCTCTAATGAGGAGAAGGAAATGTTGTATCTCATTGCAGCTAATAAGAGAAATTTAGATTAGGTGAAAAGAAACCTCAATGAGGTGGTTGTATATATAGTAAGGATATAGTGTGCGGGTCATTGGACTCTATGTAATCTCTTTGAAAAGAGTTAGAATATCAATTTTTCAAGAGGAAAAGAAGGGAGGTTGTGTTCGATTCAGTCCTAGATCCTTTAGGTGATCTATCCTATACTCAAAGAAAAGATCAAATAAGGTCACTTTCTATATTAGTTAAAATAGTTAAATTAGGAGTGGAAGTCTATCATGGCACATGCCTAATAGTCATGCATGTTCTTCTTAGAGTGGTTTTTATCCCTTGGCTCATTTTTTGTTGCTTTTATTTTGTAGATTTGATCTTGGTTTATTGTTAGTATTTTGTTGGACTTTCTCACTCTTTGTATGACCTTTGTCTCCTACCTAATGGTTGTTCAATAAGGCTTTAGGTTCTCCCTTTCTTTATCTAATCAAAACAATCGATGAAATATTCAAGAGTTATGATGGATTTATATTTTAAAATTAAATGTGAAGGATTAAAGTATGTAGATTTAAAATTAGAGAGGGAATATGAAAGTTGACGTGTTTTAGAATTAATTCACCTTATTATTGAAAATAAATTCAATCTTGAGATATAAACCATTATTGAAATTGATTCAAGCTTGGAAGAGTATGTGAGTATTTTTCATAACTCTAGATCAATTTTGTGTCATGTAGATCTAATTATATGTATCCCATGGATTTGATCTAGTTAGTTATGCACTTGTACTAGATCTAATTTATCATATTACCTATTCTTTGTTGAGCAGCAATGATTGATGGTATTTGGCAATAACTTAATAAAGTTGCCAGATTGTAAGGGTTATGTTCTCTCAAGAGTCATGCCCCTTGATTAGACTAGCTTTATAGTAATAAAAATTATATGGTTTAGATGACTTTGTTATATCGCAAGTTCATTTTATCACCATAAATTATTATTATTTTCATATTGGTTTTTCTTTGTAATGAATATAATTTAAATCTTGAGAATCAACTATAACAAATGCACAGCTAATACATTCAAATACCAGGAAAAAATAATTAATCATGAAAATATGTACGAAGTTGAATCACAATTATTAGTGAAATAGGAGAAGGTTAGATTAGATTTTGATTTTCTTTTTTTGTATGGGCTCAATTCTATATGGTGAGAGAATATTTATGCACAAAACTGACCCATGGTATGAAAGTTTGAATACCAATGCGGGGAAGAATGTTTTGTGAATAGGTGTAAACATAAGTGTAATAAATAGATAACATATAGTACATTTATGAATATGAATAAGATGTTAGAATGATTTTAGAATAACTGAGAGGGGGGTGAATCAGTTATCCTTAGGTCTAGATGTACCAACAAAACTTTTAAACTCTTCAACAATTTTAGATCTATTAATCAATTCACTTGGTCTCTATAGAATATATGAGTAACATAAAACTTGTAGCCAACTGTCCAAAAGTAATCGACTTGCAGAATATAAAAATTTAAAAAACATAACACATCAAATCACATTCACATAAGTATAACACCAGGATTTAACATGGAAACCCAATATGGGAAAAACCACCAATAACATGCTACTAAATTTTCACTCTTCTGAAGTGAGCTCGGTGAGAAGCTAACCCTGTTAAAGGTTTACAATACACACTATTAGGTGTGACCCGGTCAAAGGATTTAATCACCCTATTAAGAGTGGCCTAGTTAGAGGGCTTAAGAATATTCCATTAGAATGTCACCTTGATTAAAGGGCTTACAAAATGACTGTTAGGTCAACCTTAATTAAAGGATTTTGACTTATACAATGGTTATAAAGTAATAGTAGGTTCTGATCCGAAATATATAACTCAATTGATAATATAGATCCAATACACTCATATGTTGATTTACCGACTCACCTTCATTACCATCTCCATCTCCGATTTGCTAAAAAATATCTTCAAGCAAGCACCTCAACTTTGTTTAGCTCTTCTTAGCCTTCTGCTTAGACTCATCAATAAATAACATCAACCTCTTTCCATAGGCTTCAAAACCTCACAATTAGGTCATCCTTATACCTCCTTGATCAGGTAGATTAATCTTTTGTCACTTAATCTCTTCTGTAGATCTTAAGTTTAGGTTAGATTCATCAAATCCTTCTATCATTTTGTTCTCCTCCATATCCTTCTAGATACTTCTCCAAACTTCTCCTTGAATCCATAAGAAAATGGTTTACCATGCATTAAATGCTCCAGATCATTCATTATTAATTTCAACATATTTTACATATCCCAAGAATTCAACTATGTCAATTGAGATTCTCAATTCCTTCACAATCTATAAATTATTAACACTTGGTCAATACTGTGTTAATCTACTTGGTCATTACTGGATATCTTGGTCATCACTAAAAATGATTCTACTTGGAAAACATTGTCTTCATTCGATTAATTATCTGATACTCAATAATTAATGATGTTTGGTCGACACTAAATTTTCTCAGCTTATACTGGTGCTCAGTCGATACTAGAATTACTCGGCTTAAACTAAATTTCTTCTCTTTTTCTTGGTTAAGTCTCTGCTTCAAATCTATTGACATCTTTACTTAGTGTTAAAGATAAACAATGTTGGTATATAGATGTTCCTTCTTACTAAAACTATAACAATTTTCAAACACTCTTTGCCCAAAATGAAGGAAAAACTCATACAACAGTTGAGTTAGTCACTCACAACTAAAATCTCTGTGATCAAAGGAGTAGCTACCTTATATAAAGATCAATCTTGACAATTCATTTATTTGAAAAGAATGAAAGCAGTAAAAATAATGTATACTTTTGACCTGAAAGTACAAAAGGCTTTTTCAAAACTCATATGAAATAACTACTGAAAGATTTATGCTCTGAGAGAGAGTCCACACTTATCTAAGCCAACTGACTAAGACTGTAAAGAACATTCCCAGAAAGATTGATTCAACATATACTAAAATAAAACTAAAAAATGGATGTATGATCTTGAAACACATTCACAGATTGTAGCAACATGAAATCAATTCCAACTGAAACCAACATGCATGTATTAACCAGATACACTGATCTGAAAAAGATACTGCTATTTGATATATATATCAACTGATATTATATCATGAGTTTCAACTCAAAACAAAACCATTCCATGAAAGTATTTGTAGTAAAATATTAAACTATAAGTTCCTGCTACCAGAGAACTGACCCTTGCCAGGTCTTTCAAAAATTAATTTATAGTCACGTAGGGCATAATCAGTTTCATAACTAAAGTCTATTATTGGAAAAGAAACTAACTGTAATACCTCAAAAATGGGCTATAAGTTCATTAACCTCCTACATCTACAAATCGAATGAAATCAACATCAAAGTCCTAACCAAAGGCACATCTAAACATCATCGAATCATAATTGATTATCTTAAATTCTGCATCAGGGAATATTCCTAGCAATATTCCTAATTATCTTAATTATCTTTAATTTAATGATTATTTGACAATAAATCACATTTATCCTAAGTTTGATTAATTGAATATTTTCATATTTAATTAATTAGATTTAATATCTTGCCACTTAATTGTGTAATTAAATTGAATTCTATCTATTATTAATTGTATTATTTAATTTTGACAATAAATCCAAAATCCTATGATTAATTGATTAAATTCTTATTTAATTAATTAAAGCAAGTTGTCATTATTTAATAATATAGTTTTTAATAAAAGTTTAAAAAATAATTGATTAACCCATAAATCAATTATTTTATTTTCAAAAAGCAGTTAAATTGAGAATAAATCACTTTATTTATTTATTAAATCATAATTATCCATGTGCACATTCAAGGACCAGTTAAACTCAAATTGGAAAATCAATGCAAGTTGTTAGCTTTTTGAAACTCAACATCTTTTTGAGTTTTAAATTTGATCTAAACTTCTAATTCGAGTTGAACTGTGCTTTTGCATGATTTTTGTGAATTAAATTATCTTTATTATCAGATAACTCAAAAATCAAGTTGAGTTAATCTGAGTGATTTATGGCTTTCTTCCATGCACCTCCAAAGCCCTGAATTTCTATAAAACCAAGGCTCAGCTCTTCATAATTCATCTCTCTCATATATCTCACAAATTGCAAACTTACTCTACATGAATCATAGCATATCAGATTTGGAGAATTTGCACAATTGGAGCTTGAAAGATAAATTTGAGGATTCAAAGCTTTGTGAGATCAATTTCAAATTCATTGCTTTCATATTATTGTTATAATTTTCATTCTCATATCATAGCATATCAGTTTTTAGCATATCATAGATTCATATCAGTTTTCATCATATTATTGCATAGAAAATCCAAAAATATAGCTTAATTGCATTCATATTTCATATCCATTTTTTGCATTCAAATCCCTCATTTAGGTGTTGTCTAGGTCACTGATCTCGATAACAATCTGAGAAATTAATCTCGCACCTACTAGAAGGCAGTAAATCGCTTAGTTAAATTAGATTTTAATTTTGCACGATTTTGATTTTTGCTAACCTCTAATGTTTTACTGAAGTGTTGTGTCTATAGATTAGGTACAATTTTCACACACACATTTCTGGCGTCCACCGTGGGGCAACCCACTTTTACATGCTAGTTTTGATTTTTTTTTGGGAGCTAAAACCCTAAAGTTTCAAAGATTTAATTTTATCTCTCAAATGAATTGGAGTTGTTTTCTAAATTTTTTTTTTCAAGTTGGACACATATTAGGGAAGCTACAGTAAAAAATTTAGAATTTTATAAAATATTTTGAATTTTTAATAATTTTGTCTTGAAATTATGGAAAAAATTAATATCTGACACAAATCAGCATATTTTTTGAGAATTTTTATATTTTTGGAAATCCCTTTAAATTATATAGGGGGTCCATTCTTTGTATTTTAAATTTGGAGGCAATATAATAACTCAAATAGTCAATTTACAAAAACTAGTCTATTTTGGTAAAATGGGTCTCTAGGGCACAAATGAAGAGATTTTTCTAAAATTTTTACATTTTTGGAAATCTCTCTATTTTTTAGTAGGGGTCTTTTTTTTGAATTTCTATTTTTGTGGCCAAAATCATATCAAAAAAACTAGATCTTGTTGACTAGGTCAAATGCAGCAAAAAAAGTAAAGTTTTGTGATGGGTATGCACTTATTTTTTTTACATGGTTCAATGAATGATATGAGTTGTCATTTGGGTTAATTTCTGGTTATTATTGCTGATAATAATTTATTTTTAGAGCTAACCCTATGGTTTTCATAAGTTGAATATATTTTGCATATCTTGTTTGCTTGTTGGAGAGTTCGTCACTTGCTTGCATGGAAAAGCTCAACAAGAATTGCTAAAAATCAGGTAAAATCTACTAAGCACATTGCAAGGATCCCAGGTATTCTTCTTCATCTAATAAAATTTTAGTTTGGCCTTAAAATAAATCTCTCGTGTGTCTAGCTTGGGTGATTCTTTTCATGCTTTTGTTCTACACACTTGCATAATTGATACTAGGTTGTGACCCCTTAAGGATTCATTAAGTAGTCTCAGATACTTGTGATTGATCTTGATTGCTATCTTGGGTTATTGGGCTTGCTAATCTGCTAGCCCCTCATTCTGCCCTGTGGTTGCAATCTCAGTGCCATAAAGGGGAGGGGTCAACAAGATAGAAGCGTTAAGTGTTCCACTTGGCAACCCTTTTGTGCTTTTAGGAACTCACTTATTTTCTAAGTTGGGGACTCATTTTTAGCTTGTGTGAGGTGTTAAGTGTTCCACCTTGTGGACTCATCTCATATTCACTTTAAGCGTTAAGTGTTCCTCTTTCTACTTTTTGGGTACTTTTGGTAGATTTGCTTTTGGAAACATACATCTGTGCTCACATAGTAATTAGGCCCTATGAACACTATTCATGATTCTTGGGAGATTGGATTCCCAGTGAAATCTTTCTTGATGACAGAATCCTTGTAGGTAGGGAGGATACTTAGTGCATTTCACATTCAACTCAGTTAGTGCGTCTTCTCTTATTGATCGATACATTCTCTCCCAGGAGAGGTTGATAGATCACGTGGGGTTGACATCACAAGCTTTGGTGAATCAAAATTCAAAATTGGTTAGTGTGTCTTCCCTTATCGATTGATACATTCTCTCTCCAGAGAGGTTGATAGATCACATGGAGTTGATATCATAGACCTTGGTGAAACAAACTTTGTCTTAGCATGTCGGATTAATCTGCTTGCTTTGTTTGGGTTAAAAGTGAAGAGGTATCAAAACCTTGGATCTGGAGCCAAGTCCCCTTGTGGTATACTATTGTGAGTCACCTTTAGAGAGGGTTAACTGTAGTAGATAATCCCTTCATAGGGAAAACTGCGTTGATGGAACCTCAAGTGGTAATAGCCATTTTCACCATGGTAGTGACAACCGCTATATAAATGTCCTTGTGGAAGAAATCTCCATAGGTATGGTTCATTGTTGGGTTGTCAGATCTCCCTAGCAGCTCCTGAAGATTAAGTTCTCGGACTATGTCAAAACCCTGGTGCGTCGGGATTGGAGTTCACCCCTTTGAATCATAAAAGTTGTAGAGTCAAACCATTACTAAAAACCCTAGCGAGGCCAAATTTTCATTTTATAGGGTATATGTGCGTTATTGCAAAACATTTTTGGAACATACACAATTATCGCTTCTGAGGATTAGAATGAATAAGTCACTTGATTGTTCATGCGCAAGGTTGCTTTTTCCCTTGTTCATTATTTTCAGACATGCTTGAAATCACTTGCTTGCTGTTTTGCGTGCTTTTTTATTTATCTAATTATTAAAAATGGATAAATCTATTACAATCCTCAAACCTGGACATTGAAATTTGCAAACAATTTAAATCTAAAAACTCAAAATTTGCAAAATCTGAAGTAAAATCTTTTCTAGAGTCAAAAATCATTTCAGGAAGTCAAAAGTCATATGAGTTTCTATCAAGTGTCATTTCATTACAACCCATCTATCGTATGATTGAGTACCTAGTGTCGTACGAGTTTCCATGCTAGCAAATTCTCAAAGTCAAAATCTTGCAACTATTGTATGAGATTTTCAACTATCATTTCATTACTACCCAACTGTCGTACAAGTTTTTCAACTATCATTTCATAGCATACCCACTGTTGTACGAGTCTGCAGAGTGTCATTTGGGAAATTTTTGAAAGTTGTCAGAAAGTTGTTAGAATTGCCAGATACCCAACTTTTTCAGCCTAGTTCTAGAATCTATCGAACAAATCACTGTGTCAAGAACAGAGCAATAGCTATTGAGAATCAGTACACGTGTCTCAAAGAATCAGTACACAAGAGGAAGAAGCTCTAATCACCACTATGATGAAGCAGTTGCAAGCTATGCAAGTCCAGCTTGACAAACTTGAGAATGAAAAGGAACCTAAAGAGTTCTCCATGGAAACTCTATGCTCTTTTCCATTTGATAAAGACTTGTACATGTCACCATGCTCTCAGACAAAATGTGAGCAATGTGACAACCCTTATGATACCTCTTCCACAGAGAGTGACACATCAAGCTTTGGAGACTATGATGACTATGACGATAGAAAATGTAATGATACCTATGACACCTCTGTTCCTAAGAGTCCTCCTCGTCGTGTGTTCCTACTTACTACAAATGGGCCATCACATTGGATAGATCATGATGGTGATCCATATGATTCTGATTTTGAAAGAGATTTTTATGGCTTTTGTGGACAATACCTTGATTGTGATCCATCTACTACTGTTGAGGACTATAAAATGCATCGTGCTAGCTTGAAGCATCAATATTATAAGAATCCTTCTCCTAAGGACTCCCCTGCTGAAAATAAAGATTATCTTCTCAAGAAAGATCATGTTAATGTTGAACCTTTGTCTGGTGATGGTTCCCTTCCATCCCCTACTTCCTCCAATACCTATACATTTCCTAAAGCTTCTGAGTCTTTCAAATCTTTCACAGAACCTTCATCCGACACAAGCCCTGATACTTTTCATACGGTTCCCTATCATTATCCTCAAGGGCTACCCCTTGAAGAAACTCAAGCTAACCTTCACTTGGCTACCAATACTTTGAATAATGCTATACCTAAAGAGCCTAAGCCTTCATATGCTATAATTCCTACTTCAGCTAGTCCTCCACCATCTCTTCCAAAGCCTTCCATACAATCCCAACATGCTTCCTTGTCCTTAGAAGTGGCTCCATGTCAAGAGAACTCCAGAAATGATAAAGAAAAGGACATAAAGAAAGATCAAGATCAAGAACCCTCCATGTCATCCAATCCTTTTCATGATGTCTCTTATCTACTTCAGGGTTCTTTTGATCCTGCACACCCTTTTTCATGCATTCCACCATGTCTTAAGTCTTCTCCTAAGAAAGATCAAGCTACTACTTACACTGTTGAGCTTATTGAAAATCAAAATAACCTTACCACACTTGTGCTTTCCAAAGATGATACTTCCATTAAGGTTGGTAAAAATGGTGTTGTTACTTCCAATGTTAAGCCTATTGAAAATCAAGAGAAAAATTATGTGCTTATGCTATCCAAAGATCCTTGTCAAGATCAAAGTCTTCCATCTTCTTGTTCTACCACTCCATGTTCATTTCCACTTTCTACTCTTCCTAAGTCTTTGCAAGTTTTGAACAATCCTATCAAATAAGGTGCTCATATTCAAGATATCCATGATTCTATTGAAAATTCTAATGCTCACTCTAAAGATACTGATGTCCTTGGTTGTCATATAGATGCTGATGAACTTGTTGATTATCCTTTTGCGTCTTCCACTTCCATCCTTGGACCTCTTCCACCACTACTAAAGGCTTCACATCTACCTTCCATCTTGGGTCCTTATGTCCCGTCACTTTCCCCTCCTAACTCTCCTAATTTTCCATCCATCTTGGGTCCTTACATCCCTCCATCTCCCATCTTTCTTCAAGATCAACATAGATGCATACCCTTGAATCCTTTTCATCCACTCCCCCATCTAAACCAGTCATATCCTTTTTCTTTCACAAGTCCCAAGTCTTTTGGAAGTAACTTGAATGTTCAATACAAGAAAAAGAAGCAATACAAGAATCCATCAAAAGAAGATCACCATGTCTCCTCTAATAGACATAGAAACATAAAGTCAAAAGAGATATCTAAGAAAAAAACTACAAGACAAGTATGGGTTCCAAAATCCATCATTGAAGATATTCTCTCTAGATCATCAAAAAGAAATAAAAAGCCTACAGCTATATGGATTCCAAAGTCTCTCTTGAAAGAGTCCGGTGTTGAACAAAAAGTGAAGTTGACATTCAAGCTTCCAAAGGCTTCCACTTCATCTCCCTCCAAAAATATTCTTCCATTCCACGTGCCTAAACCACAACCTTTGCTCTCCATTCACCATATTCCTTCACGTATTCCTTCATTCACATTTCCTCCATCCTCTTGCCACCCTTCAAGGTATGTGTTGATGTTGAGCTTTCCTTCCTTTCCATCTACCCTTTCACAATCCTTACATGCATTATCCTTCTACCTTCTATCATTTTTCCTCATTTGCCTATTCCTCCTATCTTCCAACCTCACTCGCTTTACATAAAACCTTATCCTCAATTTTTCTCTTCCATATTCCTTTCCCTATTAGCATCTTTGAGCATATCATTTGAATCCTTGGTATATCATGGTTTATCCTTTCAAGGAGCATTATCTAAAAAGCTTACCTTCTTCCAAAAAAAGAGAAATGAAAAAAAAATTGAAAATGTGCCTTGGTGAAAACCTAGAAACAGGCACCTTGGTAGCAAAAGTAAAGAGAAATAAATTCATCCTATGGTGAAAACCAATCCTTTGTGGCACCTTGGATAAGTACCTTGGTGAAAACCTGACAATCAAGCATCATGCATAGTTCTTCTACATATTTCATCGATTCCATCTTCTCTCTTTAATCTTGACAATGTTGATCTATACACGAACATTTGGCTATTTTGTGAGTTGTCTGATGATGATCTTGCTTTCATTCCCTTCCTATTTAGCCTTCATATTTATTTTCCTCCATTCATTCTAGTCTTTTTCTATCATTTCCCCTTTGGTCTTGATCTAATAAAAAAAGAAAGAAAGAGTAAAACACAGTGCTATGAAGCCTCTTGACATGTCTACTCTTTTGGACTACATCCTTTCCTTCTTTGGCATTACGCTATTGTGACTTATCCTATGATGGCCTTTCATTGCTTGTCCAAATGCGCTTTACATGACAATTTTTCCCTAACTTGAGTATTCTTGAGGAGTTTTCCCTTGATGATTTCTTCCCTTCATTAGCTTTCATTCTCTTGTCTTCCATCTCTTCCACCAGCTTGCCAATCCCTCTTGTTCTCCACCTTGCTAGACATTGGGACTGCACGATATAATCTTGCTTGGGAGTTTGCAATGGAAAAAGATGCTATCAAGTATACCAAGTATCAGAACTAGTATCAGAACAATTATCAGAATCATTATCAGAATTAGTATTAGAATCAGTATCAGAACCAGTATCGAAACAATTATCATAATCAGTATCAAAATTAGTATCAGAACCAGTATCAGAACAAGTATCAGAACAAGTATCAGATTAAGTATCAGAATGAGTATCAGAACAAGTGTCAGAATGAGTATTAGAATAAGTATCAGAACAAGTATCAGAACCAGTATCAAAACAAGTATTAGAATTCCCACTAGGCCTATGCCTTTTGCTTTAGTTTATGGGTTTGAGGCGGTACTACCTATTGAGGTTGAAATTCCATCACTAAGAATCAGAATGCATGGTCTAGTAACTGATGATGACTATAGAGTGTCTAGGTTACAAGAACTTGAACTACTAGATAAGCGTAGACAAGCAGCGTATGATCATCTTAGAGTATATCAGAACAGAATGTCTAGAGGTTACAACAAGAAAGTCAGACACAAAGAATTTCAAGTTGGCGATCTAGTCTTGAGAGAAAATCCTAAAAATCAATCCCATCAAGAATGCAAGGGGAAGTTCAAACCCAACTGGCTAGGTCCCTTTGTCATCACTACTAATTTTGGCTCTGGTGCCTATCAACTCTCAATGTCTAAAGGAGAACAGCTCTGAGAACCAATCAACATTCTCCATCTAAAGAAATTCTACGCCTAAGGCATTCAATCTATGGTAAAATATCCTGAAAAAATTATAAAAATAAGAAAAAGTCCTGAAAAAATGAACATCTTGGTGAAAACCTAGCAATAGGTGCCTTGATGATTCACAAAAAAATCAAAAAATATCAAAAGTACAAAAAAATTAAAAAAATTAAAAATACAAAAAAAAGAAAAAAGAAAAAAAAGTGCCTTGGTGAAAACCTGGAAACAAGCGCCTTGGTAGCAAAAATAGAATCTCTGCCAAGATGGTGAAAACCTGGCAAACAGGCACCACTTGTTTCAAAATGCTCCATCTATCCATGCAATCTTGGTCTTTCCCAGCTTTTAGTCTTACTTTAGTTTGTACATATCTCTTGGTTTGTTTTTGCATTTCCAGTTTTCAATAAGTCGGTTTGTCCACAAATCTGCTCAAGTGTCTGTATCCTATCAATGTTCAAACTTGGGGGAAATCAATGTCATATCCTATGGTCTCCGGTGTATCTGAGACGTGTCATATCTAGTCAGAGTCTTTTTGAAGCTTCATTTGAGTCAATCAAGTCTATCTTGTCTCCAAAAAGGATTTTGCATCTACAACAACGCAATCAACATCAAACTGAAAACTGAAAACAATCTATGCTTTTTTACATTCTTTTATCTCCTTGTATGCTTACTGATTCGCATTGAGATTTTTGCATATTGTGTCCCTTCGAGCTCTTCAATGATGTCCTTTATTGGATTTAGAGAGTGATGACTAGGGGCATAATCTTTTCTTTGTCTTCTGCTTGTATGTGAAAATCTAACAACTTTGGAAATTCTGGATTGAAATGGTGTCTGACTGTAAGAGCCTCTATCTCAAATTGGATGGCCATGTGTACCTCAACCATTGATACTTGAAAAATTCAAGGAATTTTGATCTAACTATTGTCTTTTTGAGTGAGTTCTTTCTCCTATCGTGAAACGCGATCTTACCTAAGGATGTGAACGATAAAGGATCACTACGGGTAATTCACATTGGATTTAGAATAATCTCTTGGTTGTTTGATGTGTTTGTCAATGCAAAGCATATTCAGGTCATCATGACATTTATGTTTTGATGCTTATACAAATTGCTATATCAAAATGGACATGATATTCAGGTCATCTTGGCGCTTATGCCTTGGTGCTTATATCTAATCCGACATTCCGAAAATAAAATCAATATTCATATATCCATGGTTGTTGACCAGTGGGTGTTGTATTGATTCTTGCGCATACAAATTGATATTCATATGTCCATGGTTTCATAGCTAGTGGGCATTGTATTGATTTATCCCGTTACCTAAAAGTTCAATGATGATAACAAATCGACACATGATCAGTGACTAGGTCCTAGGTCTTAGGTTGCATTTCATTTTGCATGTCTCTTTGCATTTTTGCATGTTTGCATGATCTCACAATGGCTAAATGAACTTCAATGCTTAAACAATTCTCCACTCGCATCTTCAAATCTAACAAGAGCTGAATCTCACACGAAGGTTCCTCCAACGAAACAGCAAGTAGAATCCTTTTTCGGGATCAAAATCAAAATCTAAGATCATTCATATTGTCTACTACTTGTATATTCGACCTTCGATCATCACAGAAATCTAGTATTCAACTTAACTGATTATCTAACATCAAACTATCAAAATTTCAACTTGGTCAACTATGGTCAACTCATAGTTTCACCTAGTCAAACTTGGTCTTTTGGGACCTTCCGACGATGCAGAATGCATTCCCGGATGTGTATAACCACTTTTTCAATCAATTAACATGCTTCTAAACTATCAACGCTGACTTTTCTTGTCAGATTTCAATTTTAATCCCGAAGGGGGCATAGTATTGCACATCATTCAAAGTCTGTAAATCAAATTCTATCAATCTTTCCTCAGTAATCAAGACAACAACCACGTCTAGTTATTGATTCATCAAAAAAGACCTCATTGCTCGAGGCAAATCTATCATCACTTTGGGCATATCAGATTCATCAAGATCCATATCAATCTGGTATTCTCCTAATCTTGTAAACTGTATCAGTTTTTGCAACCATCGGATCATAGTGTTCTTTTCTTGGTTCTTTGGCAACTGAAGGATTCAGATGTGATACCTGCTAGTTCTGCTAAGACAATCGAGTCTAGAACCGGTCACTCACTTCTTAGCAATCCTAAGGTTTGGAATCAGGCATTTTGACACTTTTTCACAATCATCGGTTCATCGCTACTATAGTGAACATTATCTTTGGTCATTCATGACCTAATATCTCCATATCTTTCAATCGATTTCTATCTTGGAATCGGTTTATCCTTTGAATTAGTTTCATATCTCTATCAAACATAGACTGTCTTTGAACCACTGCGCTTCGCACAGTAATTCAAAGAGGGGCAAAATGTAATACCCCAAAAATGGGCTATAAGTTCATTAACCTCCTACATCTACAAATTGAATGAAATCAACATCAAAGTCCTAACCAAAGGCACATCTAAACATCATCGAATCATAATTGATTATCTTAAATTCTGCATCAGGGAATATTCCTAGCAATATTTCTAATTATCTTAATTATTTTTAATTTAATGATTATTTGGCAATAAATCACATTTATCCTAAGTTTGATTAATTGAATATTTTCATATTTAATTAATTATATTTAATATCTTGCCACTTAATTGTGTAATTAAATTTAATTCTATCTATTATTAATTGTATTATTTAATTTTGACAATAAATCTAAAATCCTATGATTAATTGATTAAATTCTTATTTAATTAATTAAAGCAAGTTGTCATTATTTAATAATATAGTTTTTAATAAAAGTTTAAAAAATAATTGATTAACCCATAAATCAATTGTTTTATTTTCAAAAAGTAGTTAAGTTGAGAATAAATCACTTTATTTATTTATTAAATCATAATTATCCATGTGCACATTCAAGGACCAGTTAAACTCAATTTGGAAAATCAATGCAAGTTGTTAGCTTTTTGAAACTAAACATCTTTTTGAGTTTTAAAGTTGATCTAAACTTCTAATTCGAGTTGAACTGTGCTTTTGCATAATTTTTGTGAATTAAATTATCTTTATTATCAGATAACTCAAAAATCAAGTTGAGTTAATCTGAGTGATTTATGGCTTTCTTCCATGCACCTCCAAAGCCATGGATTTCTATAAAACCAAGGCTCAGCTCTTCATAATTCATCTCTCATATATCTCACAAATTGCAAACTTACTCTACAGGAATCATAGCATATCAGATTTGGAGAATTTGCACAATTGGAGCTTGAAAGATAAATTTGAGGATTCAAAGCTTTGTGAGATCAATTTCAAATTCATTGCTTTCATATTATTGTTAGAATTTTCATTCTCATATCATAGCATATTAGTTTTTAGCATATCATAGATTCATATCAGTTTTCATCATATTATTGCATAGAAAATCCAAAAATATAGCTTAATTGCATTCATATTTCATATCCATTTTTTGCATTCAAATCTTTCATTTAGGTGTCATCTAGGTCACTGATCTCGATAAAAATTTGAGAACATTAATCTCGCACCTACTAGAAGGCAGTAAATCGCTTGGTTAAATTAGATTTCAATTTTGCATGATTTTGATTTTTGCTAACCTCTAATGTTTTACTGAAGTGTTGTGTCTACAGATCAGGTACAATTTTCACACACACACTAACACCCTATAACTGCTTGGAACCATCTTTTCAAAGACTAATTGATCAAATTAGCTTTTTCTGGCTTCAGCATTGACAGTGGCCCTAGTTGCTTTGCACTCAGCTAACCACTCCTTGAAAGCCACCATGAATCTTTCCAACATCTCCTTGTTTGGAAAAGAAACAAGATCCAACCTTTGCTCCCAGATATCTTTGTAGTTTTGTAACTACTCTAGCTTGGTATTCAACGTCTTCACTTGTTCCTCACCAAGCAAGATTAGTGACTGCACCCTGGTTATGACTAAGCAGTCTCATGCAACCATCTCCTTGGCATCTTTCAACCCTTGTGATTTCTCAATGAAGGATTCCTTCATCTTAGTCGCATCAATTCCCATTTTTATTTGACCTTTGGACAGATTGTAGATACAGTTTATATGATTTCTAAGAACTTCCTCAACATAGGCTACTATCTTTAGAATCTAATCTAATTCTTCGATACCTTGTTCAATTAGAGTACATCACCATTCCTCATTAACCTTTGCTAGAAATAGGAGACTGGTATCAGCACTAGGAATTACCTTCTCAAAGAAGAAATTTTCTATATCATAGCTGAAGGCTTCATCCATATTAGCTATTTCTATGTCTAGACTGTCTCTCTTTCCATCCCAAAGTTTAACTTTAGCCTCTAAGGTAGATACCAAATCAGAAGACTGATTAGTTAAATTCTCATAGGCTTGAGTGAAGTGATTGACCATCTCTCCAACTTCCCCCATCCAATTAAAGAATTCCTTAGAGAGAGATCTCTCTTTATGTACCTAATCAAGGAACCTTTGATTCTCCGAAGACTTGACATCCAGACTTAGGGGTACCATCACCAAAGGTTGTGGAATAGGATTCTGCAGTTTTTGAATGTACTTTTCCATTTCACATAAAGCTTGCTTCAACTTAGCTTTGTCTTTGGCATCCTTCAGTACTCTATGATTGATTTTCTTGTTTTCTGAATTCAAAATCTTCAAATTAGAAGCTCTGGAAGACACTCCTGAGTCCACTTTCTCCATTGTGAAATATTTCTCGGTGACTTCAGCGTTGGTCTTATTAGAGTTAGGCTTGAAAATCTCTGCGACCCAATGACCTGTAGTCGGGTCTATATCTACCATAGACTCTGTCTTTGGATTCTTTGTTCTAGGGGATTTTCTGAGGTATTTACTAACCAGGTCACCAATAGGAACTGAGGTAGACACAATATTTCTCTTCTTATTCACAGTTAGATCCATCCAATTTGGAGAACTAGGAGTTGCATGCTATAGGGAAACAATGGTACTTGGATTTCTCAGGGTAACTGGCTCTTGCTGACCTATACTCCCATCACCTCCAGCTAATACTGAATCCATAGTTGATGCTTTACCTCTTTTCAACCTTTTAAACTACTTTACACTAGGCTCCTCGGTGTCAGAATCTAGAACTATGCAAAAAGGAGGATCCACCTTCTCACTTTTTTTGGCTCTTTGCCTAGTAACCCTCACAGTATCATTAGAAACCAACTCTAACTCTTTGGGAATTTCTAGAGAATCTAAAATACCTACAGGAAGCAATGGTTCAATCTTATTAGTTAGAACAGGAGAGGATTCAATTTTTGGAGTCCTTGGACTCCTTCTGGGTCTCAATGCAGGGTTAATTGAAATTTTCTTCTTTTGAGCTTTAAGCCACTGCTCTGTCTTTCAAAAAACCTCCTTAGTTAAAGACTTCACATTTTCTTCTTCTTCTACCAGCCAATCAACTCTTATGATTACCATTTCAACACCTGATGTTGTCTTTTCCAATTCTAATGCACTACTATCTTCCTCTTTAATATTTTTGATATTGAAAGGAAGCTTTAAAGAAGTGATTTGTTTGAGAGAAAACCTAGAACATAGTCTTTTAGTAACCTCAACCTCATCTATGCAATCATCCCAGAAGTCTTCCAATGCTGGTTGATGAAGAAACATAGCATCCACTCTGAAATAGCTCTCAACAAAACCTTTGCTATCAAAGTAGTTTCTTGCCTGATATGGCTGGAGGTTCATTTCTTTCAACTCATTAATCAAAAAGGTAAAGTCATGCATCAGCCAAAATTTTTAGTGTCCTAGCTCAAGTGGGAAGAAAGAACCAATACCTCTTTTGACCTTACATTTCTTCTCAACCATCAACAGCTGTCTCCATACTTCAAGAAGAATGCACTTTTCTGGACAATACCTGTGAATTTTTAGGGGAGCATCACTGAAACCTCCTACTCTTAAATAGGTATGAATATAAAAACTTCCATAAATTTTCACAAATTCCATAGCCTCCTCTGATATTCTGCAATTAGGTTTTCCTCTCAGTTCAAAGACCAATTTGGACAAAAAGGTATCATGCACTTTCTTGAAACCTATGGGGTCTCTTCCTTTTTGTAATAGGGGGTGATATTCATAGATGGGTATACTGCTATTCTATTCTTCATGAGGCAAACCATCCCAAATTCTTCAAATGGAAAGTATATAAAAGAGGTATGAGGACATATAAAAGTTGGAAATTAAAGCTGGTTGAGACAAACTTTCATGTAATTGTTCAGCTATTATTTCAGCCCAATCCACAATGTTATCAACATCTAGGATAGCCTACACAAAAATGTACATCTAGTCTTGCCAGTTGGTATCTATGGGATTACCTCTAACCCTGTTCAACATTATTGTTATATCCCTAACTTCTCTGAATAGGTGATCTTTTTCTGAGAAGTTTAGGCAAACGAGAACCTCCTTTTTTGGGGTTTATCAACCAATCCCTTGCTATGTTATTCCTATAATTTTTCTTGTTTAGTTCAGTGTCTACTATGGATTTATTGATACTCCAATCTCCATTGACTTCAACTGATGGGATTCTGAGAGCAGGCATTATTACCATTCTATCAATATTCACCAAGACTTCACCACTTTTTGTTTTAATGTACCTCTCAGCTTTGTTGTACCTATTACGACATTCTATTACTAACTCTAGGTATGGAATCACCTCAGGGAAACTGACGGCTTCTAATAAACCACTCTCTACAATCCTAACAGATATGGCTTCATCAACTATTTTCCTTAGCCTTGAAACAATCTCTCTGATATCATCATCCATTATAGCCATATCTCTCATTTTAGGTAAACAACAACTAACTGGAGAAAATCTACTTTCCTTCATGAATTTGACTTTGGAAGAAGACATACTAAAATATAACCTTGTAAAATTCTTATGAAGACAACTATTTTACTTTTAAAATGAAGAACCTCAAATGAATTATAGGGCCAAGGTTGCTGTAGAACTCACCATTTTGCTGCCTTTCGAGAATGTTACCTCACCACTCCCAAAATGCCTCTAGAAGATAGAAGAATAGAATAAAGAACTGCAAAGAGAGGGAAAAATAAATACACACTTGCTTCAGTTCCCATCATTTCATGAAAAACTGCCATCAATTCATTTTTACGACACAATAAATGATAATAGCCTGTTACAAACACTTCTCTATATAGTAAGAAAATACCATGAGCTGAGGGGGTGCCACTCATTCCATCACATCAATCATTTCATTGTCAATCAATAAATATTTGGCTCACGGCTTATATCCAGGTATTATTACATCTCAAAAATTGATCCTTGAACCATAAATTTTGGATTCAAAGTACATGATTCATGATGTTTTAATTTATATGCACATACGACAATTGTGGTGGACCCCAATGACTTCTATAAAAACTTCAGAAAGATTATGAACCATGATTTTAAAACTTGGCTTGGGAGACTTTTAAGTGTAAAGTTGTAGAAGTGCACATTCTAACGTGAACTTTGAACTAAAAAACTATGGTTCAAAGTTCAAGATTCAATTCAACATTTACACATGGACATGAGACTGCAACAAGGAGAGGCTTTTACCCAATGCAATATATACATGACACTTTTGGAGAAAAATATATTGAACTTTGAACCTTGAACCGGTCGGTTCAAGTTCAAAGTTCAAGGTTCAATTTGCAACTTAAACTTTGACAAAGCTTGGAAAAATGTCACATATAAATAAGGTAAAAATTTATTTGATGGGCAACAAACAATACATTACCTTGTTGATGCGCCAACTAATCAAGTACCCATTGAAGTATCACATAACTCAACCTTTCCTTAGGTCCTCTTGTTATCTCCTCTTTTCAAGTCCTCTTCATCAATCAAAAGATATGGTACTCTACTATATAACAACTGTCTTACTAGTTAAGGTTTGACATCAATGATAATATAGCAATTATTTTAATTGTAGTTTCCAACAATCTCCCTCTTTGACATTGATGGAAACACCACATGCTCTACCATAAAATCCAAAAGAGTATGTTCAATAGTTTATCGAATCTCACCCTTTTCTTATTCAATCACTCCCTCTTTTCTTAGGATCACTTTTTATTTTCTCTCAGGTTTACTAAATCTCTCCCTCTTCGACAACAATGCCAAAGACATTCATTTTCACCATGTAGATATCTTCATGTCATTTCTCTGAATTTAATTACTCCCTCTGTCATTTTTCTTATGACTGATCAACATCTTTTTCTTTACTTTTCACAATCCTAGGCAAATCCTAAAGTGTGACCTCATTTGCATCAATTTGTTAGATATTATGATTTATACCATTTGATGCAATGCATCTATATGTTACTAGGTAGCCTCAGTTAGGGGAATCACCCCTAATTTACCTCTAAAGTATTCGTGAGCATCTTGAGGTAATGCCTTACTGAATATATCTTCTAATTATTCATGTGTATTCACATAATCCAATCTCAATTCTTTGTCTTGAACTAGTTGTCTCAAGTAATGATACTTGATAGAAATATTCTTAGTCTTAGTGTGCATTACAAGATTCTTTGATATATTAATAGAACTTGTGTTATCATAAAAAATAACAATTGGCTCAGTGATTTCCTCCTTCATACCTTTTAATTATTGCTTAATCCACACTAAATTTGAACAATTCACTGTTGTTGCTACATCTTCAACTTTTGTTGTAGATTGGGAAATGCAGTTCTGTTTCTTGCTTGTCCAAGAGACTAATCTCTTTCCTAGAAAGAATGTGCCACCACTTGTACTCTTTCTGTCATCCACATTTCCTTCCCAATCTACATCAGTATAAACATCTAGTTCAATCTTTTCATTCATCTTATAATACAATCCATAGTCCTCTATTCCTTTTAGATATCTCAATATCCTTTTCACTACCATCATGTGATTCTCCTTAGGATTTGTAGAAAATATTACAACAATCCCAACTACTAAGGCAATATATGTCTTCTTTGGACAACATATTATAGCTTTCCAATCATAGACCTATACAAGGTTTGATTTACTTCAGTTATATCATCAATTTTTTATAGTTTTTGTCTAGTAGCTATGGGTGTACTTAGTGGTCTAGAATCTTCCATACCAAAAAAATTTAGTATCTCCTTGACATACTTAGATTGTGTAATATATACCTTTCTTCATCTGATAAACTTGCAAACCAATAAATAATTTGATCTCACCAAACATAGACATCTCAAATTCAGTTTGCATTTCATTTAAAAATCTTTGACATAGGGCATCTTTTCCTCCAAATATGATATCATCAACAAATATTTCATCTAACAATATCTCTTTACCTTTTTCATTCTTCAAATATATATTATTGTTGTCATTTGTCCTTAAAAATCCAATCTTTATCAAATAATTGTGCAATCTCTCATACCATGCTCTAGGGGCTTGTTTCAATCCATATAATGCCTTATGTAGTTTAAAAACCATGTTCCTATTGTTTGGGTCAATAAATCCTTCTGTTTGTTCAATGTATACTTCTTCTTCCAGTAATCCATTCAAAAATGCATATTTTACATCCATTTGATATGCTTTGAATCTTTTAAAAGTTGCATATCCAAGTAGAGTTCTTACTCCTTCCAATCATGCAATTGTGGCAAAGGTCTTCCCATTGTCAATGCATTCTTCCTGTGCATACCCCTTGGATACCAATCTACCTTTGTTCTGAGTGACTTCTCCATGTTCATTTAGCTTATTTCTGAACACCCACTTTATTCCAATAACATTTTTTTCTTCTGGTCTATTCACTAGTATCCAAGTTTTGTTCTTTTCTATCTTCTCTATTTCTTCATTCATGGCTTGAATCTAATCTTCATTCTCTAAAGCATCTTTCAATGTTTTAGGCTCAAATTCACATAACAAGAATGTTTGATCTTTCAACTTACTTCTTTTCATGACTCCATATTCTTTATCTCCAATGATTTTTTCTAGCTTATGATGTATTCTCACATACTATGCCAATGTAGGCTCATATCTCCTTTCTACTTGTTCTTGATCTTTAGATTCATCTATTAGATTCTCTGCCTCCTTTGTAGATTGCTCAACATTTTCTTGATGTGACTCGACATGTTCATGTTGTTGCTCGACATCTTTATTTTCTAGTTTAGGTATATTAATAGCCTCACCTTCTTCCATGTATGCAAAAGATCTATAATATTCGGGTTCTTTCTTGCACTCAACTTCATTCTTTTCTGCATATTCATCAACTCTAACATTTGCACTTTCCACAATTGTTTTAGTGTTAGAATTCAAACACTTGTAAGCTTTTCTCTTAATGGAATATCCTAGGAATATGCCTTCATCACTTTTAGTATCAAGTTTTCTATTCCTATTGTCATTCAGTATATAACATTTTCTTCCAAAGACTTTAAAGTATTTCATATTACGTGCATAATCATACCATAATTTAAAAGGTGTAGCATTTGTACCCTTTTTATTTGTACTCAGTTCAAGGTATAAATAGTTGTACTTAAAAATTCTCTCTAGTATTTTTGTGCAATTTTCAATTCTATCATTAGTGTTCTAGAACAATCCATAATTGATATATTTCTTCTTTCTTTTATACCATTCTATGGCAGTGTCCTTGGTGCAGACATTTGTATCTTTATTCCTCTATCATTGTAGAATATATTGAACTCATTTGATATAAAATCTCCCCCTTTGTCAGATCTCAAACATTTCAAGCTTTTACCTATTTATTTTTCAACTTTTTCCAAATACCACTTAAACAATGGAAAAGCATCAGATTTCTCTTCTAGGAACATCACAGTCATCATTCTAAAATATCCATCAACAAACATAATGAAATATTTATCAGCACAATATTTTTGCACACCAATAGGTCCACAAAGGTCAGTATGAACCAATTCTAAAATATTATCAGAAGTATATGTCTTTCTCTTGAAACTATACTTTGTCATTTTTCTCAATTGACATTGTTTACACATCTCATTATCATGTTTCTTCAATCTTGGTAAACCTCTAAATTTCTTCATCTTACTAATATTTACCAAATTGTTAAAATTCACATGACACAACCTCTTATGCCATAACCATACATCATCAAATTTTGCAAACAAATATGTTTTTGTAGATAGATCCAGATAGAATAAATTACCACTTGTTTGTTCTCCACTTCCAGTTAGTTCACCAGTGGCATCAAATATTTTAGCCTTCTTGTGATGGAATTCAACTCAATAACTAATATTGTTCAACTGTGCAACACTCATCAAATTATAGTTAAGACCTTCAACCCAATAAGAATGATCACATATGATCTTATCAATTAATCTTATTGATCCTTTTCCTTTCACAAGACATAGTGCATCATTACCAAACTTAACACTTCTACCTTTGTAATGATTTAGGATTCCAAACTTACTTTTATCACTAGTCATGTGATGTGAGAAACTACTATCAATAATCCATTTATCACCTTTACTCACATATGAAATAAGTTTATTTTTCTCATCTTCATCAGAATCATCTTTCATAGCAACATTTAAACAACTTCTATATCACATCATTAGATTCACTAGTTTCACTATCAGTTTCTTCATCAACAATATAACAGGATTTCTTATCTTTGTCTTTTTAGTCCTTGTATCTTATGTGATCTATGTCATTTCTTTTGTCTTTATACTTTCTTTTCCTTCTTTCATCCTTGTCATTCCTGTCAGAGCATCTTGTTGCAATATAGCCAAATTTGTTACATGAAAAATAGATTATAGGAATTTTACTTTTGAATTCTCTTTTTCCTCTCAGAAGCCTTCTATTCATAAGTGCCTCAAGATCATCTAGATCATCATCAGAAGTATCACTATTAATGTTTTTGTTATTGTCACTATTCACACATCTTTCTTTTCCTTTCTTAGACTTATGAAGAACCATTTGAGACTTGAATGCGGATTCAATGTTGTGAGTAGTGAAATTATCAAAATTAGACAACTCAAAAGTAGTATGCCTACCAACAAGACCTTCCAAAGTTAGGACATTACCAAGAGTACATCTAGATTCTTGTATTGTAGAAACTCTAATAGCATAGATAGGAAGTAGGGTTCTCAATACTTCACTAATAACAGTTTCATCATCAATGTTTCCATTAGCTCCTCTAATAGCATTCAATACCTCTTTAACTTTTCCACAATACTAAACAATGTTTTCACCTTCTAGATTTTTCATTTCATTATACTTACCTCTCAAGCATTCATATTTGGCTCTCAGCACATTTGTGTCCCCACCATAGATAGCTTCTAGTGTGTCCCACATTTGATTTGCATTAGTACAGTCCTTGATGTATTCAAATTCAGGATATCTTAGGTTGATGCAATCTCTAGCATTTCCTTCTTGTGTTCTTATTTTTCCTTCATCTCCTTGGTTGTCACAGGTACACAAACTAGTACATAATCATGTTCCACATAGTATTTCACTGAATCACCAATACCAGCTAAGTGCAATTTCATCAAGTTCTGCCATGCAGGGAATTTCTCCTTGTTTAGATTTGGTACCTTCTTTTTGTACATCTTGATCATTAGCTTCAAGTACCTTTAAAAATACTTTTCTTTACAAGTACCAATAGATCTGATACCAATTGTTAGAATGATTTTAGAATAAATGAGAGGGGGGGTGAATCAGTTATCCTCAGATCTAGATGTACCAATAGAACTTTTAAACTCTTCAAAAAACTTAGATCTATTCATCAATTCACTCAGTCTCTATAGAATATATTAGTAACATAAAACTTGTAGTCCACTATCCAAAAGTAATCAACTTGCAGAATATGAAACATTCAACAACATAACACATAAAATAAAATTCACACAAGTATAACACCAGGATTTAACGTGGAAACCCAATATGGGAAAAACAACCAGTTCTGAAGTGAGCTCTGTGAGAAGTCAACCCTATTAAAGGTTTAAAATACATAGTGTTAGGTGTGACCCTATTAAAGGACTTAATCAACCTGTTAAGAGTGGCCTAGTTAGAGGGCTTTAGAATATTCCATTAGAATGACACCTTGATTAAAGCGTTTACAAAATGACTATTAGGTCAACCTTAATTAAAGGATTTTGACCGATACAATGGTTAGAAAGTAACTGTAGGTTCTGATCTAAAATATAAAACTCACTTTGCAAATATAGATCCAATATGCTCATATATTGATTTATTGATTGACCTCCATTACCATCTCCATCTCAAATCTGCTCAGAAATCTCTTCAAGCAATCACCTCAACTTTGTTCACCTTTTTAGAGCTTTTCTTAGCCTTCTTCTTAGATTTGTCAATCAATAACATCAACCTCTTTCCAAACAC
Organism: Chamaecyparis obtusa; assembly: GCA_027943335.1. Classification (NCBI taxonomy): domain Eukaryota; kingdom Viridiplantae; phylum Streptophyta; class Pinopsida; order Cupressales; family Cupressaceae; genus Chamaecyparis; species Chamaecyparis obtusa. Next base: position 495,985 of record BSBK01005836.1, on the reverse strand, counting down.
TTCATCACCTCACAATTAGGTCATCCTTGTACCTTCTTGATTAGGTAGATTAATCTTTTTCCACTTAATCTCTTTTGTAGATCTTAGGTTTAGGTCAGTTCATCGAATCCTTCCATATTTTTTTCTCCTCCTTATCCTTCTAGATACTTCTCCAAAATTCTCCTTGACTCCATAAGAAAATGGTTTACCATGCATTAAATGCTCCAGATCATTCATTATTAATTTCAACATATTTTACATATCCCAAGAATTCAACTATGTCAGATGGGATTCTCAATTCCTTCACAAACTGTAAATTATAAACACTTGGTCAATACTGTGTTCATCTACCCAATCATCATTGGATATCTCGGTCATCACTAAAAACTGTTCTACTCAGAAAATATTATCTTCACTTAGTTAATTATATGATACTCGGCAATTACTGATGTTCGATCTACACTAAATTCTCTTAGATTATATTGGCACTCAGTCGACACTAGCATCACTCGGCTTAAACTGAATTTCTTCTCTTTTTCTCGGTTAAGCCTATGCTTCTAATCTATTGACATCTTTACTTAGGGTTAAAGATAAACAACACATTACATTGTCAATGTGCCAACTAATCAAATACCTAGTGAAGTATCACATAACTCAACCTTTCCTTAGGTCCTCTTGTTATCTCCTCTTTTCAAATCCTCTTCATCAATCAAAAGATATGGTACTCTACTAGATAGAAAATGTCTTACCAGTTAAGGTTTGACATCAATGACAATATAACAATTGTTTCAATTTTAATTTCCAACATAAGATTGGGATAAATATACGAGGTTCAATCTAATAATCCCAATATTATAGAAAAGTGTAGCACTTATTGATATATAGTTATATTAATCCATTCCATGAAATCATTTGAAAATTTATTAGATTTTGACATGGGTATATAAATATCTCCCTTTTATTTTATGCTTACATTTTTAAGGTGCATATGAATCTAAAAATGACTATTTACATCTCAAAGTACATGAGTACAAAAAACATACATTTCAAGTAAAATATCTAGACATTAAAGAACATCAGCATTCATGTGAAGTAATGACCCCCACTAAATCTGTGTTTTCCTTCCTTGGTATTTATATTTTAGAAACTAAAGCATAGAGAAAATGTGTAATAATTATTTTGTCTCAAAAGAAAAGAATAAATAATATAATAAAAAATATACTATCTATGATCATGAATGAGAGGAAGAGAATAAGGTTGGAGAAAAGTCTCCTTTAAACAAATTTGTAGCATCATATTGAGTGTTTTTGTATAATATGATAATAATCTACTTCACATAGTGAGATTTCTTTGATTTTTTTGCTAAGATAAGTCAAGTTTCAATAAATATGAGTGCATTTTGTACACGACCCAAACCATATTACAAAGTAGGATTCCTACAATAGAGGTAAGTAACAATAACTAAGAATGGAACAATAAAACTAGCTAACAAACTGGATATCACTTCTACAATGAGACAATAAGAACTTCAAGACAAAAATTGAGCCACGAGAAGATCAATTAAAATTAGAATTAAAGTTCTCATCTTCAAACCCAACATAATATTCTATGAGTGAGGAATCATTAACTATTGACTGTTTTCCTGAAAGGAGCAAATGTCTAGGCGGGGTCATATTTATTTGTAGAGTCCATAGAAGTAGGGGAGGAGAGAAACTTATGCCTATCTATATAATAGACAAAAGAAGTTATGCCTTGATGAATGTCTTATATTTATGGGAAAAAAAAAATGGAGATAAATTTTTAGGGACCATCAAAAGAAGAGGAGAGAAACTTGAGTCTCCAATAGGAGAAATAGTAGCAATAACCTAGGAAAAAAACTAATGAAAGTAATATGAGAATGAGACACTCAATCTAAAGGTATTTCTAATTCAACATCTCAATCATCACTTAATATAGTGAGATGGTGATGGCTATCATTTTTTGATTTGGTTGAGGAAAAATACACATGAAAAATCTTGGACAAGAGGAATCCAAGTGACCCATAGAAAATAAATGTCTTTAGTATAACAAAATCCCCTTGTAGTAAACCAAATATTTCTAATGCTTCTCATCCAAATGCACTATCTCTATAGGGAAATCCTTTTAAAGACCAATATTCACCAAGATATAGGCATAGGATGTATGGGAGATTTTACTAATATCTTAGTCCACCATAATAAAGTGGTTCAATGCATTGCTAATAGCCTCATTGAATGGTCTACACCAAAAATAAAGGGGAAGATAGGGAAGTCGTACCTAGACTAGAAAGACATGCATAGATTCTTTAAGAGTATTAAAGGAGGGTAGACAAGTGCTAAGAGAGGGAGGGTTAGGATTCATTTCCAATCATGCATGGATAAGAATATTTGATGTTCTTATGTTATGAAGTTAACAAATGTAGATAATTATAGAGAAGATCAAATACACATAACATAGTATTTACATGGAAAACAACTGGTAAACTTATACCAAGAGAAAAACCATGGGACTAGTGGAGTCTCTATGATGACTCAGCCAAAGCTAGTGGACTCTCCATGATGACTCAACCAAAGCTAATGGACTCTACATAATAAATGAACCAAAGATAGTGGACTCTCCATGATGACTTCACATTCCAACATTCTCCCACTTTTAGTCAAATTAAAAACTTGTGAAATTCCTCTAATGAATATCATTGCCAATGCTACCCATTTTCAGGTAATCTAAAAACCAAGAGAAGTTATGCACCAAATTAAATTCTCTCTAAAAATAGCCTTCGTCATAATAGCTTTAGGGATAATATCAGTGTGAATCTTGGCTGAAGAGATATTTCCTCCTTCCACCATTTCATGAACAAAGAGATATTGAATATCAATATTCTTTGTTCTAGAATTATATGTTGAGTTACATGCTAAGTGAATAGCACTTTGATTGTAACAATGTAAAACCATTTTTTCTATTTTTACTTGCAACTCACCCAAAATCTTATGAAGCCATATTGCCTCCTCACTAGCCTATGTTGCTGCCATATATTTGGCTTCAATATTTAATAATGTCACCATTATTTGTAACTTTGATACCTAGCTAGCAACACCTCTAGCTAAGGAGAAAACATAACTTGTAATATACTTTCTCTTGTCTAACTCCACCAAAATTTGCATCCACATACCCATCTACTTGAAGACTACTCCTACTATAATAGATAGCAGCATTTGAAGTTCCTCTTGTATATCTAAGAATACACTTCATAGTTGTCCAATGATCATTACCAGGACTTTACGTACACTGACAACTCCCACTACTTGTACATTTTTTGGTCTAGTGCATACCATGGTGAATATAAGACTTCCAACTAATGATGAGTATAGTACATGAGAAATCCATGTCTTCTCTATTCTATTATAGGGTACTATTCTAAAGACAACTTAATATGAATAGGAAATGGAGTACTAGAACTAGTTGTGCATTATGCATATTGAAGCATTGGGATATGTGCAGGATCATGGTATGTCCAAAAGTGGCGATGAGAAAAAATAAACTTTTCACTCATCCAAAAGCACACTAAAAATTTTGTTGACTTTTTAGTAGGCCTTGGTGTCAATACACCCGACCAAGCCAAAATCTAAAGCACATGCCTAATTCGATATCTGATATCCGATAATATCGAATATCTAATTTTCACCAGTAATTTCTATTTGTAGCCCACGGTCAGATTCTCTCTCTCTCTCTCTCTCTCTCTCTCTCACACACACACACACACACACACACACACACCCTTAGGTATTATTGAACATATAATATAAATATTTTAATAAATATTTAATACTAATATTATACTATTGTACAATAGAGAAATAAATAATAATAATATAATACAATCCTAATATACAAATTTATACAATACTAATGGTATTATAATTTAATATTAATATAAAAAACAATGATAATATATAACTTAAAATTGAAGAAAGCATTCAAGTTGAAATGTTGGAATTGGGCGGAAGATATCGGATATCTGATATTATCAGATATCCAATTTTATCGGATATGCGATATTGTTTGGGATATTCGATTAGTCTTGGTATTTTCCTCAGGTTTTCATTTTGCAATGCCAAATGTGAATGGTCAACCCAAAAGACATGTTCACCATATTTGCTTTGATCTCCAGACTTCGACCATGTAGTTGACTACCTTTTTTACCTGAAATTGATGAAACGAAAAGGGTTTCTTAAAGATATTATTAGCTTTCCATCAATATAATTGTTGTCGAATTTCAAGTTCAATAAGTAATTGTGTGTGTGAAAATTGTACCTGATCTGTAGACACAACACTCAGTAAAACATTAGAGGTTAGCTATAATCAAAATCATGCAAAATTGAAAGCTATCTAACCAAGTGATTTACTGCCTTCTAGTAGGTGCGAGATTAATGTTCTCAGATTGTAATCGAGATCAGTGACCTAGACGACACCTAAATGAAGGATTTGAATGCAAAAGATGGATATGAAATTGAATGCAATTAATCTATATTTTTGATATTTTCTATGCAATAAGAATGATAAAAACTTGATATGAGTCTATGCTATTGAAAACTGATATGCTATGCTAATCTAGAAATGATATGCAATATGAATGCAAAAATAAGATTGATCTCACAAAGATGTCGATTCGCAAGAGCTTTGATTCTTCAATTCCAATTCTCCAGCGTGATTGTGCAAAATATGAGATGATTTGTGAAGAGCTAAAGCCTTAATTTATAGAAATCCAGGGCTTTGGAGGTGCATGGGAAAAGCCATAAATCACTCAAATTAACTCATCTTGATTTTTGAGTTATCTGATCATGAAAGATAGTTAATTCTCAAAATCAAGCAAAAACATGCAAAAATAGCTTTTTAACTCAAATTAGAGTTTAGATCAACTTTTTGAACTCCAAAAGGATGTTGAGTTCCAAAAAGTCAATAACTTGCATTGATTTTCTGATTTGGAGTTTAACTGTTTCTTTTGAATATGCATAATAATTAAGAATTAAATAAATAAATAAAGTGATTTATCCTCAACTCAACTGATTTTTGAAATAAAATAATTAATTTATGGGTTAATTAACTATTTTACCAAACTTTTATTAAAAATTATATTATTAAATAATGACAACATGCTTTAATTAATTAAATAAGAATTTAATCAATTAAAGATAGGAATTTTGATTTATTGTCAAAATTAAATAATATAATTAATAATAGATAGAATTAAATTTAATTACACAATTAAGTGGCAAATATTAAATCTAATTAATTAAATATGAAAATATTCAATTAATCAAACTTAGGATAAATGTGATTTATTGCCAAATAATCATTAAATTAAAGATAATTAAGATGATTAGGAATATTACTAGGAATATTCCCTGATGCAGAATTTAAGATAATCAATTATGATTCGATGATGTTTAGATGTGCCTTAGATTAGGACTTTGATGTTGATTTCATTCGAATTGTCGATGTAGGAGATTAATGAACTTATAGCCCATTTTTGGGGTATTACATTTTGCCCCTCTTTGAATTACTATGCGAAGCGCAGTGGTTCAAAGATAGTCTGTGTTTGATAAAGATATGAAACTGATTCAAAAGATAAACTGATTGAAAGATAGAAACCGATTGAAAGATATTGAGATAGGAGTTAATTGAAGGACCAGAGATAATGTTCACTGTAGCAGAAAATAAACCTATGATTGTGAAAAAGTGTCAAAACACCTGATTCTGAACCTTAGGATTGATAAGAAGTGAGTGACCCATTCTAGACTCGATTGTCTTAGCAGAACTAGCAGGTATCACATCTGAATCCTTCAGTTGCCGAAGAACCAAGGAAAGAACACTATGATCTGATGGTTGCAAAAACTAATACAGTTTACAAGATTAGGAGAATACCAGATTGATATGGATCGATGAATTTGATATGCCCCAAGTGATGATAGATTTGCCCCAAGTGATGAGGACTTTTGATGAATCAGCGACTAGACGTGATTGTTGTCTTGATCACTGATGAAAGATATTGATAGATTTGATCGATAGAATTTGATTTACAGACTTTGAATGATGTGCAATACCATGCCCCCTTCGGGATTAAAATTGAAATCTGACAAGAAAAGTCAGCGTTATAGTTTAGAAGCATGTTAATTGATTTGAGAAGTGTGGTGAAACACATTCAAGAACACATTCTACATCGTTGGAAGGTCCCAAAAGACCAAGTTTGACTAGGTTTGACCATGAGTTGACCATGGTTGACCAAGTTGAAATTTTGATAGTGTGATGTAAGATAATCAGTTAAGTTGAATACTAGATTTCTGTGATGATTGAAGGTTGATTATGCAAGCAATTAATAATATGAATGATCTCAGATTTGAATTTTGATCCCGAAAAAGGATTCTACTTGCTATTTCATTGGAGGAACCTTCGTGTGAGATGCAGTTCTTGTTAGACTTGAAGATGCGATTTGAAGAATCATTTAAGCATTGAAGTTCATTTAATCATTGTGAGATCATGCAAACATGCAAAATGCAATGAGACATGCAAAATGAAATGCAACCTAAGACCTAGGACCTAGTCACTGATCATATGTCGATTTGTTATCATCATTGAACTTTTAGGTAACCGGATAAATCAATACAATGCCCACTAGCCATGAAACCATAGACATATGAATATCGATTTGTATGCGCAAGAATCAATACAACACCCACTGGTCAACAACCATGGATATATGAATATTGATTTTATTTTCGGAATGTCGGATTAGATATAAGCACCAAGGCACAAGCGCCAGGATGACCTGAATATCATGTCTATTTTGATATAGCAATTTGTACAAGCATCAAAACATAAACATTGTGATGACCTGAGTATGCCTTGCGTTACAAACACATCAAACAGTCAAGAGATCATTCTAAATCCAATGTGAATTACCCATAGTGACCCTTTATCGTTCACATCCTTAGGGAAGATTGCATTCCACAGTAGGAGAAAGAACTTACTCAAAAAGATAATAGTTAGATCAAACTTCCTTGAATTGTCTGGGTATCAATGGTCGAGGTACGCATGGCCATCCAATTCGAGATAGAGGCTCTTACAGTTGGACACCATTTCAATCCAAAATTTTCAAAGACGTTAGATTTTCACATACAAGCAGAAGACAAAGAAAAGATTATGCCCCCAGTCATCACTCTCTAAATCCTGTAAAGGACATCATCGAAGAGCTCGAAGGGACACAATATGCAAAAATCTCAATGCGAATCAGTAAGCCTACAAGGAGATAAAAGCATGAAAAGCACAAATTGTTTTCAGTTGAGTTTTGATGTTTGATTGTTGTAGATGCAAAATCCTTGCTGGAGACGAGACAGACAGACTAACTCAACAGGAAGCTTCAAAGGACTCTGACTGGATAGGAAATGTCTAAGATACATGGGAGACCATAGGATATGACATTGATTGCCCCCAAATTTGAACATTGATAGGATACAGACGCTTGAGCTGATTGGTGTACAGACTGACTTATTGAAACCAGGATATACAGAAACAAACCAGGAGATATGTACAAACTAAAGCAAGACTGAAAGCTGGGAAAGACCAAGATTGTGCTGATAGATGGAGCATTTTGGAACAAGTGGCACCTGTTTGTCAGGTTTTCACCATCTTGGTAGAGATTCTATTTTTGCTACCAAGGCGCTTGTTTCCAAGTTTTCACCAAGGCACTTTTTCTTCTTTTTCATTTTTTTTTTTGTATTTTTTTATTTTCTCAATTTTTTTGAATTTTTGATATTTTTTGATTTTTTTGTGAATCATCAAGGCGCCTATTGCTAGGTTTTCACCAAGATGTTCATTTTTTCTGGACTTTTTCTGATTTTTAAGATTTTTTTTTAGGACATTTTACCAAACACTGAATGCCTTAGGCATAAAATTTCTTCAGATGGAGAATGTTGATTGGTTCTCGGAGGTGTTCTCCTTCAGTCGTTGAGAGTTGATAAGCACCAAAGCCAAAAGTAGTAGTGATTACAAAGGGACCCAGCCAATTGGGTTCGAACTTCCCCTTGCGTTCTCGATGTGATTGATTTTTAAGATTTTCTCTCAACACTAGATCGCCAACCTGAAATTCTCTATGTCTGACTTTCTTGTTGTAGCCTCTAGACATTCTTTTCTGATATACTCTGAGATGATCATACGCTGCTTGCCTGCGCTCATCTAGTAATTCCAGTTCTTGTAACCTAGATGCTCTGTAGTCTTCATCAGTGACAAGTCCATGCATTCTGATTCTGAGTGATGGGATTTCAACCTCAATAGGCAATACCGCTTCAGACCCATAAACTAAAGCGAAAGGTGTAGCCCCTGTAGGCATTCTAATACTTGTTCTGACAATCATTTTGATACTTGTTCTGATACTGGTTCTGATATTGGTTCTAATACTTGTTCTGATACTTGTTCTGATATTGATTCTGATACTAATTCTGATAATTGTTCTGATATTGGTTCTGATACTTGTTCTGATAATTATTCTGATACTTATTCTGATACTGATTCTGATACTAATTCTGATAATTGTTCTGATATTGATTTTGATACTTGTTCTGATAATTGTTCTGATACTTGGTATACTTGATAGCATCTTTTTCCATTTGCAAACTCCCAAGCAAGATCATATCATGTAGTCCCAATGTCTAGCAAGGTGGAGAACAAGAGGGATTGGCAAGCTAGTGGAAGAGATGGAAGACAAGAGAATGAAGGAGAATGAAGGGAAGAAATTCTCAAGGGAAAACTCTTCAAGAATACCCAAGCTAGGGAAAAATTGTCATGTAAAGCGCATTTGGACAAGCAATGAAAGGCTAGCATAGGATAAGCACAAAATCATAATGCAAGAGCAGGAAAGGATGCAATCCAAAGGAGTAGACATGTCAAGAGGCTTCATAGCACCGTGTTTTACTCTTTCTTTTTTAGATCAAGACCAAAGGGGAAAAGGATAGTGACAGGTGAAAATGAATGAAGGAAAATAAATATGAAGTCTAAATAGGAAGGGATTGAAAGCAAGATCATCATCAGACAACTCACAAAATAGCCAAATATTCATGTATAGATCAACATTGTCAAGATCAACGAGAGAAGATGAAATGGATGAAATATGTAGAAGAACTACGCATGACACCTGATTGCCAAGTTTTCATCATGGTACTTATCCAAGGTGCCACAAGGGAGTGGTTTTCACCATAGAATAAATTTATTTCTCTTTACTTTTGCTACCAAGGCGCCTGTTTCCAGGTTTTCACCAGGGCACATTTTTAAATTTTTTTTTTTTTTTTTTTCATTTCTTTTTTGGAAGAAGGCAAGATTTTTAGATAATGCTCCTTGAAAGGATAAACCATGATATGCCAAGGATTCAAAATGATATGCTCAAAGATGCTGATAGGGAAAGGGAGATAGAAGAGAAAAATGGAGGATAAGGTTTTATGTAAAGCAAGTGAGGTTGGAAGATAGGAGGAATAGGCAAATGAGGAAAAAAGATAGAAGGTAGAAGGATAATGAATGGAAGGATTGTGAAAGGGTAGATGGAAAGGAAGGCAAGATCAATGTAAACACACACCTTGAAGGGTGGTGAGAGGGTGGAGGAAACATGAATGAAGGAATACGTGAAGGAATATGGCGAATGGATAGCAGAGGTTGAGGTTTGGGCGCATGAAATGGAAGAATATTTTTGGAAGGAGATGTAGTGGAAGCCTTTGGAAGCTTGAATGTCAATTTCACTTTTTGTTCAACACCAGACTCTTTCAAGAGAGACTTTGGAATCCATATATTCGTAGGCTTTTTATTTCCTTTTGATGATTTAGAGATAATATCTTGAATGATGGATTTTGGAACCCATACTTGTCTTGTAGTTTTTTTCTTAGATATCTCTTTTGACTTTATGCCTCCGTGTCGATTAGAGGAGACATGGTGATCTTCTTTTTTTGATGGATTCTTGCATTGCTTCTTTTTCTTGTATTGAACATTCAAGTTACTTCCAAAAAACTTGGGATTTGTGGAAGAGGGAGGATATGACTGGTTTAGATGGGTGGGTGGATGAAAAGGATTCAAGGGTATGCATCTATGTTGATCTTGAAGAAAGATGGGAGATGGAGGTATGTAAGGACCCAAGATGGATGGAAAATTAAGAGAGTTAGGAGGGGAAAGCGAAGGGACATAAGGACCCAAGATGGAAGGAAGGTGTGAAGATCTTTGTAGTGGTGGAAGAGGTCCAAGGATGGAAGTGGAAGATGCAAAAGGATAATTAATAAGTTCATCAGCATCTATATGACAACCAAGGATATCAGCATTTTCAGAGTGAGCATTAGAATTTTCAATAGAATCGTGGACATCTTGAATATGAGCACCTTCTTTGATAGGATTGTTCAAAGCTTGCAAAGACTTAGGAAGAGTAGAAAGTGGAAGTGAACATGGAGTGGTAAAACAAGAAGATGAAAGACTTTGATCTTGACAAGGATCTTCGGATAGCATAAGCGCATAATTTTTCTCTTGTTTTTCAATAGGCTTAACATTGGAAGTAACAACACCATTTTTACCAACCTTAATGGAAGTATCATCTTTGGAAAGCGCAAGTGTAGTAAGGTTATTTTGATTGTCAATAAGCTCAACAGTGTAAGTAGTAGCTTGATCTTGTTTAGGTGAAGACTTAAGACATGGTGGAATGCATGAAAAAGGGGGTACAGGATCAAAAGAACCCTGAAGCGGATAAGAGACATTGGGAAAAGGAGTGGATGACATGGAGGGTTCTTGATCTTGATCTTTCTTTATGTTCTTTTCTTCATCATTTTTAGAGTCCTCTTGACATGGAGCCACTTCTAAGGACAAGGAAGCATGTTGGGATTGTATGGAAGATTGTGGAAGAGATGGTGGAGGACTAGCTGAAGTAGGAATTATAGCATATGAAGGCTTAAGCTCTTTAGGTTTAGCATCATTGAAAGTATTTGCTGCCAAGTGAAGGTTAGCTTGAGTATCTTTAAGAGGTAGCCCTGGAGGATAACTATAGGGAACCACATGAAAAGTATCAGGGCTTGTGTCTAATGAAGGTTCTATGAAAGATTTGAAAGACTTAGAAGCTTTAGGAAATGTACGAGTATTGGAGGAAGTAGGGGATGGAAGGGAACCATCACAAGACAAAGGTCCAACATTAACATGATCTTGCTTGAGAGTGTAATCTTTATTTTCAGCCTGAGAGTTCTTAGAGGAGAGATCCTTATAGTATGCATGTTTATAATCAGCGTGGTAAAATTTCTCTTCCTCAAGTGAAATAGATGGATCATCTAGGTATTGTGCATAGAAATCATCAAAGTCTTTTTCATAATCAGAATCATATGGATCACCCTCATGATCTATCCAATGTGATAGCCCATTTGTAGTAAGCAAGAATGGACAATGAGGAGGACTCTTAGGAACAGAGGTGTCATAGGTATCATTACATTGTCTGTCGTCATAGTCATCATAGTCTCCAAAGCTAGATGTGTCACTCTCCGTGGAAGAGGTATCATATTGCTCAAATTTTTTCCGGGGGCATGGTGACATGTACAAGTCTTTATCAAATAGAAAGGAGTATAGAGATTTCATGGAGAACTTTTTAGATTCCTTCTCTTTCTCAAGTTTGTCAAGTTGGACTTGCATAGCTTGCAGCTGCTTCATCATAGCGGTGATTATAGCTTCTTCCTCTTGTGTACTAATTCTTTGAGACATGTGTACTGATTCTCAATAGCTATTTCTCTATTCCTGACACAATGATATTTTTGACAAATTCTGGAACTAGGCTGGAAACATTGGATATCTTGCAATTTGACAATTTCTGACAACTCTCTCTCAAATTTTTTTTAAACGACACTCTGCAGACTCGTACGACACTGGGTAGTCTATGAAATGATAGTTGCTAAACTCGTACGACAGTTGGGTAGCAATGAAATGACAGTTGACAAAACTCGTACAACAGTTGCTAACAGGGTTTTGACTTTCTTGAATTTGCTGGTTTGAAAACTCATATGACACTGGGTTCTCAATCGTACGATAGATGGGCAATACTGAACTGACACTTGACAAAACTCGTACAACTTTTGACTTCTTGAAATGACTTTTGACTCTAGAAAGATTTTACGTCAATTTTTGCAAAATTTAAGGTCTTCAATTTTGGATTGTTTGCAAATTGTACTATCTAAATTTTGAAGGTTATACCAGATTTGATCATTTTTAATAGCCAAGTAGATAAACAAGCACGTGGAACAGCAAGCAAGTGATTCCAAGCACGTCTGAAAACAATGAACAAGGGCAAAAGCAACCTTGTGCATGAACAATCAAGTGACCAAATTGTGCTAATCCCTGAGAGTACTAATTGTGTATGTTCTGAAAAGTTTTGCAATAACATACATATACCTGAAAGTGAAAAATTGGCCTCTCTAGGGTTTTTAGTAATGGTTTGACTCTGCAAATTTTATGATTCAAAGGGGTGAACTCCAATCCCAGTGCACCAAGGTTTTGACACAGTCCGAGAACTTAATCTTCAAGAGCTGCTAGGGAGATCTGACAACCCAACAATGAACCATACCCGTGGAGATTTCTTCCACAAGGATATTTATATAGCGGCTGTCACTACCACGGTGAAAATGGCTATGACCGCTTGAGGTTTTGTCAACGTAGTTTGCCCTGTGAAGGGATTGTCCACTATGGTTAACCCTCTCTAAAGATGACTCACAGATTTATACCACAAGGGGACTTGGCTCTAGATTCAAGGTTTTGACACCTCTTCACTTTTAACCCAAACAAAGCAAGCAGATTAATCTGACACGCTAAGACAAAGTTTTGTTCCACCAAGGTTTGTGATATCAACTCCACGTGATCTATCAACCTCTCCAGGGAGAGAATGTATCAATCAATAAGAGAAAACACACTAACCAATTTTGATTCACCAAAGCTCGTGATGTCAACCCTACATGATCTATCAACCTCTCCAGAGAGAGAATGTGTCGATCAATAAGAGAAGATGCACTAACCAAGTTGAATGTGAAACACACTAAGTATCCTCCCTACCTACAAGGATTCTGTCGTCAAGAAGGATTTCACTGGGAATCCAATCTTTCAAGAATCACAAATAGTGTTCATAGGTCCTAATTACTATGTGAGCACAGATGTATGTTCCGAAAGTAAATCTACCAAAAGCATCCAAAAAGTAGAAAGAGGAACACTTAACGCTTAAAGAGAATATGAGACGAGTCCACAAAGTGGAACACTTAACACCTCACACAAGCTAAAAATGAGTCCCCAACTTAGAAAACAAGTGAGTTCCTAAAAGCACAAAAAGGTTGCCAAGTGGAACACTTAACGCTTCTGTCCTATTGACCCCTCCCCTTTATGGTGCCGAGATTGCAACCACGGGGTAGAAATGAGAGGCCGGTGGATTAGCGAGTCTAATAACCCAAGATAGCAATCAAGATCAATCATAAGTATTCTAAGACTACTTAATGAATCCTTAAGGGTTCACAACCTAGTATCAATTATGCAAGTGTGTAGAAATAGATCAAAAGCATGAAAAGATGCACACAAGCTTGACACATAAGAGATTTATTTTAAGTCCCAAATCAAAATATTATTAGATGAAGGAGAATACCTGGGATTCTCGCAATGTGCTTAGTAGATTTTACTTGATTTTTAGCAATTTTTGTTGAGCTTTTCCATGCAAACAAGTGACGAACTCTCCAACAAGCAAACAAACAAACAAGATATGCAAAATATATTCAACTTATGAAAACCATAGGGTTAGCTCTAAAAATTAATTATTATCAGTAATAATAACCAGAAATTAACCCAAATGAAAACTCATATCATTCATTGAACCATGTAAAAAAATAAGTGCATACCCATCACAAAACTTTATTATTTTTTTTGCTGCATTTGACCTAGTCAACAAGATCTAATTTTTTTGATATGATTTTGGTCACAAAAATAGAAATTCAGAATAGAGACCCCTACTAAAAAATAGAGAGCTTTCCAAAAATGCAAAATTTTTAGAAAAATCTCTTCATTGGTGCCCTAGAGACCCATTTTATCAAAATAGACCAATTTTTATAAATTGACTCTTTGAGCTATGATATCATGTCCAAATTTAAAACAAAAAGAATGGACCCCCTGTAAAATTTAAAGATCTTTTCGAAAATATAAAAATTTATAAAAAATATGCTGATTTGTGTTAGATATTAATTTTTTCTATAATTTCAAGAAAAAATTATTAAAAATTCAAAACATCTTAAAAAATTCTAAATTTTTTACTGTAGCTTCCCTGACATGTCACCAACTTGCAAAAAAAAATTTAGACCAAAATTATAAGCCGTTTGGGAGATAAAATTAAATGTTTGAAACTTTAGGGTTTTAGCTCCCAAAAAAATCAAAACCAGCATGCAAAGGTGGGTTGCCCCACGGTGGGTGCCAGAAATGTGTGTGTGAAAATTGTACCTAATCTATAGAAACAACACTTAGTAAAACATTAGAGGTTAGCTATAATCAAAATCATGCAAAATTGAAAGCTATCTAACCAAGCGATTTACTACCTTCTAATAGGTGCGAGATTAATGTTCTCAGATTATTATCGAGATCAGTGACCTAGACGACACCTAAATGAAGGAGTTGAATGCAAAAGATGGATATGAAATTGAATGCAATTAATCTATATTTTTGATATTTTCTATGCAATAAGAATGAATGAAAACTTGATATGAATCTATGTTATTGAAAACTGATATGCTATGCTAATCTAGAAATGATATGAAATATGAATCTAAATGAATGCAAAAAAAAAAAAAGATTGATCTCACAAAGATGTCAATTCGCAAGAGCTTTGATTCTTCAATTCCAATTTTCCAGCGTGATTGTGCAAAAATATGAGATGATTTGTGAAGAGCTAAAGCCTTAATTTATAGAAATCCAGGGCTTTGGAGGTGCATGGGAAAAGCCATAAATCACTCAAATTAACTCATCTTGATTTTTGAGTTATCTGATCATGAAAGATAGTTAATTCTCAAAATCATGTAAAAACATGCAAAAATAGCTTTTTAACTCAAATTAGAGTTTAGATCAGCTTTTTGAACTCCAAAAGGATGTTGAGTTCCAAAAAGTCAATAACTTGCATTGATTTTCTGATTTGGAGTTTAACTGTTTCTTTTGAATATGCATAATAATTAAGAATTAAATAAATAAATAAAGTGATTTATCCTCAACTCAACTGATTTTTGAAATAAAATAATTAATTTATGGGTTAATTAACTATTTTACCAAACTTTTATTAAAAATTATATTATTAAATAATGACAACATGCTTTAATTAATTAAATAAGAATTTAATCAATTAAAGATAAGAATTTTGATTTATTGTCAAAATTAAACAATACAATTAATAATAGAGAGAATTAAATTTAATTACACAATTAAGTGGCAAATATTAAATCTAATTAATTAAATATGAAAAATATTCAATTAATCAAACTTAGGATAAATGTGATTTATTGCCAAATAATCATTAAATTAAAGATAATTAAGATGATTAGGAATATTACTAAGAATATTCTCTGATGCAGAATTTAAGATAATCAATTATGATTCGATGATGTTTAGATGTGCCTTAGATTAGGACTTTGATGTCGATTTCGTTCGAATTGTCGATGTAGGAGATTAATGAACTTATAGCCCATTTTTGGAGTATTACAGTAATTATTACTTAATTGTTAAAGTCCTAATTGACAGACTGATTGAAAAACAACTATAACTTTCAAATTGTTTAACCTTTTTGAAATCTGAAACATGTCACATTCTATGCTTCGCCTACTATAAGAAAAAAAAAAGTTTTCAATTTTGTATAGTTTAAAATTAGTTAAGGTGGTTAGACACGAGAGTTTTTTATTTTGAATAAGTTGTATCAAAAAATTCATAATTAATTATTTATTTGGGAAAAAATTACACAAAAATATGTGTCACATTCAAGCATGAGTTTACTACTTATCTCTATAATCTTGTGAAAATATATCATCATTTTATTTTGATTAAGGTGGTCAGACATACACGTACTTTTTATCTTTTTCTTAAAATTTTTGTACTATTGCATTGAAATCTAAAATTTTGAAGAATTAGATTGATTTTTTTTTAGAAAAGGGCTAGTAGTTTAGAAACTATGTACATTCAATTTCCTATAGATTCTTCTCTTACAACTTTTTCACATAAGTTTGATAAGATGTTCAACTTTTTATGTCAAGTTGACTAACCTTGATTTTTTTATTTTTCATTACCACTTGAAAGACCGTAGCTTGGTATACCATGATCCTACACATACCCATTGTGGAACCTTCTCTATATAAATCTTCTATGAGAGCTATATTTTCATGTTATTTATGTCTATATATATCCTCATTCCAAGAATCTAATTTGCACTTCCTAAGTCCCTCATGTCAAACTCCCTAACAAGATGAGTTTCCAAATGGATGATTTTATCCATGCTAGGACCTACAAAGACATATCATCTACATAAAAAAATAAAATGATTAGATTGTCATCATCATACCTTTGAAAATAAGTACAATGATCGGCATCACATCTACTAAAATCTATACTCATCAAGAAGGAATAAAAATACTTGTATCAACACCTTGGTTCTTGTTTAAAGGGTGGTCCCACAATAGTGTGTCCCATGATTTGGCCAACTTTGACACTGAGATCAACATTCTTTAAAAAAAACTTCACTTTCGAACACTTATTGCCGCAAACTATTAGGAATTTGAAGATGATGTAAACTAGAGTCTATTAGAATTTTATTTCTAGTTTCTAAACATATTTTTAAAAAAAATAAAAAATTGATTTGAATCCATGTTTCTTTCTCCTTCAAAAAGTGGTTTGTGTGAAAAGACAACATTTTTAAGGAGTGGCTATAACTTGGATTAGCATAAAATTTTTTTCAAAAATGATAATGATGTAATTCATTCAAGGTTATATTGTTAACTTCAATATCTAATGGATGTAATTGGTTTCATTCATTTTGGTTCAATATTTCATACTTTATTAAGTTCCAATGTGAGACTAATTGTAATTTAGATATACCTTATTTTGGATCACTCTAACTTGATTTGTATATATCAAAAATACTTTTTTCTTTTATTGATAGAAAGGTAACACAAATACGCTATTTTTTTCATAAAAAAAATTGTTAGTTACTATTTTTCCTGAAGTGTCAAAAAGACATGTTGTTGAATGACCAAACAACCGACATTTAATTAAAGTTAATTTCGAAAGTAACAATGAGCTCAATATGTATTAAAATTATAATCATTACAAAGCTTACTCAAAGAAGCATCGTCTAGCATTTTTTATTTCAGGACATCATCTTGTTTGGTCTTTGTTTTAGGCCTTGAAAGACATTTTTTGTTTTTTTTTCATCTTGAAAAAAAAATTCTAGTTTGGGGTCTTCACACAAAAAATCCCTTTGCATGAAGACATCAGGGTTTTTGTGCGAAGACCCCTTGGGAAAAATAAGAAAAATTCGATGTGAACAAGCCCCGCCGGACTTTTACCCAACCTACTTCGCTTGAAGTGGGTTGGCTAATTATGGTAATTTTTTTTGACATGGTATAAAATAAAATGTTTTATTTTCATTTTTCACACAATTGCAATCAACTTATTTTGCACATTTTACTATTGCTCTGATTTTTTCAAATGCTTTTTTTTGGAGGATAATTTCTATTGGTGTTTTTATCAAAGACATTTTTGGAGCATAATTGCTATTGGTGTTTTTTTTATCAAAGGCATTTTTCTTGAAGAGGAGAATTACTATCAAGCCAAATTTTTAGAAGACATTTTTTTGGAGAGAAGAGATGGGGAATAAGAAGGGAAGACATAGTAAATCTACAAGAAAAAGGTCACCTAGTACCAAAAAAAGAAATTGTGAAGTTGCATTGACATATTATTATAAAAGAAAAGAAGGTATGAACCTATCTACCTCTAATTTTATGTGTCTCAATTTTATGGACCTATTCTTTATTTTTCTCTAATTTGATTCATTTTTTTGCATGTAGCTTGCAATCAACATGGTCAAGGTGAAGGAGAATCTCAAGTAGGAGGGTCAAGCCAAGTTGAAGAAATGCATGTTGAAGAAGGGTTAGGATCACTCCCTAGGGAAGCTCAAAAAATTTATGTTGGAGAAGGGTCAGGATCACATGCTCCTACAGGTATGGATGAACTTGTAGATCTAGCTCAAATTGTAAAGATAAATATTAATTATAAAAACTTAGATCATTTACTTATAATGGATGTGGAGAAATTGAGATCATTTGCTAGTGTTCAACCTTTAAGTCTTGTTAAGAAGAGGTCAATGAATAAGATAGAGAGAGAAATATTGGCTAAATTTGATAATTTTAAAACACTTGAACAAGCCCAATTACTTTTAGTTGTACTTATAAACAAAAAGTTGGAAGAGGGACTAAAATTATTGGGTGTAGACATAACATCAAAGAAGAGAAAAGTTGTTGACATGAAAACTGATATGATTGAAAATATTAGGAAAGGTTTGAACCAAGTAGGAAAGCGATATCAAACTAAAGATAAGACCATTACAAGAATATTTATGTTGGTATCCATTGTAGGTAACATTATGCCCCAAAATAGACAAATATCTTCAGTTTCATCTCAGATTGGCTTTAGTAGGAAAAAAATATCACAATATGTTAAGAGGAGAATGCTTTTGGATTATAGCACCTTGCAAGGCAATTGGGAAATAATGTGTAGAGCTCCTCATTTTGCTAAGATTGATGAGGGAATCAATAATTTGGTCACATTATTTTGGAATGATAACACTCATCCTTCATCAAATAGTAGAGATGTTATCAGACATAGAATTGCATCTAATCAATATGAACATCATACAAAACATTGGTTGGACACAATGTAACATGAAATGTATGTGTCATTTTGTAGTTTAAATCCTAATATAAAGATTGGGAAAATATTGTTTGAAATATTGAAGCCATATTATGTCAGGACAAATAAACTATTTGAAACTTGTTAGTTGACATTATCATATTGAATTTGATCTCCACTATCAGGTTTTTCAAAAGTTTGTAGAAGACACTTATGGTTTTGACTATACTCCTCCTACTAGACGAAGTGAATTCATCTCATCCATTTTATGTGACAAAAGAGATGATGTAGTTGGTCAAATGAATTGCATAATTTATGAATATGTGAAACATGTGTTGATTTGGCTCTTTTCCCTTTGAAAAATAAAATTATTGATGTAACAAAGCTGGTCAATTGCAAGAGTTACAAATATGTAAAGAATGAAATAAAATTTTGGAAAGAATCTAAAAGATTAGAATATGTTGAAGAGGAACTAACTATTAGAGCATTTATGGACAAATTTAAAAAACTGATTCAACCCTACATTCATCATGATTTTTTTGCAAAGTGGCAAGCATGGCAATTCCAAACATTGAGAGATAATTTCCCACTTAGAACTATTCTATTAGCTGTTGATTTTGCAGAAAACTATTCATTTACTCATCAAAAGGTGGTTCAATCGGAATACTATTTTTTAGAGTAGTTTACTATTATGGTACATGTGTGTTATTGACATGCACAGTTAGATTTGGATGGTATTCAGAGCACATTTGAAGCATGGGTCATCCAAAAGGAATGTCATTTTTATATAAGTGATGATAAAGAGCATGACATTCATTATGTAGAACATTGCTTCAAAATGTTTTTTGCAAATTTGAAAGAATGCAACATAAAAAATGATAAACATAATGTTTGGTCAGATGAATGTGCTGCACAATTCAAATTATCTAGACTATTTTATGTGCTATGTAGATATCATTGTAATGAAGACATACTACATGTCTGGAGTTTCTTTGAGATTGAACATGGAAAGGTGAACATGATGGTGTTGGAGCTTGCATCAAACATGCTCTATGAAAGTATCAAATGAATTATAAGGGAGTTTGTATAAAAAATGCACATGATGTTTTTGAATGGTGCAGGACACATTTCACATCAAACAAGGATGAAACATCATCACGAATTACTCAAGCGGTACCACATAGATAATTTTGGGAGATAAAAGGTATACAAGTGTTTCTAAATTATGCATGTGTGATATAAATATTTATTCATGTTTAAATTTTACATTCTTTATTCAAATTTATAAAATGAAATTCATATTAAATATATGCACATGTGTTCAAGTGTGGATAGAAAAATATGCATGGTTGGAAGAGGATCAAAAAGACACAATCTTTGCATCCAATTATGAGTACAAACTGTCACAATTGGACATTGAACACTAGAGATAATACTCATGTTTTTGTTGTCACTGCATTGTTGACAGCTATGAGAAATGCATCAATCAACATCGTGGATATGTAGGTGTTTGGAATCTAGTGCCACTAGTTGTTGTTGATACATTTGATAGAGATGAAGATGAAAATTTTGATGATGTTCTTTTAATTTCTACTGATTACAAACATATTTCACGATTGGTCAAAATTTGTAAGTATAACAAATTGAGTTTCACATTATATGGCATTGAGTTGAATGTATATATATATATATATTAATTAAATAAATAAATTATATATATATATATATATATATATATATATATATATATATATATATAGATTTTGAACTAAATCAATTTTAGGATCTCACATATAATTTTTTTGTGTAGGAGATGTCTTTGCAGTGATTGCTGAACTTAGAAATGTAGGAGCTAGTTACTAATTATTGTGTTGTATTGTAGAGAGGATGAAGTTAATTGATCTTGAAGAAAGTAATGGAATTTTGTTCCCCGTAGGTTTTCATTCTTTACATGTCAATATATTATTCATTTTCTAAATATAAAATTTTAAAGTGTTAACTAATTTAAATTATTTAAATTATTTTATTTAAATTTATATTGTAAAAATTTGTGACCTGCGGGTTTAGTTATTTTAGAGGGAACATATTTCAAGAAAATCAAAGTAAGTCAACATGGCTTTCACTTTGTTGATCACCAACCAGACAATGAGGTTTTTCAATATAGTCACCTTGTAGTTGTCACCTCCCTTTGTCTCCATCCAATTAAATCTCAACGGGGACGTCATAAGTGGAGACCAGATCATGAGGATCATGAGAGAATATTACATGTTCTCCATAATGAGAGTTTTGAACCACTTGAGTTGGTCTAAAAAGTAAATTACATACATATTTCATGTGTTAGGACCTACTTGACATCTCTAGATTAAATTGACTATACTTTGTTGATATATTGAAACATATGATGGATTACATTTTGTTTATTTGTTAATAAGACTTTGATTATATATTTTGACACGGTTCAATGATTTTATATATGTTTTGATGGTTCAATGGTTTTAATATATAGTCATGTATGCTTTTAATAATGTTTTTATACAGATGGTTTTATATGTATGTATGTTAGATTATGTATGCTTTGATGGTTCATTGATTTTTATATGTAGGTAAATATAAATGCTTTGTTGATGTTTGTTAAAGTGAACATGTTAAATGGATGATATTAAGTTTAGAAATTACTTATGGTTTGTTAATTACATATTATCATGTTATTCTTTATAATGCTTCAATTATATTACTTAATAGTTAAAGATCCCCTTAAGACCTTGATGCAGGAGCATCCTAGGTGTAAGAGCAATCTTGCATCACCCAAAAATATTTTTGTTTATTTTTCAATAAGGGTTATCTTGTGTCGAGCTGCTATTTATAGAAACTTACTATTTTTTAGTAAGTTGGTCATACAATCTCGGGATGTTTTGATTTCACAGGTGGGGGTTCATTTTGGTCGTATCAACCTGCCAGTAAACTTTCATTGCCGGATCAAGTCTAGTTTTCAAGATATTGAAAATTTTTGGTATTGGAAATAGGGTACAAAAACTTTGAACTCAGTTTTGAAGGCTTTAGAGACCTTGAATGAGGTCGAAACTTTGTCTAAATGAAGATCTTTTATCTAGGTGTTGTAGAGAATTTCACGCCCTTTCCAAAATGGGGTCATAATAGTCAATCGGGTCAACGGGTGATGACTTATGGTCTCCGGAAGTTGGGTCACTTGAAATGGCGAAAAATGATTTTCCTTCAAAATTTATGTTTGGGTTTCAAAAGTTGTTTTGAGCCAACTTTGATGTAATAAATTGTAAAATAAAATAATTCTAATTTTGGTCGGTCTTATTGGCTAAAATTCTGAAACCTTCCCAGGCGGTGGAAAATTGCCTATATAAGGAAGGCTGTAGTGTTGTTTTAGGCAGTTCGGAGTAGTTCTAGGTAGATCTGGGTAATGATTCGAGGCTTTGTTCTACATAATATTGTAAGGGGAATGCCCATGTGGCTTTGCATATTGTAATTCTAAAATTTTTAATTCCACACTTGTGGAGATAATAAGAAGCCCATTTTTTGTTCTTGCAAATTGTTGTTGTTTCTCTATTTCTGTTATGTGTTTGTGGTATTAAGGGGAGCACCCTTCATTAGGCCTCCTCTTAAGACATTAGCTAGGTTACTAAAAATATTAGTTAGGTTACTAGAATGACATTAGTTAGGTTACTTATGACATGTTAGTTCTAGATTACTTATATTACTTATAATCCATTAGTTACATATTAACTTGTTATTTTTTATGATATTAAAATTAGATTAACTTATTAGTTAGATATCCCCTTAAGACCTCCTCTTAAGTAGCTATATAAATTCTTTGATGTTTGTTAAAGTGAACGTTCTATGATGGTTCAATTATATTACTTAATAGTTAAATATCCCATTAAGACCTCTCATTAAGACATTAGTTAGGTTACTAAAAACACTAGTTATAAGGTTACTAATGACATTAGTTAGGTTACTCATAACATGTTAGTTCTAGATGACTTATATTACTTATAATCCATTAGTTACATATTAACTTGTTATTTTTTATGATATTAAAATTAGATTAACTTATTAGAACTAGAGATCCCCTTAAGACCTCCTCTTAAGTAGTTATATAAATGCTTTGATGTTTGTTAAAGTGAACATATTAAATGGATGATTTTAAGTTTAGAAATTACTTATGGTTCATTAATTATATATTATCTTTTTATTTTCTATGATGGTTCAATTATATTACTTAATAGTTAAAGATCCCCTTAAGACCTCCCCTTAAGACATTAATTATGTTGATGTAGTGTCTCTCTCATTTGACTCTTAACACAAGCATCCTGATGGTGTGGTTTTGACATTCACACTTGTTGAGTAAGATCATATTGGTCCCATGTAAGGATGTACCACTAGGAGGATTTGATTTTAGAGCATATTTATGATGCCTTGAGTTGATTTTGAGTCGATAGATGTGGTATTGGATTGTTTTCCAATGTTCCTTAGTAATTAGAATGAGTCGATCTTGTGATGTAGTGACTTATCCCTGTAAGTACATCCTATGATGACATCGTGATATTTACCTAGTTAATTTTTGTCTTGCATTAATTATGAGCCTATCTTTGGGGTTGTGATGGGTATATTGAGGGACCCTACCCTAGGCCTTTCATAGCTTTTCATTTAACTGCATGATAGACTCATTTTATAGATATGATATGTTGATGGATTTATATTCTTTTGGACACAAGTTCGACCACCCTATTTTGTGATGTACTCCATGTCAATCTTCTTTTGTTCTCAAGTCTATGATTCTAGGATGCACTATGTTCAATAGGGTTAATTGTATTCAACTCATTTCTATGTTAGCGCAATGGAGTGCATGTTTGAGCAAATTGAATTGGATCGAGGCACATTAAATAATAATAATAAGACAAGATGTAATTTTCTAAATGAAGTTAAATTTTGCTTCTTTGTGTATGTAATTTCTCATAGATAAATGCAGTAGGAAGGGTAAGAAGAGTTGTGAATTGTGTAGATAGAAATGCATACTTTAGAATGTTGAAATGTCACAATTGGATATGTATGCTTGCATAAATGACCATTTAAGTTATATAAGGTTGAGATGTGAAATTTTTGTAAGTTGAATTGTTAGGTCTTGATGTTACACTATTCAGATATATTAGACTTACTTTGATAGTGACTTCATATCATTAGACATCATGTGATGATTTTTGTAGGATTATGTGGATGAAGATGTTAGATATATCTCTATATGCTTATGTTTAACTGATTCTGATTATATGATAAAGAAGGATAATTGAATTCTGATTCTTACATTTTGAATTACATTGATTTATGAAATAGGAATTGAAATGAGTAGGATGTTGATTTGTCTTACAAATTGAGTCTACAAATGAATTAGGGTTAATTGAGAAAGTATAAATTAAGTTAAAGTTACATATGTTGTATATGGAAATAGATTACAAATGTTGTTTCGAAATTGTGATGAAATTATGAAATGTAGTTTGCTAGTATGTACGTGTTTGTATGTTATCATGGATCCTACACTGCTATATATATATATATATATATATATATATATATATATATATATATATATATATATATATATGTATATATATATATATATATGTATGTATGTATGTATGTATGTATGTGTACATATATATATATATATATATATGTGTGTGTGTGTGTGTGTGTGTACGTACACACACACACACACACACACACACACACATATATATATATACATATATATATGTATACAATATATATATATATATGTATATATGTATATATATACATATATATGTATATATATACATATATATGTATATATATACATATATATGTATATATATACATATATATGTATATATATATATATGTATATGTATATATATATACATATATATATGTATATGTATATATATACATAAATATGTATATATGTATATATATGTGTGTGTGTGTGTGTGTTTTTGTTAGGTATATTCATGAGATACTAATAATTTGATCGAGTGTGCAAGGTTATGACCATGGTTCTAATGTGGAGAAACAAAGATGAATTTATGTGAAATTTGTAAAAGGCCGAGGTTAACTCTATGAAAAGAAGTAACCTTGTTGTTACGTATTTTTATTTCATAAATGTGAAGTATGGGTGTAATGTATTTTTGTAATTGTAAATATGCATATTTGGATGAAATGTATTTTGTTAATTATAATTGTGATTTATCCATTTGGCATGCCATGTGTAAAGGTGATGTGTAGTGATGTGTTATTTTTATGATGTGTCACTCGACACCTCTTCATTTGTGTTGGCATGCCCAAGTGGGTTAGTGGGATTTGACACTACCCTAGAGTTACCTTGTTGAGTTCCCATGTAGGGTTACTTGTTTAGGAAACCAAGAGATGAGTCCCATCATGTCCATTTTCGTAGGTAAACTTCACATGGGTTTTTGGGAGGTTAAAATGAGCCCTAGGGAGTGGTTAAGGTTAAAATAAACTACCCCATGATGGTACTTTGGGTTATGGGTCAAGTTTTAACCATTTCAACTCCCAAGACTTGAATATGGCCTCTCAAAAAGTGCCTTCTTGAAAGTGGAAAAACTGGGAGAGAGGCTCAAGACAATCCCTTCTCCCCATTCCTTGGTTTTCTCATCATACTCAAATAGGGGACAAAAAGGGAAGGGAATCACTTTTCAAGAAATTCCTTCTCATTGGGATTGTGAGGTAGAGGTTGGGAGAATGTTTTTCCTGTTAACAAAAATTTTCATGAGAAGAGAGGGGACACACTTCATTCTTGGCTTTTTAGGAAGAGACTTCTAGTTTGTGAGAAAAAAAGTTGAGAAAATTTGGCCAAGGAGAAAAGCTAAGAAGGATTAGGCTTCTTCTTCAACTACACTTGCCATTTTTTCTTAGTAAAAGGTTAGTGCATCTACCATGAAAGGATTTTACTTTGTTCAAATGTTTGTTGTGATTTTGTAAATTCAAGTTGCATAAGTGTTGTGTTGAATTTCAAGTATTATGTCATAAAAATTTTCTTGTTCTTTGTTTGGATTTTATGTGTGTTGTGGGAGTGCAAGGCTATACTCACCCTTGGGAGAGAAGAGAGCCTTGATGGTGAAAGGGTTAGTTTGGAATGTCCTTTAGTGCAGAGTCCTTCCTCTTGGAGGAAGGGGATGTGGCATGGATGTATGAGATCCATGCTTCCACCTTTTTGTTATATACTTTGGGGGCCATAGGGGTGAAAATTATGTATTGTGAAATGGGAAATTTGTGGTTCCATGAAGTGAGAAAGTTGTGTTGTGAAATTCAACTTTGAAGAGGCATGGTTGTGGTTATGAGAAATTATAATTTGATTGTGGCATTCTCCTATTGGGTACATTTTCCACCTTCACCCATATTTGGATCCAAGGTGATCCTTTGTGCAAGCCATGGTTATTGGGATTTTTATTGTGTTTGTTTGTTGTTGATGTTAGTGTGAGTTAGAATGCATGTCACCTATCCACTCTTGTTTTCCCTAGCTTGGGGGTGGCCATGTAATGGCCTAGGCTAGGAGGTGAGCCTCCATGGTCTTTTTTAAAATATCTTTGTTTTGCAGGTTGTAAGAATGTTGAGTTGAAAAAATCTTAAGTCTTGGAGTTGAAATTATCTATGGAGGAACTTGTATAGTTGATAAAAAAAATAAATCTTTGTGTAATACCTTATCTTATGTAATGCCTTATGTAATAGTTTATTTAGAAAGGCTATGAGAAAGTCATAGGCATGAGGAATGCTTGTAATTAGTTGTGTAACTTATTGTAGAGATGTTCTATTTTTATGTCCTTGTATCTGAAGTAAGAAAGATGATGAATTTTTCAATATCTATGTTTTAATGAGAAGTGAAGTGTTGCTATTTAGTGTACTTTATATGTAGGGATTGAAAGAAAAAAAAAGTACATTATTTTAAAGTTAAAAGAAAGTTCATCCTTTGTATTTCATTTCATTCTTTAAAAAAATATATATAGTAAATTTCAGCTTGTATGAAAGATAGACAATATCACTATTTTGTTGTTTGGAAAGAAATTAAACTCATATATATTCTTATGCAAAAGAAAAAGAGGGGGTTCATGTCCATAAATGTATATACTTCCTTAAGTTTACATATGCATTTACATTATACATATAGAAGATTAGTTATGTTCTCTTATTTTTTTCCCTTGTTAAATATATAAATGATTAAATTCTTTATAAACTTCCTTATCCTTTGTGGATAATCCAATATATATATATATATATATATATATATATATATATATATATATATATATATATATATATATATATATATATATATATATATATATATATATATATATATATATATATATTTATATATATATATATATATTTGTGTGTGTGTGTGTATAAAATAATATATGCTTACCATATTAGATGCACTGAAACCTTGTTATAAAAATAATTTTTTTTTGTTAAAATAATAATAAAGAAATCATTTTTTTTAAAATGGAGACTATGTACCTATTTGTGCGTGTGCACGCTATGTACAATGATGTGAGCTGAAGCCCACACAGGGGTGGGTTGTGCCCCCCCACACCACAGAGGGGTGCGGTGGCACAATCACTCCCCTCTCCCAGTCAACATATAAGCCAGGGAGCTGGCCTGCGAAGCAGCCTACAACCCTTCAAATATATATATTTTATTTTATTTTTAAAAAAAAAGAAAAAGAAATGCACAACATTATTTGATAATGTTTTCTAGTATGCAAACAAAAATAAAGAGAACACAACATGTAAATATTTTACCATAAACCTGTGACTTGGTTTTAAAAAAAAGTATTCAATCTTTGAGAAAATGCAGTATAGCAAAGATTATTTCTCTAGCATGATACCGTGTAGAATAACACCAAGCTGATGCAATGGCATCTTGCATCACAAAAATAAAAAGGGGCATGATAAAAAAAAAAAAAAAAAGAGAAAAAAAATAAATAAATAAAAAAATAAAAAAATAAAAAAATTATTTCATTTACCAAAGTGCATAGGTGGAATAAAAAAATTATATATATATATATATGTATATATATATATATATATATATATATATATATATATATATATATATATATATATATATGTATATATATATGTATGTATATGTATGTATGTATGTATGTATGTATGTATGTATGTATGTATGTATAATTTTATTTATTGAGGTGTGTAGGTGGCATTTTAAAAATTTGTAGAAAGTTCTTGCATTTAATACTTGTAGTTAGGTAGTTACACCTTTCTATTTTGTTATTAGCCCATAAAGATAATGTAATTTTTTAATTGACCTACATAGTGGTGCTTAATATTAATTGGGTGGGTATTTAATATTTGTATCAAGGTAGTTGTATCTATATTTTATCCTACATTGGTTGAGTTGTAATAT
Organism: Chamaecyparis obtusa; assembly: GCA_027943335.1. NCBI lineage: Eukaryota > Viridiplantae > Streptophyta > Pinopsida > Cupressales > Cupressaceae > Chamaecyparis > Chamaecyparis obtusa. Next base: position 467,575 of record BSBK01005836.1, on the reverse strand, counting down.
CTTGGGTAGTAAATGTTTATATAAAGAAGGTATAGGAGCATTCATAAGCAAGTTCTCAAGTTGTAGGATCTTGCATTGAGGAAAAAACTTTCAAGTTGGAAGCTCTTGGATTGTAAGCTTTGAAGATGTAAGATCTCTCAACTTGTAATTATTTTTAAGTATTAATGTATGCTTTGTAAAGCATTTTGTCTTCTTTTTGTCTCCATGTTATGTCTTTGGTTATGAGTTGGTAAAGGTGGGTTGACCCTTCATCAGTGGTATCATAGCACCTTTCATCAGTGGTATCAGAGTAGGAGTTCTTAAGTGTGTAGATAGATCACCGAGCGTGAGACAGTTTGCACTAAGACCTTGCAAGGTTGGGTGAAGTTTTCCTTAAGAGGACACGAGTATAGAGAAGAGAAAGAAAAAGATGACTTTTGTAATTCGATGGATTCTTAGAATTCTTAGACTTGAAAAAATTAGAGAGAGATATCAATAAGAGACAAGAATTGCGATATTGGATTTGAAAAAGCAAGTGGCTGAATTAGAAGTGGAGTTGAAAAAAAGAAGAGTGATTCAAAAAGATAATAAAAATTATTTGGATGAAGGAAAGAAAGAAGATACATTGGAGTATCACGCAAGTGGTACAAAAGAAGAAGAAGAACATAAAGATAAAAAGATTTATGAACTTGAAGTTGATGAAAATGATTTATTAATGAAAATTGCAACAGTTGAGGAAGAGTAGAATACCTTGGTTGGAGATCAAAGGAAAGAAGTTGTTACATGCCTTGTTGAAGACACGAAAGAAGAAAATAAAGATGATGTGAAAGGGGTAAAATTTTGTGAGTCATGAGATGCTAACTTTGAGATGGATTTAAAATATAATGATGATGGTTTATGTGAGGACTTTGCAAGTGATATTTGATATGAAAAAGAAGATTTGTATGGTATTATAAATTTTATTATAAGTGCATTAGATCCTACAAGTTTGGAGGAGAATGAGAGTTACAAATGTATGAAGTTGATTGCAAAGGAGTATTGTCAACATCAGATACTTGTTCTAACTAGGTGTTGAAAAAGAAAGAAAAATAAAATATATCGGCAGCAGATACTTGTTCCAGCAAGATGTTGGAAGAGAAAAAATATATATATATCAGCATCGGCTACTTCATTTTGTGAATCCATATCCACAATTTTTTTTTACCTTGAGTGTTTGATGCAGGAGCATCTTACATCACAAAAATAAAAGGGGGCATGATAAAAAAAATTTAAAAAAAAGAGAAGAAAAAAAAAAAAGTGAGAGAGAAAAATAAATAAATAAATAAATAAAATAAAAAATAAAGAGAAGAAGAAAAAAAGAAAGAAAGAAAAAGAAGTTATTTCATTAACCAAGGTGCATAGGTGAAATAAAAAAATAATTAAAAAATAGATATTAATCATTTTATTTATCGAGGTGTGTAAGTGGCATTTTAGAAATTTGTAGAAAGTTCTTGCATTTAATATTTGTATTTAGGTAGTTACACCTTTCTATTTTCTTATTAGCCCACAAAGACAATGTAATTTTTTAATTGGTCCACATGGTGGTGCTTAATATTAATTGGGTGGGTATTTAATATTTGTATCAAAGTAGTTGTATCTATCTTTTATCTCACATTGATTGTGTTATAATATTTTGGGTGGTAAATACCTATATAAAGAACACATAGGAGCATTCATAAGCAAGTTCTCAAGTTGTAGGATCTTACATTGAGAAAGAAGCTCTCAAGTTGGAATCTCTTGAATTGTAAGCTTTGAGGATGTAAGATCTCTCATGTTGTAAATCTCATATTTGAAAGAAGCTCTCATATTGTAAGATCTCTCAACTTGTAATTATTTTCAAATATTAATGTATGCTTTGTAAAGTATTTTATCTTCTCTTTATCTCCATGTTGTTATGTCTTTGGTTATGATTTGGTAAGGGTGGGTTGGCCCTTCATCAGTGGTATTAGAGCACCCTTCATTAGTGGTATCAGAGCAGGAGTTCTTGAGTGTGTAGATAGATCATCGAGTGTGAGGTAGTTTGCACCAAGACCTTGCAGAGTTGGGTGAAGTTTTTCTTAAGAGGACACGAGTATAGAGAAAATAAAGAAAAAAATAATTTTTTTGATTGGATGGACTCTTAAAATTCTTAGATTGAGAAAATTAGAGAGATATATCAATAAGAGACAAGAGTTGCGATATTAGATTTGAAGAAGCAAGTGGCTGAATTAGAAGTGGAGCTGAAAAAAAGAAGAGTGATTCAAAGAGATGATATAAATTATTTGGATGAAGGAAAGAAAGAAGATACATTGGAGTATCACGGAAGCAGTACAAAAGAAGAAGAAGGACATGAAGATGATTTATTAATAAAGATTGGAGCAATTGAGGAAGAGTGGAATACCTTGGTTGGAGGTCAAAGGAAAGAAATTGTTACATGCCTTGTTGAAGACACAAAAGAAGAAAATAAAGATGATGTGAAAGGGGTAAATTTTTATGAGTCATAAGATGCTAGCTTTGAGATAGATTTGAAAAATAATGATGATGGTTTATGTGAGGACCTTGCAAGTGATATTTGGTATGAAAAAGAAGATTTGTATGGTATTACAAAGTTTATTATAAGTGTATTAGATCCTACAAGTTTGGAGGAGAATGAGAGTTACAAATGTATGAAGTTGATTGCAAAGGAGTATTGTCAACATCAAATACTTGTTCCAACTAAGTGTTGGAAAAGAAGGAAAAAAGAAATATATCGGCAACAGATACTTGTTTCAGCAAGATGTTGAAAGAGAATATAAAAAAAAATATATCAGCATCAGCTACTTCATTTTGTGAATCCATATCCACAAAATTTTTCCTACCTTGGGTGTCTGATGTAGGCGCATCTTGCATCACAAAAATAAAAAAGGGCATGATTAAAAAAAATTTTTAAAAAAAGAAAAAAATAAAAAAAGAGAAAGAAAAAAAAAGAAAGAAAAAAATGAAAAAAAAAAGAAAAAAAAAAGAAAGAAAAAAAGAGAGAAGAAAGAAAGAAAGAAAGAAAAAAGTTATTTCATTTACCAAGGGGCATAGGTGGAAAAAAAAAAAATTTAAAAATATATATATTAATCATTTTATTTATCGAAGTTTGTAGGTGGCATTTTAAAAATTTATAGAAAGTTTTTGCATTTAATATTTGTAGCTAGGTAGTTACACCTTTTTATTTTCTTATTGACCCACAAAGATAATGTAATTTTTTAATTGGTCCACATGGTGGTGCTTAATATTAATTGGGTGAGTATTTAATATTTATATCAAGGTAGTTGTATCTATCTTGTATCCCACATTGGTTGTGTTGTAATATCTTGGGTGGTAAATGCATATATAAAGAAAGCATAGGAGCATTCATAAGCAAGTTCTCAAGTTGTAGGATCTTGCATTGAGGAAGAAGCTCTCAAGTTGGAAGCTCTTGGATTGTAAGCTTTGAGGATGTAAGATCTTTCATGTTGTAGACCTCATATTTGAAAGAAGCTCTCATGTTGTAAGATCTCTCAAGTTGTAATTATTTTAAAGTATTAATGTATGTTTTGTAAAGTATTTTGTCTTCTCTTTGTCTCCATGTTGTTATGTCTTTAGTTATGAGTTGGTAAGGGTGGGTTGACCCTTCATCACAAGCTGAAAAAATGCTCAAGGTAGAAACAAATTGTGAATATAGCTGGGTGGCTGGAAGAAGTTGAGTCCCACTTTTGGGCAAAAAGTGGAAGTGTTTTCTTTTTTTAAAAAAATTTCTGTCAATTGATGTCTAAATTTGAGACACTTAAAAATTGAATCTCAAAATAATTTAGTAATAGAAAATGTAGCTCTCAGAGTCTACTTTTCAGATATGTAATTTATTTAAATACTCACATGGTATAAATTGCTTTTTAGTAGGAATGTTTAAAAATTATGTTTTCAAAATGTCTGTTTCAAGACCATACCATAGCTGTGTACGGACACCATATTTTGGCGTAAATAAATAATTTTTTGTAAATCCTTCTATACTCAAGACACCAAATATTGATCAGCATATTTTTCCTTATTTTTTTATTAATATATTTTTTTTATTAATTTTTAATTGACTATAAAATATATTTTCAAAACCTTTGGTGTACGGACACCATAATTTGATGAGAATTTCTTATTTTTTCAAAATTCTTTTTTTTAACTTCAAAAGAATTGTATCTAGATTGATCTCATATAATTTATTTTCCAAGAAACTTAAAAATAAAAATGTTATTAACGTTTTAGTTAACTTTGTTATTTTATGTTTAGGTACCACTTTTAACTAATAAATAATGCAAAAATAGTAAAAATAATCACATCACTATGAAATTTATATTTTTGAAATCATGAGAGTGAGAACTCTAATGAGTTTTTTTTTCATAAAATGATATGATCGAGAAGACCCTCAAAAAATTATGGCAAGACAGAAATCTGGTATTCCAGTGCCTTAACCAAATTTTTGGAGGTCAAGGCATAGGCTTGGTTCTACCAAGCCTAAACCAAACCGAAATTGAAATGAAATTCATGGTGGATGTGTGCTTCTCGCTCATGTCTTAAGAAACGGGCGCTCATTTTTTAAAAAAAAAATTCAAAATGTTAAAATGCATTTTTAAATCTAAAAATAAATAAAAATTTCAAAACGGGCACCCATTTTTTGAATTTAGGATCGGGTGCCCATTTTTTGAAAATGGGCACCCGTTTTGAGTGACATCTCTAATTTCTAAAAGACTTCTGCAAGATTGTCCTCCAGCTCCAAACTCTTAACCAGTTATTTTCTCACTAGATTGAAATACCAGTGAATCATAGAAATAGATTCTATGCTTGGCCATATTTGGGTTAAATCAGAGTATAGATCTTCCATACAATATCTTAGTAAATCTATCAACAGAAAGGAATATTGCATAAAATCTAAATGTGAATGTCACATAAATCAATAATGGAATAAGTTCTATTAAACCTTGCCCCACAAAATGATTGTCTGCAAATATGGTTAACATAGATTTTTTTTGTTTTTTTCTGAGATTAAAAAATAGGGTAGTAGAGATAAATCTGGGAATTAAAAATATAAGTGAGAAAATGTAAGTCTGAGAATAAACTAATGAATCTTATATCTCTTTACGACTGTTGGAGATGCCATGAGAATGTTGGTTGTGGTCTCCATTGTTGTCTTCTTTGTTGTATATACTCAAGTATATATGGGGGTATATATACACACTTGTGTGTATATACATCCATATATTCTTGGGTGTATGCTCATTCTTGCATATCTCATCCCCTTAGCTCTTGGCCCAACATGCAAACCCCCAAATGAAGAAATTAGGGTTTGGGCCATGTTTTATTTTGAGGGAAAACCCTAATTTTGAATTAGGGTTAGGGTTGGGCTATGATGCCAAAATCATTTTAAAATCTTACTTTGGAAATCATCATTTGATTTATGTTGACTTTGCTATTCTTTCCCCTTTCTTTTTGATAACTCTGATTTTAAAAATATTATTTTAATCAGCTTTTTGAATCTCAAGATTCATTGTGATTTTTAGAATTTGAAAACAAATGGTCATTAAATGTTGTATGATTTAATTTGAGCTTTTAAATGTTAAATTATATTTAAAGGGACTCTATATTATTTATTATTGATTTTAGATTTGAGTTTTGAAATTTTATTGAATTATTATTTTTTAATTTATATTTGAACTTTTGTGATAATTTATTAAAGTTAGGGGAAATAAAGGATTATTAATATTTAAATGTTCCCCACCATTTACTTTAAATATTGTAATTATTAGGGGATGTATAATTTTGTAATTATTAGGGGATAAAAAAATTTATAATTCCTAGGAGGGTCCTAGGTGATTTATTTTTCCCTAATAACACTAAAACTTAATTCAGTAATTATAGTATTGCAACAATAATCTAATTCCTTAGGTGGATTAACTTTTATGAATAATGATCATTAATTGAAATTAATACTATCCATCGAATATAATAATGGTATTCCAATTATTCCTATCTAATTATATTTTAAGCACTACTAATCGGTTAACCTTAGGGATAATTGCACGACCACATTATCCCATTTGATCTATCGAATTGAATTTATGCCTTAGGCCCTACATTGCCACCTGGTAATTATTGGGGGCAATAGGGTTGCGATTTATTCTTATGGGGTTGTGTATCCTCCATGGAACCCTTAGGTTTGATGACCTAATTGTGGACTTTATTATAGTATCATATTTGAATTATCAACTTAGGATTAATCCCTCTTGTATCCTTTTATGTCTAACCTTAGTGAGGATTTTCACCGACTATTGCATTGACAAACAAGGGATGTTGGCAAGCCAGCGTGTGCCATGATTTCCCTTTGTGTGTTGATATGCGATGGTCGACGTATTACGTTCTCAAGTCTTTGGTATACCTTTGTGTGTAACCTTGTCGATATGTTGTGCTTTAAAAATAATAATTGTTGGGTGTGTTTTGCCCTAAATTTTGGGCATGATAGTTACTAATAACATTAGTTAGCTTAATTATGACATGTTAGTTCTAGATTACTTCTATTACTTATAATCCATTAGTTACATATTAAATTTTTATTTTTTATGATATTAGTTACATAAATTAACTTGTTATTTTTTATGATATTAGTTATATATTAACTTGTTATCATATGATCATGTATCAAATCAAATTAAATCATATAACTATCTAACCATAATCAAATCAAATCAAATCATGCAACCATTTAACCATAATCAAATCATGTGTAACCTTATAAACATAATCAAATCAAATCATGTAACTATCTAACCATGTAATCAAATCAAATCATGTAATCATTTAACCATAATAAAATCATGTAATTGTGTAACCATAATCAAAACAAATCATCTAATCATCTAATCGTTTAAACAAATCAAATCATGCAATTTTTTAACCATAATAAAATCATGTAACCGTCTAACCATAATCAAATCATATCATGTAACCGTCTAGCCATAATCAAATCAAATCATGTAACCGTCTAACTATGATATCAAATCAAATCATGTAACCATTTAACCATAATCAAATCATGTAACTGTCTAACCATAATCAAATCAAATCATATAACTATCTAACTATAACCAAAGATAATAAACACATAAATCATCTATACATCTAGGTCCAGAATATATAAATGTCAAACATATGTGAAATGTTCAGAACATAAATCAAATATGCATGCAACAAATGTCCAAAGGTATCCTACATTGATCAAGTCGCATATGAATAGAGTGATCCTTTGACCGAGTGTCATGAGCATCCTCTACATGTAGAGAAGAAATAGAACCCTACAAATTTAGTACAAGAACTTGTCAAATATATATGTACATTCATGTATTATAATTATATATAAAGTATTTGAAATATATTAATACATGAATTTAAACTAAAGTATATTGAAAACCTACTTGAGCACTCGTAGGTGTTGCCTCTTCTGAATCTATCATGCATACATGCTCTAATCCCACACTAGAGGTAGTACGCTCCTATAACTGTGCCTATAAATATTGTATATAGAATACAGATGTACATGGGCATTAGTACATGTAACTATGTAATCAATTTATTGACTATAAATAAATTGAAAATTAAATTTATAGGTCTAGGTCTTAGGAGCAAGAGGATCATTAGTGTGCACCATCACATCATCTACAAAAACATCATCATGTGCATCATCTCTAGTACCAATCCTCTCTAATGAGGAGCCTAATGGGGAGTGTAGCCTAGAAGGGAGTGGTGTAGAGTTAGAGTTAGAATGAAGTAGAAGATCCATAAATGAAGCCATGTCAGTTTCAATGGTGGTCTATCTCAATCCTTGTAACTGCTCCTCAAAACCATCCAAGCTCTCTTCTATGATGTGAACATCACCAATGTGTATCCTTCCCTGTGTAGCTGTAGAGTGATCTGTGGGTGCAAATTTCTCTAAACTATGAGATGCATGAGCTGATGGCATACTTTGATGTGGTGGAATTGGAGGGCCCTGAGAGAGTCTTCTATAATTGCGAGATGATGCCATGGAGGATATGGCTAGCATGAAAGCTGGAGCTAATGAAATCAATCAATCAAAATAGTATCTCTAAAAAACTTTATAGGGACTCTCTCTAACTAAGCAATATAGGTATATGACTTTAATAGGTCCTCCAATAAATACAATTTCATCTTAGCGTAACTCTAATGTCTAGTAAGATCTCATATATCACATGGCCTAGGCAGACCAACATCTCTATATGCCTCATTAGTAGGGTGTGAACTACTAGATGATGCCTTTAAAGATGTCTAGTGTTGACTCGGTCTAGTCATAATATATCTAGTGAGTATATCTAAAATAATCCTGGCGACCGTAGCTGCAATGTGTCCAATCCTATTGATTGCTTCCCTCTAGGAAGCATTGACAACTCTGTCAATAGTATTGGCCATAGATGGTGCCACTGTGGGTGCCCTTTGTCCAACCAAGTGTCTATGTCTTGAAAAAACATGATTATGCCTATGATATTGATCGCAGTTTGTAACTCTACCATGCCCCTGCTTGAAGTACCCCAAAAGATCTAAGTAGTTTATGTTGGGACCCAAATAGACCTCAACGAAAACTTTTGTGCAAAGTAAAGTGGAATCTGGTTATTATTGGGATAATGACCATGTGCCATAAGGAATTGTGGGTATATCATGCATTCTATCTCTGGTACCACACAATGTGTAACCTAATATGCTCTGACCTTGCTCCTCTCTTAGTAGCTAGGTAAAACCTCTCCTTTGATAATATCCTTTGAGACACATGACTGGACCTCAGCTAAGGATATATCACCAGAGATCTCAGATCTCAACTCTTAGAAAATAGAGACAATAATCTCTAGAGTATATATTGCCTTCCTCCTCATGTGCACAGATAGATCCTTTAGACTACGCAAAATGGTGGTGCAAATATCTCTATAAATGTTATCCTCAAAGAAAGCTATAGAATCTCGTAACCACCCCATCTCCTGGATAGAAAAGTGAAATATAGACCCCATATTAGGAACATCAGGTGCCTGATGTGGGGCATATTGTGCTGCATCATGTTGGGGGGCAGCATGTGTCGGGTCATCCTACCCAAGTGCAGCGCCCTGTGATGGGTCACCCTGTGCATGATTGTGTGTGTCCATCTAAGGGTAACACACATTATTAAATTTTAAAATTTAAGTGCATTACATGTGTGCAAGTAAAATAAGATTAAAATATAAAAGTTTATAAAATATAAGGTATTGCATTACCTTGCTCTTAAGTGGATATTAGGTCTTAAGGGTTCTATTATGAGTATGTGCACGATCATGGTATGCCAAAAAGTGGCGATGTGAAAAAACAAACTTTTCACTCATCTAAAAGTGCACAAATGGGTTTGTTGACTTTTTAGTAGGCCTGGGTGTCATTACACTTAGCCAAGCCAAAAGCCAAAGCACAGGCCTAATCAGATATCTGATTTTTGCTAGTAATTATATATTTGCATACCCCGGCAATGTTCAACATTTTCACTGTGAAAATGTTGCACGTGGCTAGGGCTTTCAGATATCCGATTTTATCCCCTATCTAATTTTTCTTGAATCTAAGGTAAGTTTAATCTTTAATTTTTTATTGTTTTTATTATGTTTTAATAGGAATTTATAGTTTTTTATATAAAAAATAGCTCATTTAAATGAGTTTTTGTATTGTTTTTTAAATTCATTGTAATTATCTATTTTTTTTCTAATTGTAATTAGACATGGAATTAGAAAACCCTCCTAATGATCCCATAAACAATCCAAAACCACCTCCCAACAATTCCCCACTTTCAAAAGACAAACCAATCTCAAATCCTCACCATTTAAAGGATCTCATAGGAGACAATCTAAATAAGCTTAGAGGATTTCAAACCACCTATGCCAATATCCCCACATTGCACCCCATGTTTGCCACATTGAACTGCATTATTGAAAACATGGAGAAACTTACAGAGAAACATAATGTTGCACTTCTTTGGCGCAATTTCATGCACACCCAATTTGATGATGGGCTTGACTATGATCAAGTCATGAACTTAAACATAACAAAACATGAAAAATGTAATCTTTTTTTGGATCCTAAAACCAGTCTAAAAGTGGACCCTAAAAAACCCAAGTTGTCAATTAAATGGTGCACAAATAGTGCAATACGTGACAAATTTTGGGACTGCTGGTGGATGGTTTTTGATAGACCACCTCACAGCAATTTGGATGTCCCATTTTATTTTATTAAAAAATTGTATGCTGAATTTGTGCTCGGTCACAAGGTCAATTATTAGATTATGAAACCGAACCAAGGTGTAGGTTTAGGTGCTCCTCAAGAAAGGCCATGGGCACACCGGGTGAAATCCTGCACATATGTCCCCCCTCTCAAGATTTCACCACCTCCCACAGTGCAGCATCTTGACATTATTGTTGAGGTCGGCTCATAGAATATTCGATCCATTCACACCTTGAGTGATCTATTGGTTACACCGAGTACAACATTATTGCCTCCTTGTCCTGATGCTTCTGGCCCTTCCACATCATCCATGAGCTCACATGTTTGTGTGCCCCACACTTGCATTATGTGCAATAATTTGTGCTTAGGTCCCTTGAATGATAGTGATGCATATAATTATGTCTTCAAGGTGGATGATTCTATGAAGAAAACTACAGGCATTGAAGCACTTCATGAAGATGTGCATCAAGGGCATACAGAGCCATGGACTCCTACTGTTACGGTAAGGATAAAGAATTCACTTTTTACATTGTATTTAATTTTTATCATTTGTATATTTAGTAGAATTTTCTTATGATAATTTCTCACTTATGTTTTTTTATGTGTTACATTTATATTCAGTTGATGACAGAGGAGGAGATGGCACAGGTGGAGGGGTCCATGCTTTCAACCATATCATTTGGTCTTGACACTTCCATAGTACATATTGATGCAGACGCATCCCAGGGCTCCACTCATTTCAAATATTCGAGATTCTACATGCATTTTAAATGGTTATTTTTAATAATGTAATCGGTTGGGTAGTCTTAGTATTTTTATGATTGTTACAAATCCGGTAGATGTCAGTGTTTTGATAAAATAAATAAAAGGTTTGTATAATCGTGAAGTTGACAACTTCATTGTCAACTCCATGATACATTACTAGTTTAGCTAATATGCTTACTCTAATCGGTCATGAAGAATCGTTAGAGGAATTAGTATGTTAGATATGTTAGAAGAAGAATCAGTTATGAGATTAGTTGGTTAGTTATCAGGTGGTATTCTTTATCTTTGTAATTTCAAAACCTGAGAAGTAGTAGTGTAGAGGATGTTGAAAATCAAAAAAGAGAAAGAAACAATGTAATGGAGAAATGAATAATGGAAGGAAGAATTGAATTCTCTATTTCAAATTCCTGAATGATTATGTCAATATAAGATGGATTAAAAAATGTTATAGACTTAATATGCATTCAAAATCTTTATCATTCACATTTCATTTCAAAGTTCTCTATTTTGACTGAGCATGAGTTAATTCTTGGTATCGACTTTATGGAAGGAATTTAACAGTTTGTTGGAATCGGTTTTGTCCCTAATTGGCAATCGACATTCAAAAGCCTGGTTTGGGTTATGTATCAGGCTCTTAAGGTTCCAATAAATGAAAATCAAGAATTCAGTTTTTTGTTCAGTTTGAATTAAATTGATTACATTAGGTTGAACGATAGTTGTTTGATTTGGAGAAACTGAATTCAATTAGTGTTTGATATTCTGGACTGTGAAAGGCATTCAATTTTATGAGTCTATGGAATCCTGATTTGGGATAAATTGAGCTGATTTGTTGGGAGACCTGAGTGATAGTGAAGGCCCCTTTCAAAGATGATAGTCAAGAAGTCATTATATGTGAGCTCAATCTTTGATGAAATGAGAAGATGTGATGACAGTCATGGTAAAAGAGGCCGAGAAGAGAATATGCGCATCAAGGATTAAATTCCATGGGCTAAATGTATAGAAGGTCACTCCTGAGGTAAAGGGTGAAGATATTTATATGCTAAACTCAACCAAGAAATGGTAGAAAGGTGGTAGATCCGTTCCGGGTAATGGGAAAGTCAAACAACCCGTGAGCACCATATTTGCTGAGGTATTTCATTGAAGGATGAGTAAGAAGGTAAAACTGTGATAAAGGTTCTTTTTAGTGGCATAATGAAGTTGTATCAAGTTTCATAAAATTTACCATAGGGGTTTGAAGGATTGAATCATTATTAGATATGAAATAGTTATAGAAAAGGCATCCTAAGAAGTGAGTTGCAAGAGCCTCTCTGCATCACATATGTTGTAATGTACTAATTGGTTTCCTTAAATTATTATAATAGTATATGTACATTGTTTTCTAATTTTTATGATCATCTTATTACATAATGATGCAGGTGTCACCAGTTGCCACTGGGGGGCAATGTGAGGGGTGTAGGTGTCAGGTGTTGACAAGGGAAAGGTAATTAAGTAATTTAGTTTGTTTATGCATTCATGTATACTTGTCAGTTGTGTGTACTCATTTTTAATTTACATGGTTTATTTGACAGAGAGTGTCATCTGATGATGTTGTGAGACCCTATCATCATGATAGAGTCACAGGAATATCAATTCGTAGTGATAGCCCCATGGTACGTATATTTCTAAACTTATTTGTGTGTATTTTACTATCAAGTATATATAATATGATCAAGTTATGATAGTATGAACTATCTATTTGACTTTTGTAGGTCGCTCCTAGTTTGAGGGAGGTAGAACACCAAGGGTTTGTATCGCTAATGACTCAGCCAACATTTCCTGAAGAAAGTTCAACACGGGTAAGTTTTAATGTTCATTTGGTTATTTTGTAAACATATATTTTCTACCAAGGCTTTAACATTAAATAGTATAACTCATAGATCAATCTCATGTTCGCAAACATATACAGGTTGGAGTCAACATTGGTGGCATTGTTCCTTCACTACCAAGGACATATATTAGGTCTCCTATCCATGGGGTGAGATAGAGAGGTGAGGTATATGAGAGTTCAATTTTTGTTTAAATTTTATTTATTATTGTTGACTATGATTCTGAATTATTTTTTTTTATTTGTAGAAACCATATAAATTAAGTAAGCTAACTTGGGGTTTCACTTTTGTGTTTGAATGCAGGATCCATCAGAGCCAAAGAGTACTTCAAAGAGGCTACATTTTGGTGATCCACCAGTAGAATAGGATATCTTAGAAATATTTGTTGATCCAACCACTGAGACCCTTTGACTATGCCTTGCATACTTGTAAAAAATTTCTTCCTAAAATCTAAAATAAAATTAGCTACATTCCATTCTTTTGTAACCAACTAACATCTAGAGCCTTCACCTCCACTTTTTAATGTATATTTAATAGTTTCATATACCTTTTTTGTGGACAATTGTCTTTCCAAAATCATGTTCACAGCCCTCATGAAAACATTCAACAAACTTCACTAGCCCACCACACTCTAAGAACTTATCATTTAAGTAATCTTTTCTATAAAAGAAACATCCATCGACATCTCTAGGACATAAAAAATGATCTAGAAAGTCTCTTGATGATTTTGGAAGACCACTTGCACCACACTCCTCCAACATTTCACTAGTATGCAAAGTAGAATGAAGGGATCATAATAATTCATGGTGCAATGAAAACCCCACATGATATTTGCAACAAGTATTTCAAATATTAAGAGGCACACAAAAAAAAGGCTTGAGGGCTTCAAAAGCTCTTTGTGATATTTGCAATGTTGTATGTGTCTAACAAAATTTTTTGAACAACATTGTTTGAATCACCTCCAAATAATGTTTGGGATGTGGGGTGCGGCCTCGAATGCCAATTCTCAATTTCAAGATATTCTTCACATTTGGTGACACTCTTGAGTTAGATTTCCAAAATAGTTGAATTTGATCCTTCACAACATCGGTAAGCTTCTTATCACAATGTGAAAGTCTCCCACCATAAGCCCATGTATCATTTTGAAGAGGACCATCAAGTCTTTCTCTTCTTTCAAGTGCTCTATCCAAATTTTTACGATCTAGATTCAAGTCAATACAAGTTTGTCTCATCAAACAAGCCTTTCTCAAATGATGACTTACTAAGAAGGTTGTAATAACCCTCCTAGAGGCTCTCTTATCTTTTTACTTGGTAGTCTTCCCAATGGAATTGAGAGCACTAAAAATATTTCTCACAATAATATCATTCATCTCTTTTTTCTTGTTCACACTAATCTTCAATTTGACTAGTATACGTCTCATCTTCTTCATCTTTAACAATTGTACAAACATTTGACATTGCTCAATTAACATCTTGTGGCTAAAAAATTGATCAAAAAGTTTTGAAACCCACAACTGAATGGTTCTTTCTAATCTCTTGCCATCAAAATTTCTCATTATGTTCTCATCAATTTAAAGTAACCATTTAGTTGTTCTTGAAGGTATCAATTTTGAAGTTTGTCTTTCTTCCTCCCAAGGGACTTCATTTCTCATATAATTTGGAGATGTGTTACATTGATTTGGTTCTTGTGTACCATTATCATTGTCAATTCCTTCATATTCAATCGGTGGATTGTCATTGACAATGTCCACACTTTCATTGTCCACATCTACATGTTCATTTTCAAAACCTACATTTTCATCTTCAATCCCTACATTCTCATTTTCAATATTATTGTCATAAATTATTTCAAATTCATGTTCTTCACCTGAAACCACATTCAAAGGTGGGTCTATGCTGACATCTTCATTAATATTTAACATACCTTGTTTGTTCCAATGGGCAACCCTATCCATTTCTCTATACACTTCTATCTCTTCATTTGTTAGTTTTCTCTTCTGTTTATGGTTTTGACGACTAATACTCCCCATAGTGAGACCAAAAAGGTGATGCAAAAACCTTTGGTAATAGAGAAAATCCAACCAACCAGTGCAAAAAGTGGATTCTTGTCTTCTCTAAAGAAACAATGTGATTCACCACAACTCGAGTCCTGTGATTTTGCAAAAAAATGTGCCTCTCTGGAGGAACCTAGAGAATATAGTTTTTACTATTCACCATTAAATAGAATCACATATCCAAAAATATAATATATCTGAACATATCGAATATTTGATATTATAGGATATCCAAAATCTCCTACCAAAATTTTGTCGAAATCTCTCTCTCTCTCTCTCTCTCTCTCTCTCTCTCTCTCTCTCTCTCTCTCTCTCTCTCTCTCTCTCTATCTATCTATCTATCTATCTATCTATCTATCTATCTATCTATCTCTCCCTTATGCAGATGCATCATGAGACTGACAATATTTTGAAGATCTTGGATTATACATGGTTAATTTACATTGTAACATGGAATAGTAAGCCATTTTTGTCTTATGGATGTAATTGGGTGTGAGACTTAGTTTCAGTTACATCTTAGTAGTCTAATTGTCATAGATATAATAAATAAAGGGTTTGTATAATCATGAAGTTGACAACTTCATTGTCAACTCCATGATACATTACTAGTTTAGTTAGTATACCATTAGATTACAAATCATTCATTTGAGTCAGTTAGAGTAGTGGAAGTTAGAAATTAGTTGTGTGAGTTAGTTTTGGGAGTTATCAGGTTCTTGGGAAATCTTAATGAAAATTCATGTGAACATTGTTCCAAGCATAACGATGAAAAGTCATGTGAACACTATTCCAAGCATGTGTATGGGGACAACCTATACTAGTATGAAGGTATTTTTATGGTTTTTGATACTAAGTCTGATTGTGTTGCAAGTGTATCCTAAAGTGTTACATATTTCTAGCATGGTGGGCTTCACAAGGTTGTGCCAAAGTCACATAGTGGTAGGGGTATGTTACTTCTTTTTCTTTCTAATCATTTGGTCCCTAGATCTTAAGCATAAAAAGAGGAATAAAAGAAGATGTAGAATGAGGGTACATGGTATACACTTCCAAAAGGTATATGAGAACATGGCTCATTAGTGTGGAAAGCAAGATGCAAGTATGGATAAGCATGGAAAAGAAGAAGGTACATCCATAAGGAATTCAAGAAGACAAGCAAGCATGGAGCATCAAGAGGAAAAGTACAAATGTGCAAGAAACATGAGAAGAAATGGAGCTACATTTGATAAGGTTTTTTTTATAGAGAATTCTAAGAGGACTTGGAACAATTTCAAAGTTGGGGAGTATGGTGCAGGAGCACCAAGGTCAAAGGTAGGAGCCATGGAGTGCACCAAGGTCACTGATGGATCCTTGGGTGGAGTTGAAGAAAAATGGCCTTCAAAGGTCATTGAATCATGTAATAAGAATATTCATGGTCATGTAATGTGGTTTTGATCATATATGGATCATATTGTAATCAAATCTTAAATGTAAGCCTTAAGGGCAATGATAAGCCTAAAAGGTACCTAGAGGTCACTAGAAATGGATTATGGATTGAGCCTAGGTTAGGGGATTGGTAAATTGACCTATAAAGGTCTTAAAAGATGTAATAAGGCTATTAAAGCCTCTAAATGTTGTCAAGAGCACTTGAAGTGCACAATATTGTAAATTGCCTATATTGGCAATATAAGCCAAACAAGGGCTTAGATGGGGTTAGTAGTAAGGGTTATAGGATTAGTTGTTTTTAAAGGTTGTCATTAAACCTTTGAGAATTCTTTAAAGGTTCTTGGATGTTGAGTTGTCGAGTTGACAACTTTTTTTGTCAACTTGACAACAAATTTCTTGTTAATGTTAGTGACAATCAGTTTAGGGACAGTTAGAAAGGTAGATAGAGGGTTGGTATCAGTTTCTTGGGAGAGTAGAGGTTGTTTTCATATTGATTCACAAGAAGAGAACATCGAGGGTTGATTGGAGATGAAGAGAAGTGAATGTGTAATGTTTTAATCAATGAAAAGTTAATTTCTCTACAAATCTAGAACCTACTGTCCCGTGGAATAGTCTAACACTAGTATTTTCTTGTGTTTGATTAGAATAATATTGGATTGGTTAAATTTAGAAGTTAAATTATTTGGATCATTATGATATCTTATTTGGATTGATTTCATCTTTCTTTTGATGTTTAGAGTAATATAAAGGGTTGTTGCCAGAGACTGTGACTGGTAACAGGGGTACAGTCAGCGATTATTAGTTGTAACCCTCAACATGTGAAGGCACTCCCACCCCTATGTTAATTGTGGTTTTGTTTGAGATTCCTTAGATGCATTGTATGTATTATATGTGGTTTTGAATGCATGAAAGGTGTGAGGAAATAGTGATAGGCCTGGTGAACACATAGTGGAGGGTGCATTTGAAAGAACCATTATTAGTTGTGGGATACCCGATGAAGGGAGAGGGTATACAATGGTTTTAAATTTCCATTGGTAAGTATTTTAAAGTGTTAGAACCTATTTTGGAATTGTGAGTGGCATGGTAGGGTGATTTATCTAAAAACCTAGGTTGTTAACCCAAATGGTGAGGGTATATTGATTGGGAGTGTAGATGGGTAAGTATGAGAAAAATAAGTTGAAAAGTTGTTTCCTTTTATCCTTTACCAAGACTTTTTAGGGTCGTTGAGTCCTAGAGACAAGTGGATATAGGGGTTGCTTTGTTAGGAGAGGGCTAATTAGACCTAGGAGAAGAGCATTTAGCAAGGATGGTCTTCACCATTCAAATCATGAAGGATTGAGATTGATATGAATTTAATAACTTTGAAAAGGGTATTAGAAAATGTAAAAACTTTGCTTGGTTGTTTGTATAGTTTTTGAGTGATTTGATGATTTCAGGGTGTGAAGGGCTACTAGACAAGCCTAGAGGGCTAAAGAAGAGCAATGGTGAAATATGAGTGGATTGGAGTGACTGGGAAGTTGGAACATGGTAAATAGACCATGATAAGATGATCTATGGTGTTGGTATCAAGGTGAGAAGTATGGTTGGAGTTTTGGCATGGTGGAGGCACTAGGTGCACTAGGTGGCCTAGGATGGAGTTGGTTCTAGAAGGTATTGGAACAAGGAAAAAAAGAAGTAAACATGAGTATTATGGTTGTGGGAGTGACTTAAAAAGTCAAAGAACTCTACTAGATCCTTGAGTGAGGTTAAATCCTTGGGTGGATTCCAAGTTGTTTGTAGAATCCTCAAGTTGAGTTAGTCTCCTCAGGGTGATAGTGGAGGGCTCTGCATCAAGTGGTATTAGAGAATAGTATAAGATGTGGTTTGGGGTGAAGAAGATCTGAGATTTTGAAGACCAAGAATCCTTTGTTGATGATTGGAGTTGAATCATCCTCTAGGAGTGTTCCAAGGTGGTGTCTCTATATTGGATAGATCTTAGATTGAAGGTGAGTTCAGAGGTTGTTGATTGCAAGGAGATTTGATAGCATGTACATTTGTCATCATGGAAGAAAATTTGGATGTAGGGTGCATTTAGAGGTCATCTATATTCAGCTTACAATGCAAATCCAGGGGTAAGGTATGCAAGGTTGTTTTTTCTAGTGGTTCCATTACTAATATTGTTTCAGATGAAATGCTTGGCAAGTTGAATATAGAGAGGATAGCACATAGTACACCTTATAGAGTGTATGTAATGAGTAATAATGAGTGGATTGATGTCAAATAAAAAGAATATATTTCTTTCAATATTGGTTCATATTGTGATACTATTCTATGTGATGTTATGCCCTTGAGTGATTGTCATGTAATCTTGGGTAGAGTATGGCAAGTTGGTGTTAAGGCCTTGTATGATGGCAGAGAAAATACTTATGTTATTAATAAAAATGGAAAATAATTTGTGTTGATTTCACTATAGGATTGTAATATGGCATGGGGAATGTCAATTACATGGTTGATGGGAAGAAGAGAGTTCCTAAGGTTTAAGGAACATGAAGACAAAGAAAAGGTACATGCTTGTTTGAGGGAGAGTGATGGTATTTTGGAGCATGAAGACATCAAGTGTGCTAATTCAAAGGTATGTGGTCCATCTGAAGGACAAGAGGAAAGTTGTAGTAGATAGGTTGCAAGGATGTGAATGAATCTCATGATAGAGAGGTTCAAGGATGCAGAATAGAGGTAAAGCATGAAGTTGTTGTTGAAGACAAAGAGGAAGAAGAAAACCTTGAAGAAGGAAGAATGATACTAGTTGGTACTATTAGGAATAGTCCCAAGAGATAACTAAGAGGGCGAAGGGGGTGAATCAGTTATCTACAAGTTTCAATTCTTTATCCAATTAAGTATACTTAAACATAAAGCATAAACACAATGAACGAACACTTAAACACAACATCAATATTTTGGTTACAGGGAAACTCAAATAGGTAAAAACCCCAGTGGGAATTGACACCCACTAATAATCTGCACTAGTTTTTTATGATCCTTGTTAGAAGATCCTTAACCCTATTAGGAGTTGTCTTTACAATGCATTTAGTATAGTGACCCAGTCAAGGGTCAGACCCTGTTTGGATTCTTTTACAATTAACCCTATTAGGGGTGAGGATGCACTTTTCAAGAGCACAGTGCTCAAAGGGAGGAAGGCTACAACCTAAAATAATAGATATACACTATGTTTAGATCTTGGTGAGCTGTGCTTAGACCTACTATCTGGATCAGTTCCAATGTATAGTACAAACTCTTTACTTAGTCACATAGACCTTCTGCTAGTGGGTCAACACTTCACACACTCTGTTGTGCTCTTCACAATCAACTTAGAACCATACTTTAGCAATCACAAATGACTGCCTATAAATATCTTTCCTCTAAATGATATAATCAAGTTAGCCTATTAGAACCACCTTGAAATCATATTAGAGAAACCATAACATACTCCAATAATAATCTTGTTAGCTCAACTAAGCACACAACACAATCTGTGACCTGTCCAACATTAATAAGTGTAGATGCACACTACACACTGTTGGCTCTACCAAAGTAATTGAAACTTTCCCCTCAAGTTGAATTACATCATGCACTCTTAACCAAACATTCTTAACTCTTCTCCAATCTATAATCCAAGGGCCCATACCAAAATGATAAGCGCAACTCCTGAACCAATATAATATCTATTGGATCTTCTGAATAAACATAGGAAACTACTACTAGTGAATAGCGATTGCATAGCTTCAATTCTATTTATCTTCATACTCTACATCCATGATTATAACATCACTAACATGTCTTCATCACATATCCAAAGGTGCAAGGCTCCATGATGACTGTACAGACAATCACTCACAGAACATTGCATGTAACTCTGTCAGGAACACTATTGACACAAGCTGCTACATAAATATCTATCCTAATAATTAACCTCTGCATCCATGATATCATGCTAATAACATGTCCATGCTACATATACTCAAAGCTTACTGCATAAGTCTTCCATGCATACTACTTACCATATGTTTTCATCAATGACAAACATACAGTTAGCACTGACTTGCTGGCAAATCTCCAACAATCTCCCCCTTTGGCGTTGATGGCAACATATGAAATGAAAAACACCACCAATCCAAATGAACAATTCTTTTATAACATTCTCCTTTTCCTCATCAAAACTCCCCCAAGGATGAATCCTCCATCTATTGTAATATTCTTCAACATTCTCCATTTTCTCAACTGAACTGCTTTCATGACTGAATACTACTCCCCCTTAGTATATTACTCCTTTACTTCTATTTTTCATGACTATATATTACTCCCCCTTTGACATCAATGGAAAAGGACACCAAAAATTTAAGCTCTGGTACTACTCCTAAAGTAGAGTAGTCAACCATCCACTAGTCCTATAGGACTGATGCACTTTCCTCTTTCTCTAAGCAAAATTAAGTAAGGGAATTACTCCCAAATTCTCCCTGAGAACCTCAAAAGTATCCTTTGGTAAGGATTTTGTGAATATATCTACTAGCTTTTCCTTTGTACTCACATAATCCAATTTGACTTCTTTTTTTGTCACTTTCTCTCTAAGGAAGTGATACTTGATCTCTACATGCTTTGTCTTTGCATGCATCACTGGATTCTTTGACACATGTTGATAGTGTTGGTATTATCACAATGAATAGTAATAGGATAATCAATCTTAATACCAAAGTACTTTATCATCTACTTGATCCAAACAATTGTAGAATAATTTAGGGCTACTGCAACATACTTTGCTTATGTTTTTGATTGAGAGATATAATTTTTCTTCTTGCTTGACCAAGTGACAAGTCTATCACCAAGAAACACTACTCCACCTGATGTACTCTTTCTTTCATCAACACATCCTACCCAATCTGCATCTATATATACATGAAGCTAAACATTATCTAAGTTAGGATACCATAGACCATAATCTATAGTTCCCTGCAAATATCTGAATATTCTTTTTACTGCCATGAGGTGAATTTTTTTAGGCTCTACTGCAAATTTTCCAACTATGCCAACTTCATTAGAAATTTATGGTCTAGTTTGATTAAGATATATGAGTTTACCAATCATAGATTTGTATAATGTTGTATCTACTATTAGAGAATCATCTTCTTTTGTAATCTTGCATCCTATTATCATAGGTGTGCCCACTAGTTTGCAATCATCCATCTTGAACTTCTTCAATATCTCTTTCACATATTTGGATTGATTAATGAAAATACCTTTCTCTGTCTACTGCACATTTAATCCCAAGAAGTATTTGATAGGTCCAATCATGCTCATCTCAAACTCACTCTGCATCTCCTTAGAAAATTCTTCATTAATTTTTTCATTACCCGCAAAGATAATGTCATCAACAAATATCACTACAAGTAGTAGTCCTGCAAATCTCTCTCTTATGAATAGATTGCAATCTACTTCTCCTTTCTTGAATCCAATTTTTGTTAGATATCCAACAAGTCTCTCATACCATGCTCTAGGGGCTTGCTTAAGTCCATAGAGGGCTTGCTTAAGTCCATAGTCTACTCACTGGTGCAAAAGTGTCTGAATAATCAATACCTTCTCTTTGCACATATCCCTTACATACTAACCTTGCTTTGTTCCTTACTACTGTACCATCTTCATTCATCTTGTTTCTAAATATCCATTTTGTTCCAATCACATTCTTATCACTAGGTCTTGGGACCAGTTCCCAAGTATCATTCTTAATAATTTGATCTAGTTCCTCTTTCATAGCATCATGCCAATATGAATCATTACATGCATCTTCAACACTTAAAGGTTCAATCTGAGATAGTAAACATACCATTTCATTGCTTGCTGAATTCTTTGCTTTTGATCTTGTTGTGAATTTTTTGCTATGATCTCCAATGATGTCATCCTTAGAATGATATCTAGATGTATACATTGAAACTTTAGGTGATATTGACTCATCTTCCCTTTGAGTTTCTTCTTCACTTGTTTCAGGGTCATTGAACAATACATCAATACTATCAAACATCTCTTCAACAATTGTCTCACTAGTGGAAGGTCTGGGTTCTTCTTCAATCATAAGTGAGTAATCATGATATCTTTCTTGAACCATAAACTTTTCATCAATCTTAACATGAGAAATTTCAATGATCTTCTTCAATATCAAGTTAAAACATCTATAAGCTTTTCTTTTAGTAGAGTTACCAATAAAAATACCTTCATCACTTCTTGCATCAAACTTGCCTATTGCTTCATCCCTCTTGATGTAGCACTTGCTTCTAAAGATTCTAAAGTATTTTATTGTGGGAACATTACCAAACCGTAGCTCATAAGGTGTCTTGTCTGTGCCAGGCCTTAATTGTATTATATTGATTGTATAGACTGTTGTATTGACAACATCTCTCCAATAGGTGTGTGCAACTTTTCCTTCAATCATTATGGTGTGCATTGTATCTAGGATAATCCTATTCCTTCTCTCTACAATCCCATTCTATTGAGGGGTTCCAGGTGCACTCAACTATCTCTTTATGCCATGTTCTTCATGGTACTCATAGGATTTGTCAGAGGTGAATTCTCCTCCTCTATCTGACCTTAGACATTTTATCTTTAGTCCAAATTCATTCTCAACCTTAGCTTTGAATATTTTGAACTTATCAAAGGCTTCTGACTTATCTTTTAAAAATGCAATCCACATCATTAAAGAATAATCATCTACAAACAAAATTAAATACCTTTCACCATAGTATGATCTTGTTTGAGTTGGTCCACATAGGTCTATATGAATCAAATCCAACTTGTTCTTTGCCAAATTATGCTTTCTTCTGAATGAATTTCTCACACGCTTTCCCATCACACATTCCCTGCAAATAGTATCAACTATCTTTTCTATGCTAGGTAGGTCTCTTACTACCTTAACATTACTAATCTTTACTTTGTTATCAAAATTGATATGACATAGTCTTTTGTGCCATAACCAACTATCATATACTTTAGAAACAAAACAAATTGCTTCTGGATTTAGATGAAAAACATTACCTTTAGTCTTTGATCCTGATGCAATCATTTCTCCTTCTTGTTGTGAATGATGCACTTGTTTCCATTGAATTCCAACCTGTAACCTTTGTCAAGTAACTGTCCAAAACTTAGTAGGTTATGTTTCAAACCATCAACATAAAGAAAATCATCAGTGATATTCTTTCCATCCAAGGTCATGGCTCCTCTACCAATGATGGGTTTAGGAGTGTTATCTCCAAATCTAACCATGCCTCCTTTGTATCTGTCCAAATGAACAAATCTATCTTTGTCTCCTATCATGTGATGTGAGAAACCACTATCAATGATCCAATCTGTCCTGATGTTAGCTTGTGAAATCAATGCTAACTCTTGTGAATTCTTTTCATCTTCTAGAGCAATGAATCCAATCTCCTCCTCAACTGATTCTTCATCTGATACTCCATCTTCAGCATAGTAAAATTCCTTTGTATACTTAGGCTTGTAGTTATTCTTAAAATTTTTAACTCTTGTAGGACACTTAGATGCAAAGTGACCAATCTTATTAAATGAAAAGCATTTGAATGGTAATTGACCTTCATATTTTCCTTTTCCTTTCTTTTCTCTTTTAGCAATCATAGCAATAAAATTAGCTAGAGATTTTTCTTCATCATCATCATCAAAATTACCAAAGGTATTCAAGGATTTCTTACCATGAACCGAAGCTTTGAAGGTTGTCTCACTTTTAGGCTTTATCTTTAAACTTGATATCTCAAATGCAACAATCTTGTTGATTAAAGTTTCTCTTTTGAAGATTTTTGAAAATTGCATAGTCTCATCAAGGATGTTTATCTTTCTATCATATTCTGGTGTCAATGTAGTCATTGTTTTATCCATGATGTCTTCTTCTGAAATTTCTCCACCATTATTTCTGATTCCAACAACTGCTTCATTTATCTTTTGATTGTAGGCTCTTATGTTCTCTTCAGGTAGAATCTCCAATGTATTGTACTTTTTCTTCCATGTCTTTCTATGTGCATTCTTTGCTTGTTTATCTCCTTCAAACATGTCTTCTAGGTTCTTCCATATCTTGTAGGCTATGTCTACTTTCTTTATCTCTGAAAACTAACTATCAGATAGGGTGTTGATAAGGGCTTCTTTAGCTATTGCATTCTGATGGAAAAAATCCTTCTGCTTGCTAGTAGCATCATCCTTTGCAAGATTTGCTAGAGAGGGGATCTATACTTCTTTGATAGCCACTTCAAAAACTTCAAAAGCAATGCACTGTAAATGTTTCATCATCTTGTTCTTCCAATCAAGATAATTTTCTCCATCAAAGTTAGGACTGTCTTTTCTAAAGAATGCCATTTGATCAACCTCAAGTTGTTAAAATTTCTCTCTGAGGCACTTGGCTCTAATACCAGTTGTTAGGAATAGCCCCAAGAGATAACTGAGAGAGGGAGGGGGGGTTGAATAAGTTATCTACAAGTTTCAATTCTTTATCCAATTAAGTATACTTAAACATAAAGCATAAACATTATGAAAGAACACTTGAACACAACACCAATATTTTGGTTACAAGGAAACTCAAATAGGTAAAAACCCTGGTGGGAATTGACACCCACTAATAATATACACTAGTGTTTTATGATCCTTGTTAGAAGATCTTTAACCCTGTTAGGAGTTGTCTTTACAATGCATTTAGTACAGTGCCCTAGTCAAGGGTCAGACCCTATTTGAAGTCTTTTACAATTAACCCTGTTAGGGGTGAGGATGCACTGTCCCAAAGAACACTGCTCAAAGGGGTGAAGGCTACAACCTTCTGAATAACATATATACATTATATATGGATCTTGGTGAACTGTGCTTAGACCTTCTATCTGGATCAGTTCCAATGTATAGCACAAACTATTTACATGGTCACATAGACCTTCTATTGATGGATCAACACTTCACACACTCTGCTATGCTCTTCACAATCAACTCAGAACTATACTTTAGCAAGCACAAATGATTGCCTATAAATATCTTTCCTCTAGATGATATAATCAAGTCAACCTATTATAACCACCTTGAAATCATATTAGAGAAACCATAACATACTCCAATAATAATCCTATCGGCTCTACTAAGCATGCAACACAATCTGGGACCTGTCTAATATTAATAAATGTAGACACACGCTACAAACTGTCAGCTCTACCAAAGTAACTAAAAATTTCTCCTCAAGCTAAATTACATCATGCATTCTTAACCAAACATTATTAACTCTTCTCCAATCTATAATACAAGGGCACATACCAAAATTATAAGTGCAACTCCTGAACCAATATAATCTTTGTCAGCTCTTCTGAATAAACATAGGAAACTACTACTGGTGAATAGTGACTACATAACTTCACTTCTACTGATCTTTAGACTCTATGTCCATGCTTGTAACATCACTAACATGTCTTCATCACATATCCAAAGGTGCAAGTCTCCATAATGACTCTATGAACAATCACTCATAGAACACTTCCTGTAACTCTATTAGGAACACTGCTGACACAAGCTGCTACATAACTGTCTATTCTAACAATTAAACTCTACGTCCATGATATCATGCTGATAACATATCCATGCTATATATACTCAAATATTAATGCATAAGTCTTCCATGCATGCTACTTACCATATGTTTTCATCAATGACAAACATACAGTCAGCACTGGCTTGCTGGAAAATCTCCAACAAGTACCATTTTATGTCCATTGAAGATTGGGAAAAAAAATTCACAAAGACAACCAAGGAGAAGAATGATAAGCTAATCAAAAAAGGAATGGTGAAAGGCCAAGAAGGAAGAAAAAATGATGTTGAGAAATTGCTGACAGAGGCAGAGACATCTTGACATGAGTAATTTGAAGATGAAGACAACATAAGGATGAAAATTCATGTGAACACTATTTCAAGCATGTGTATGGGGACAACCTATACTAGTATGAAGGTATTTCAATGGTTTTTGATACTAAGTTTTATTGTGTTGTAGTTGTATCTTGAAGTGTTATAGATTTCTAGCATGGTGGACTTCACAAGTTTCTATCAAAGTCACATATTAGTGGCAAGGTTGTGTTACTTATTTTTCTTTCTAATCATTTGGTCCCTAGATCTTAAGCATGCAAAGCAGAAGAAAAGAAGATGCAGAAGGAAGGTACAGGGTATACACTTCCAAACAGTATATGAGAACATGGCTAATCAGTGTGGACAACAAGATGCAAGCATGGATAAGCATGGAAAAGAAGGTACATTCACAAGGAATTCAAGAAGACAAGCAAGCATGGAGTATTTTATTGCATTTGGTTAGAATAAGATTGGATTGGTTAAATGTAGAAGTTAAATTATTTGGATCAATTTGATATCTTTTTTGGATTGATTTCATCTTTCTTTTGACATTTAGAGTAAGATAAAGGGTTGTTACCAGAGACTGTGACTGGTAATAGGGGTACAATCAATGATTATTAGTTGTAACCCTCAACATGTGAAGGAACTCCCACCCCTATGTTAACTGTGGTTTGGTGGGAGATGCCTTAGATGCATTGTATGTATTATATGTGGTTTTTAATACAGGGAAGGTGTGAAGAAATAGTGATAGGCTTGGTGAACACATAGTGGAGGGTGCATTTGAAAGCACCAGTATTGGTTTATGGGATACCCAATGAAGGGAGAGGGCATATAATGGTTGTAAATGTCCATTGGTATGCATTGTAAAGTGTTAGAACCTATTTTGGAGTTGTGAGTGGCATGGTAAGGTGATTTATCTAAAACCCTAGGTTGTTAACCCAAATGGTGAGGGTTTATTGATTGGGAGTGTAGATGGGTAAGTATGAGAAAATTAAGTTGAAAAGTTGTTTCCTTTTATCCTTTACCAAGAATTTTTAGGGTCGTGGAGTCCTAGAGACAAGTGGATATAGGGGTTGCTTTGTTAGGAGAGGGCTAATTAGACCTAGGAGAAGAGCATTTAGTAAGGAAAGTATTCACTAGTAAAATGATGAAGGACTAAGATTGATAGGAATTTAATAACTTTGAAAAGGGTATTAGAAAATTTAAAAACCATGCTAGGTTGTTTGGAGAGTATGTGAGTGATTTTTTGATTTCAGGATATAAAGGGAGACTAGACAGGCCTAGAGGGCTAAAGAAGAGTAATGGTGAAAATTGAGTGGATTGGAGTGAGTGGGAAGTTGGAACATGGTAAATAGACCATGATAATATGATCTATGGTGTTGGGATCAAGGTGAGAAGTCTGGTTGGAGTTTTGGCATGGTGGAGGCACTAGGTGCACTAGGTGGCCTAGGATGGAGTTGGTGCTAAAAGGCATTGGAATAAGGAAACAAGTAACTTAAAAAGTTAGAGAACTCTACTAGATCCTTGAGTGACATTAAATCCTGGAGTGGATTCCAAGTTTTTTGTAGAATCCTAGAGTTGAGTTAGTCTCCTTAGGGTGATAGTGAAGGGCTCTGCATCAAGTGGTATCAGAGAACAGTAAAAGATGTGGTTTGGGGTGAAGAAGATCTGAGATTTTGAAGACTAGGAGTCCTTTTTTGATGCTTGGAGTTGAATCATCCTCTAGGAGTGTTGCAAGGTGGTGACTCTATGTTGGATAGATCTTAGGTTGAAGGTGAGTTCAAAGGTTTTTGATTGCAAGGAGATTTGATAGTAGGTACAATGGTCATCATCGAAGAAAAATTGGATGTAAGGTGCATTGAGAGGTCATCCATATTCAGGACACAATTCAAATGCGGGGGTAAGGTATGCAAGGTTGTCATTTCTAGTGGTTCCATTACTAATATTTTTTGAGATAAAATGCTTGGCAACTTCAATATAGAGAGGATAGCATATAATAAACCTTATAGAGTGTATGGAATGAATAGTGATCATTGGATTGATGTCAAAGAACAAGCATGTATTTCTTTTAGTATTGGTTCATATTGTGATACTATTCTATGTGATGTTATGGCCTGGATTGATTGTCATGTAATCTTGGGTAGAGTATGGCAAGTTGGTGTTAAGGCCTTGTATGATGGCA
This sequence comes from Chamaecyparis obtusa, assembly GCA_027943335.1. Lineage (NCBI taxonomy): Eukaryota > Viridiplantae > Streptophyta > Pinopsida > Cupressales > Cupressaceae > Chamaecyparis > Chamaecyparis obtusa. Next base: position 439,118 of record BSBK01005836.1, on the reverse strand, counting down.
GAGAAAATGCTTATGTTATTAATAAGAATGGAAAATAATTTGTGTTGACTTCACTACAAGATGATAAGATGGCATGGGGAATGTCAATGACATGGTTGATGGGAAGAAGAGAGTTCCTTAGGTGTAGGGAACATGAAGACAAAGAAAAGGTACAGACTTGTTTGATGAAGAGTGATGGTATTTTGGAGCATGAAGCCATCAAGAATGCTAATTCAAAGTTATGGGGTCCATCTAAAGGACAAGAGGAAAGGCTACAGTAGATAGGTTGCAAGTATGAGAAGTAAACTCATGATAGAGAGGTTCAAGGATGCATAACATAGGTAAAGCATGATGTTGCTAATGAAGACAAAGAGGAAGAAGAAAACCTTGAAGAAGGAAGAATGATACTAGTTGGTACCATTTTATGTCCATTGAAGATTGAGAAAAAAAATTCACAAAGACAACGAAAGAGAATAATGATAAGCTAATCACAAAGGGAATGGTGAAAGGCCAAGAAGGAAGTAAAAATGATGTTGAGAAGTCATTGATAGAGGTAGAGGTATTTGGACATGAGGGATCTGAAGATGAAGGCAACATAAGGATGAAAAGTCATCTGAACACTATTCCAAGCATGTGTATGGGGACAGCCTAAACTAGTATAAAGGTATTACTATGGTTTTTTATACTAAGTCTGATTGTGTTGTAGGTGTATCCTAAAGTATTACAGATTTCTAGCATGGTGGACTTGAAAAGGTTGTGTCAAAGTCACATAGTGGCAGGGGTGTGTTACTTATTTTTCTTTCTAATCATTTGGTCCCTAGATCTTAAGCATACAAAGAGGAAGAAAAGAAGATGTAGAAGGAAGGTATAGGGTATACACTTCCAAAATGTATATGAGAACATGGATGATCAGTGTGGACTACACAATGCAAGCATGGATAAGAATGGCGAAGAAGAAGGTACATTCACAAGGCATTCAAGAAGACAAGAAAACATGGAGCATCAAGAGGAAAAGTACAAATGTGCAAGAAACATGAGAAGACATGGAGCTACATTTGATAAGTTTTTCTTTTCAAAGCATTCCAAGAGGACTTGGAACAATTTCAAAGTTGGGGAGTATGGTGCAGGAGCACCAAGGTCAAAGGCAAGAGCCGTGGAGTGCACCAGGGTCAGTGATGGATTCTTGGGTGGAGTTGAAGACAAATGGACTTCAAATTTCATTGAATCATGTAATAGGAATATTTATGGTCATGTAATGTGGTTTTGATCATATATGGATCATATTGTAATCAAATCTTAAATATAAGCCTTAAGGGAAATGATAAGCCTAAAATGTACCTAGGGGTCACTACGAATGGATTATGGATTGATCCTATTTTAGGGTATTCGTAAATTGACCTATAAAGGTCTTAAAAGATGCAATAAGGCTATTAAAGTGTCTAAATGTTTTCAAGAGCACTTAGAGTGCACAATATTGTAAATTGCCTATAATGGAAATATAAGAAAAACAAGGGCTTAGATGGGGTTAGTAAGTAAGGGTTATAGGATTAGTTGGTTTTAAGGGTTTTCATTAAACCTTTTAGAAATATTTAAAGGGTATTGGACGTTTAGTTGTCGATTTCACAACTTTTGATGTCAACTTGACAACAAATTTCTTGTTTATGTTTGTGAATATTAGTTTAGGGATAGTTAGAAAGGTAGTTAGATGGTTGGTATTGGTTTCTTGGGAGAGTAGAGGTTGTTTTAGTATTGATTCACATGAAGAGAATAGGGAGGGTCGATTGGAGATGAAAAGAAGTGAATGTGTAATGTTTCAATTAATGAAAAAGTTAATTTCTCTACAAATCTGGAACCCACTGTTCCGTGGAATAGTCTAACACCAGTATTTTCTTGCATTTGATTAGAATAAGATTGGATTGGTTAAATTTAGAAGTTAACTTATTTGAATAATTGTGATATCTTATTTGGATTGATTTCATCTTTCTTTTGATGTTTAGAGTAAGATAAAGGGTTGTTGCCAGGGACTGTGACTGGTTACAAGGGTATAATTAGTGATTATTAGTTGTAACCCTTAGCATGTGAAGGGACTCCCACCCCTATGTTAACCATGGTTTGGTGGGAGATTCCTTAGATGCATTGTATGGATTATATGTGGTTTTGAATTTAGGTAAGATGTGAAGAAACAATGATAGGCCTGGTGAACACACAGTGGAGGGTGCATTTGAAAGCACCATTATATGTTGTGGGATACCCGATGAAGGGAGAAGGTATATAATGGTTATAAATGTCCATTGGTATGAATTGTAAAGTGTTAGAACATATTTTGGAGTTGTGAGCAGCATGATAGGGTGATTTATCTAAAACCCTAGGTTGTTAACCCAAATGGTGAGGGTTTATTGATTGGGAGTGTAGATGGGTGAGTATGAGAAAACTAAGTGGAAAATTTGTTTTCTTTTATCCTTTTCCAAGACTTTTTAGGGTCATGGAGTCCTGGAGACATGTGGATATAGGGGTTGCTTTGTTAGTGAAGGGCTAATTAGGCCCAGGAGAAGAGCATTTAGGAAGGAAAGTCTTCACCAGTCAAATGATGATGGATTGAGATTGATAGGAATTTAATAACTTTGAAAAGGGTATTAGAAAATGTAAAAACATTGCTATGTTGTTTGGAGAGTTTGTGAGTGATTTTATGATTTCAGGGTGTGAAGGGCAACTAGATAGGCCTAGAGGGCTAAAGAAGAGTAATGGTGAAAGTTGAGTGTATTGGAGTGAGTGGGAATTTGGAACATGTTAAATAGACCATGATAAGATGATCTATTGTGGTGGGATCAAGGTTAGAAATCTGGTTTGAGTTTTGGCATGGTGGAGGCACTAGGTGCACTAGGTGGCCTAGGATGGAGTTGGTGCTACAAGGAATTGGAACAAGGAAACAAGGAAGTGAACTTGAGTAGTATGGTTGTGGGAGTGACTTAAAAATTTAGAGAACTCTACTAGATCCTTGAGTGAGGTTAAATCCTTGAGTGGATTCCAAGTTGTTTGTAGAATCCTCGAGTTGAGTTAATCTCCTTAGGTTGATAGTGGAGGGCTCTGCATCAAGTGGTATTAGAGCACACTAAAAGATATGGTTTGGGGTGAAGAAGATCTAAGATTTTGAAGACTAGGAGTCCTTTTTTGATGCTTGGAGTTGAATCATCCTCTGGGAGTGTTCCAAGGTGGTGACTCTATGTTGGATAAATCTTAGATTGAAGGTGAGTTCAAAGGTTGTTAATTGCAAGGAGATTTGATAGCAAGTACAGTGGTCATCATGGAAGAAACATTTGATGAAAGGTGCATTCAGAGGTCATCAATATTCAAGACACAATGCAAATGCAGGGGGAAGGTATGCAAGGTTGTTGTTTCTAGTGGTTCCATTACAAATATTGTTACAGATGAAATGCTTGGCAAGTTGAATATAGAGAGGAAAGAAAATAATACACCTTATAGAGTGTATGTAATAAATAATGATCAATGGATTGATATCAAAGAACAATCATATATTTGTTTCAATATTGGTTCATATTGTGATACTATTCTATGTGATTGTCATGTAATCTTGGGTAGATTATGGAAAGTTGGTGTTAAGGCCTTGTATAATGGCAGAGAAAATACTTATGTTATTAATAAGAATGGAAAATAATTTGTGTTGAGTTCACTACAGGATGATAATATGGCATGGGGAATTTCAATGACATGGTTGATGGGAAGAAGAGATTTCCTAAGGTGTAAGGAACATGAAGACAAAGAAAAGGTATAGACTTGTTTGAGTAAGAGTGATGGTATTTTGGAGCATGAAGCCATCAAGAATGCTAATTCAAAGGTATGTGGTCCATCTAAAGGACAAGAGGAAAGGTTGAAATAGATAGGTTGAAAGGATGAGAATGAATCTCATGATAGAGAGGTTCAAGGATGAAGGACAAACATAAAGAACTACTACATTTGGGGCCAAATTTCGACTGAAGATTATGATGGGTAACTTTTTATTACAAATTTAGTTTTTTTTTGTAATAGGCCCGATGGTGTTGGTATTCCGATGGGTGTTTAATTGGCCATCAAAATTTTGATAGATTTGGGGTATAGATAAAAAAAAAGTGAAACAACCTCATCATTTTTATTTCAATTGGATAGAGAAGGAGCAGGAGGAAAGGAGCGAAAGCTGAGTGTAGGAGAAGGTATGTGATTTCTTCATCTTTCAAGCCTTTGGCATCATATTTGAATGCATTGTATTTTATTTGATCATGAATGCTCTCTAAAATGACTACATTCTACTGGTGTCATGCCCTAGCTAGTGCTTTATCTCTATTATTTGATGTTATTTGTGCTTGTGTTCAAGGATATCGATTCACTGTATTCAAATGTTTGGATTCACATTTATTGATATTACTGGCATATATGTTTAATGATGCCATTGTATATTGCTGTCACTAAAATGACTGCATTCTACTAGTGTCATGCCCTAGCATGTGCTTTAATTCCATTATTTGATGTTATTGGTGCTTGTGCTCAAGGATATTCATTTTTTTGAAATGTTGATTGTGATTATAAAATGGACAGCCCATGAGCTTCTAGCTAGGCATCATTTGTATTGATAGCTTAGGGCATCAAATGTATCATATCATTGATAGTTGAGACTTTGTTAAAAGGAAATAAGACAAAGAACAATTTTGATTTAGTTTCTCTATTTTGATCTCTAAGTGGCTTACAACCCTGGAGAAGTATATACAGATTTACAGATGCAGTTGTAGGATACATAATAGCTGATAATTCACAAGAAATCCCTACATCCAATTTGAACAACAATTAATACAAATAAATAGGGTCCTGCAATGGCCGAATCATCCGGACCTTGACTGCCCCCTCAACCAGTGACCCTTTAAAACTAGGTTATCATGCAATCAATGAGTGATCTTTCATTCTCCTAGTCTGCCCTGCATCCAAACATATTGGAAATACATAATACAATGATAACAAGTCTTTCACAATCCCCCTTCCCTTAAGGAACACTATCAACTATCCCTTCCACATAGTATTTCACTGTTGTATGAGTGGATTGTGTAGGAACAATTAACATTAAACAAGGAGCAAACTCCTTAGCACATCTTTGTTGTAAACATGCCATTGGTTCAGTTTTGTAAATTTATTTTTTCATGTTAAATGCATTTAAATGGAACATTAAGCATAGTAATAATATGCTTAATCTATTAGTAATTTCAGATTAAATTCCCATAACACCTTTATCAATTTAGCATGTTATTATAAGATACTAAAGAAGACCTTCTATTTGTCAAAGAAATCTTCACTGTCCCCCACAACGAAGACAATGAAGATTGACCTCCTTCCCCACAACAAAGAACATTGTAATAAGAATAAGATATAATATAGTGTTAGAATAAACTTTGAACAAAGACATGTAATGCTTAAGTTAATGATCTAAACATTTGTAAATATAGGAATTGAAAAAGAAGATAGTGCCAAGAAACATTTTCACAAATATGAAATGTGAGGAAAAGTAATAACATTAACAATGCCAAGATTCACAACATTAAATTTCACCTACGGACAAGTTTCTACAGTGGGTTGCCCAGCATCAAAAATATGTTGAGTTGCATTTGAGCTATAACTAAGAGTATCATGTAGAATAGACCCTAAACTTCGAAAGCATTCTCCAACCTGGCAATTCAAATTTTAATCTAGGCAAGCATCAGTAAGTGAAATAAATTATAGACATCAACATCAACATCATCATAATCATTAGAAATAAACTTTAAAGACATATTTTGGATAGTACTATGTTTCTTGAAAGTTTTTGTGATGCTTCTAAACTTTAAAGACATATTTTATGGCTTAATTATAACATAGATTAGTTTTTTGTTTTTTGATGGAATGTTTTTGATCATTCATGGTCTTGAAGAAACTTTTGATTGTTTCAATTCTTGAGTCTTGATGTTGTTTCTCAATATGATATAGGCTAACCACAAGATGGTTCAGTTGGTCCTCTCTTTCTATTTAATCATTTTTCTTCTTCATGGTGTAAGTGTCAATATGTTATAATCCGACCAGCATGTCATACCCCCACTTCTGACAAACCTCACAACATGCAAATCATAGCCAAAGACTTGGGTGATCAGCATACACAAAAAATGATTACCCTTAGGAAACAATGATCATTAATATTCATTAATGGCGGGCGATGATTCCTTGTTAATAAAGGCATTGACAACATTCATCATCTTAACCAAGTCATGGGTGGTGATCCTTGAAATAGCACAATTAGTAAAAGGAAATAACAACATAACATACTTTGGAGTGAGGAAGAAGGAAAATTGGAAAACAAAATATGGAATAATCAGGTTGGAATTAGAGAAGAATTCAGAAATAAACTTGAATTAGAAAAAAGCCAAGTTATATGGTTCTTTGTTTGATGTTGGGTTTCGGTTCTACTTTTTTTCTCCTCTTGGTTCGACTTGGGTTCCTTTGGTAGGAACTTGGGTGCTAGGGCCAATCCTGTGTACACCTGTAGTATTTTATTCATAATTTTATAGGCTAACTCATTATTATGGTAACATGGGTATGACCACACTCCATGCCTTATAATGGTACCTGACATGGAGTGTGGTTCAAATGAAGTTGAACCAAATGCTGACCATGATAGCTATTATCATGATGAAGATGAATATGAATATTAAATCTAAAATATGGCTTGTAAAATTTATGAACATTCAATACAACATAATTAAATTCATTGGCATATAAAAATCAGTCATTATCAATTAAGGTGCATAGATGACAATCATTTTTTTTCTTTTGATTTCTAGTTTTTAAGAAGTAATCATTAATAGAAGTATCGATATCATCATGATGATCATCTACCCTCTCATTAGATCTCAATGCACGCCTAGTTCTCTATTAATGCAAAGGGAGGTCATTTGCAATAACATATAAAAAGGTTAAATTAAAAATATTTTATTATAATTAAAAACATTTTAAAGTATTTCAGTACTTATAGGCCATAATCGTATAGCTCTTTACCTGATCTAGTCACATCATCAACATTGAGGTCAGTTTGTCTAGCCTTAGCCTCAACCTCAACCTACTCATTAACAATAGCCTCTACACTCTCTACAAATGCAATACAAATTGTTACATTAATCCAAACATCAATTGTAATTAAATTTGTATTACTACACCAATCAATTTAAGATGTTTACTTGTATTACTATGATGCACATCCTCATTGTCATCAACACACATAGTTTGTGTACGGCAAGAATCGGCAGGCTACATTTTAATTTATGTTGGAACTTAACATCAAATAAACTAATTGGTAAATAATTAAATTTGAAATATCATTTATTTAGTTTACTTACTGTGACGGATCCATCAAAAATTTTAGGTGCCTCTCAACCATCCACATTGACCACGTGTGTATGGGTCCACACATTTCAATCTCCTTAACTTGGTGTATGAGGTAGTGTTCTTGTGTGTTGAAAAAGGTTGAAGGTAGACACTTTTTCATTTCACACATTAGATGAGGAATTTTTCTCTTCCAGTACTTTATATCTGCTCTATGGATTTCCACTGCATATACATCTTCTTAGAATCTAAAAACTTCAGCCCATAATTGATTCTCATTAATGTACCAGTTTTGATAGTAAGTCTAATTTAATTTGTCCATGGACTAAGACCTTAAATTATTGAGCTTCTCTTTGTTTTGATAAGAGTATAACATTATCTACTTAATAGGGCCAACCATGTGAAGGTGGAAGCTCATTTGGTCCCTCCTAGGAGAGTCTTATGACCCTTTATGACATTTTAAGACCTCTAAGATGTATTCTTAGGGATCGTAAATGGTTGTAAAGGGTCATAAGGGGTCCTGGGACACAAAAACTAAGAAACATAATTGCAGGCATCATGGTCACAATTTTTTGGAGACAATGTAATTGAGTTATATACCTAGACGATGGAGAGCAACTCCTGCACCTTCGATTCCAAGTTGACTACATTTGTTTTTCATGAATACAAGGTCCTCCAACAGATGTATTCAACTTGGAATCGGGGGTGCAGAAGTTTCTCTCCATCGCTTGGGTACACAACTCAATTATGTTGTCTCCAAAAGATTGTGACTATGATGCCTACAATTATGTTTCTTAGCTATTGTGAAATCTACATTTATGTTTCTCAGTTGTCATGTTTATGTGCATGTTTTTTATGTGTTTTGGATTGTAAGTCTAATTTAATTTATCCATGGACTAAGACCTTAAATCATGTAATGAGGAGGCTTAGAACACTAGTATATGCAAATTTCATTATTTAATAATAAAAATCTATTAAAATGTTTATACCTTCTTCTCTCATTTGTTGGTGTAATTCCTATTTGAGTATCCTCTTTCTCCTTTGCATCCAAAATGAACTCATTCCAATCCCTCACTCAAATAAAGGGAGGATGCTCAAACTTCAGCAAAACTTCATACCACGCAACATTCATAGATTATGTTCAATGTGTTATTTACATTTGTAAATCAGTGTTGCATACAAATCTGTAGACAATGCATGGTACGAAGCCTCGCTCAAGCTTGAAAATGATAGTCAATCCATAGTCAAAGTCAAGGAACAAATGGAATAACCAAGAAAATACTATACGTTAAATCATGTGATTGATAGTAGATTGGGGCTCACTTGAGCCATAAACATGAAGAATTATTCTTAAAAAAGATGTAAACCATATATATGCGCACTTGAGGCAAAGAGAAGTTACGTCATATCCATATTAAAATATTAGGTACAATATGAAAATACTAAACTAACTAATTCCTGAGTTCATCTCTGCATATGGTCGCAACAAAGATATGTGATTACAATACAAAGAAGCCATCGTAAAAAAATAATTTTAGAATTTTCCCTAGCTTGACACGTTTTGCACTCAAATCCTTTATCGCAAATAAGTGGAGATGGGTGGATAGATTCAGATGAGTTATCATCGACCCAACTAAAGTATCCACAACCATTATTTCCCTTTGATGCCCAGTCTACATTAGTTCTTATATTATAATGAATAGTATTTACATTAAAAACATTAAATATATACACATTAGCAACCTTTTTTCTATTTGGGCAACACCAAAATTGTCATCAGTGAAGTCTTCAACACACACTACCCACCACCACATTGATAGTTTGGCACATTGACAAGAGTCATCGAGCCTATATATCAATAATGCACCGCACCATCATTAGTACATTTATTATTTTTATATGATTATTTTTATATGAAATACACCAAGGAGTACCATCAAAAATATTAACCATTTACAATAATGAAAAGTAAACCTAAATCAAATAGCTCATTTTTTTATCATCATGTGTAGTCTCTGTGTATATGAAAAATGAAAGAAATATGAAGCTGAAATAAAATAGTGAACAAAATAGCATTCCACATAGACTGAATGAAATATACCATCAAAAGAAGGTGACAAAATCTTGTCACAAAGCATAGACATAAGAAATCAAAAAGGGACAAAAGACAAGAAATAAGAAAAATCATTACGACTATAGAAAAAACATTTATACTATAATAAAAAAAAGAAATACTCTTTGTGAACAATTTTCAAAATCATTAGGACTATAGAAAAATAATTAAGACTATACAAAATCAAATTTTAGAAATGGATGGTTCTGATGCTTTGCCATTACAACAATTGAGAAATCATCATTTGGTATTGTGTATTCCATTTAAGTATGTCAACAATGTTCAAAATCATGTCACCAAGCATAGACAAGAAATAAGGAAAATCATTAGGACTATAGAAAAATCAAGTTCTAGAAATGGACGATTCTAATATTGCTTTTCCATTACAACAATTGAGCATTCATCATTTGGTACTTCTTTGTGTATTCCATTTAAGTTTTTCAATTGTCATGTTTATGTGCATGTTCTTTATGTGTTTGGCTTCTCTCCATCACAAGGGATACATCGATAGGTAATTGATTTGAAAGCATAATGATTTGACAGTCTTTTTCCAGGATATTAGTAGTAAAAACATGTCCTCTAGTTTACTAGTTTACTTATAATCAGTATGTCCTTTGGTTTACTAGTTTAATCTGGTTTAAGAATGGTTTGTTTCATGTTTGAATGTACCATTGAATGAAGCTTGGCTATATTAAGTACAATCTTAAGACTCGTGACACTTCAAATTCTCTTGTTTCCTTCAGACCTAGCCTCCAAACATGTGTACTATGAGATTTCCTCCAACAAATGGACTTGTGATGATTTTCACAATAGTACATGTGTTGGAGGACTACTCAAAGTATTGCTTAGGAAAATTAGAATGTTCATCACCTGTGCATATAAGATTTGATCATAGAAGGTATATGCACAGGTGAAAAATATGCATATTTGACCAAGCAATATTAGGAGCTAGACCCAACAACAAATAGATTTGTGGTGATTTTCACAATAGTACATGTGTTGTTGGGTAAGCTCCTAATAGCACTTAGGAAAATATGCATGTTCATCACCTGTGCATATGAAGTGGCTCTAATGGAAGATACAATCACTAAATTCTGCATACTCCTTATTTTTTTCTACGTTGATATTGTTAGACATAGTCTTTCTTGAATGGAATGACTCGTTACTTGTACATTGACTAGAATGTTGGTTGAAGAAGGATGATTTGTTTGCAACCATTTTTTCAACTCTAATTTTCTCAACACAAAGGGACAATTATCATAGCCATAGAAACATGATTATTTTAAAATGAAATACACCAAGGAGTACCATAAAAAATATTGACTATTTACAATCATGAATAGTTAACCTTAATCAAATAGCTCATTTTTTTATCAGCATGTGTAGTCTCTATGTATATGAAAAATGAATGAAATATCAAGTTGAAATAAAACAATGAACAAAAATTCAAATTCAAGGCCTAATTTATCAAGAGCAACAAACATTCAGATGAAAGAAAAATCATTAAGAGTATAGAAAAATCATTAGGACTATAGAAAAATCATTAAGACTAGAAAATCAAGTTCTAGAAAAATCATTAAGAGTACTATAAAAAATTCATTAGGACTATAGAAAAATTATTAAGACTAGAAAATCAAGTTCTAGAAAAATCATTACGACTATAGAAAAATCATTTAGACTATAAAATCAAGTTCTAGAATTGGATGGTTCTGATGCTTTTCCATTACAACAATTGAGCATTCATCATTTGGTACTTCTTGGTGTATTCCATTTAAGTTTTTCAGCTGCCATGTTTATGTGCATGTTCTTTATGTGTTTGGCTTCTCTCCCTCACAAGGGATATGTCGATAGGTAATTGATTTGAAAGCATAATGATTTGACTGTTCCAAGTAATGTTTTTAATCTTTTGAATTTTCTCATGATCTTGATGTAAGTTGATTGGATTAAGCAATTTGAGGATCCAATAAGACTTTAGGGGAGTTCAATAAATGTTTTGGAAGACTTAGAGGAACTATTAGCATGAATGTCCCTTCATCTATAATGAGTTAGACTGAATTTGCTAAGTTTTTCTTTTGTTTTGAAGTGTATTTTGTAATCTATATCCTTTCCATGGACCCAAAGACCTAGGACCCATGGAAAGAGGATACTAACAATGCATTATACAACTCTAATGTTCTTGACTTGTAGAGATTTGAGAAAGTAAAGAGAACACTGGCTATGTTTAATGTTAATTTTTCTTGCACAATCCACTCATACAATAGTGAAATGCTATGTGATTAACAATTTCATACAACTGGTCCTTTGGCATGTATTAAATAGAATAGAATTTTTAGCATATTATTATCATTCTATTTCTTTGTTGTAAACATGTTATTGGTTTAGTTTTAATCTATTGGTGTCATGCCCTAGCCCATGCTTTATCTCCATTATTTGATGTTATTCACTATTTTGAAATGTTGACTGTGGTTATCAAATGGAAACAATAGAAAAAAAAAATTGTACACAAATTTTTTTTTACAAAATTGAACCAATGGCATGTTTACAACAAAGAAATAGAATGATAATAATATGCTGAAAATTCTATTTTGTTTAATACACACCAAAGGACCAGTTGTATGAAATTGTCATTCACATAGCATTTCACTATTGTATGAGTGGATTGTGTAGGAACAATTAACATTAAACAAGGAGAAAACTCCTCAACACATCTTGGAAACCATTGAATTCAATAATAAATGAAACCTAACAACAACACTATTCCTTCCATTCACTTCTACCAAGAATTCCAGCACAAGCACAAGCTATTCCAAACTTCAAGTAAAATAAAAAAATATGCTATATCAAATTAGTTATATTTATAGTAACCATTGAAAGGATCATTTTGTCAATGAACCCTCTGACTGTACCCTTGTGGCAGAGAAATGAAACTTCAAAATAGAGAAAGGAAACTTAGTAAAACTAGCCTATGACACTGTTTGTGAGGGTATAGTCATGATAAGTGCCTCTCAAACCTCTCCAAACATGTAAGATTATCTTTAAATACTTTATTGATCTCTTCTAAAAATTAACCAAATCAAACCTACATTTGAATCCACACACAATAACCCCAAAATGAAGGGTTTTGTATCCTTTAATGAATCTCAGTCACTGGTAACGCATGGACAATCAAACCAGTAGTCTCCAAAGTATTCAATAAGTGGTTGGATTGCATTTAATACACACCAAAGGACCAGTTGTATGAAATTGTCAATCATATAGCATTTCACTATTGTATGAGTGGATTGTGCAGGAATAGTTAACATTAAACAAGGAGAAAACTCCTCAACACATCTTGGAAACCATTGAATTCAATAATAAATGAAACCTAACACCAACACTATTCCTTCCATTCAAGTAAAATGAGAAATATGCTATATCAAATCATTCATACTTATAGTAACCATTCAAAAGATCATTTTGTCAATGAACCCTCTAACTATACCCCTATGAAAGAGAAAGGAAATCTTAAAATAGAGAAAGGAAACTTAGTAAAACCAGTCTATGTCATTATTTGTGAGGGTAAAGTCATAATAAGTGTCTCGTAAACCTCTCCAAACATGTAAGAATGTCTTTAAATACTTTATTGATCTCTTCTAAACATTAACGCATGGACAGTCAAATCAGTAGTCTCCAAAGCATTCAATAAGTGAATATGAATGTTTGAAAACTTTCCTCTCAACTTCCCCAACCACTCTTAATTGGTTAGAGGGATTAGTTGAGTGTTTAGACACTAAAACTTCTTAAACATACTTTATCTGATATGATGAATTGTAATATCAATAAACGTGAATCCGAACATTTGAAAATAGTGAATCGATATCCTTGAGCACAAGCACCAATAACATCAAATAATGGAGATAAACCACGAGCTAGGGCATGACACCAGTAGAATGAGGTCATTTCAGTGAGCATTCATGATCAAATAAAATGCAATGCATTTGAAATTTATGGTCGAATATAATGCCAGAGGCTCGAAAGACGTTTCCCGTCAAAGATACCAATCAAAGATGAAGAAATCACATACCTTCTCTCATGCTCAGCCAAATCTTCCTTGTACCACATGAAGAACATGCCATTGGTTCAGTTTAGCATGTTATTATCATATCAAATAAAGTATGTTTAAGAATTGTTGGTAAGGATAGGAATAGTGGAGATTCTAGAAATATCCCTTTAACCGATTCGGACTGGTTGGAGAAGTTGAGAGGAAAGTTTTCAAACATTCATATTCACTTATTGAATTCTTTGGAGACTACTAGTTTGACTTTCCATGCGTTACTAGTGACTGAGATTCATTAAAAGATACAAAACCTTTCATTTTGGATTATTGTGTGTGGATTCATCCACTTTAGCCAGGAAGATCAAGAAAATGGGGCAGGAGGACATTGTGATAAAAGAAGTATTTAAAGAAGCAACAAGAACCAATAGAAAAAATTTCAAGAGTTTGGAACAACATTTCAGAATCCATGAAAGGTATGCGTAAGGTGGCCTTCATTCTTGGTCGTGACTTCAATGAAACATTGGATATGGTTGATAAGAAGAAGGATCACTTGTTGATAGTGTTCCTTGAGGTAAGGGGGATTGTGAAAGACTTGTTATCATTGTATTGTGTATTTCCAATATGTTTGGATGTAGGGCAGACCAAGAGAATGAAGGATCACTAACTGATTGCATGATAACCTGGTTTTGAAGGGTCATTGGTTGAGGGGACAGTCAAGGTCTAGATGTTGATAGTAATTCATTGAGGGAAGGGGGATTGTAAAATAATTTTTATCATTGTACTGTGTATTTCCAATATGTTTGGATGCAGGGCAGACTAGGAGAATGAAGGATCAATCAATGATTTCATGATAACCCAGTTTTGAAGGGTCACTAGTTGAGGGGAAAGTCAAGGTCTAGATGTTGATAGTGTTCCTTGAGGGAAGGGGGATTGTGAAAGGCTTGTTATCATTGTATTGTGTATTTCCAATATGTTTGGATGTAGGAAAAACTAGGAGAATGAAGGATCACTCACTAATTGCATGATAACCTAGTTTTGAAGGGTCACTGGAAGAGGGGGGAATGAAGGATCACTCATTGATTACATGATTAACCCACCAAGCATTCTTTCCTTTAATTTTCCACAATATCTCAAAATATGATTATTATTCTTTACTTTCTTCTATATGCTATTCTTTCTATAGTTTTGGTATCTCATAAATATATCAAAAACATTGCAGATGTGCATATAAGAGTAAAATATTATCCTTCAATTGTTCCACATTGAAGCATTTCCTCTTGGGAGTATTCTCTTTGTTTGTACAATATCTATCAAAAATGGTTCCCATATTTCTTCAAGATCTATTTTAATCTTTATATTGCAATTTTGATTAGATTTGACCAATAGTTGATTTCATTGGTATTTTATAGCATATACTCCTAATGTGAAATGTGGAGAGAAAGAAAGAGACACACTAGGTATGAATTACATGATATACCCATCATCACTTAACACTAAAATAACAAATTATGGACAAGGAACAACCCCCTAACTTATGGATGTTTGTTTCATGTTGGCCTCTTATTATATGCAAAGGTAGGCCTATCTTAGGCTAATAACCATAGTGTAGGGGCTATAAATTATGGATCCCAAAATAGTGCACACTTGTATTAAATTAAGTTCACTATACTACAAGGGAATGAAAACCATGCAATAGTGCCTCATGGGGATGGAAGCAACCCTTCACCAAGAAGATGATTGTGTCTGCAATATTTACTAGAGGCAAAGAACATAATTTGGTTCCAGCAATTAGTCCTAGAAGATAATGGAACTCACAAAACACTTGGAAAAGATAGCACTCACTATATCTTTTATCACTCTTTTATCCTCTCTCTCTCTCAGGTATAATATTGAACATATAATATAAATATTTAATAAGTTAATATTATATTATTATACAATAGATAAGTAATTAATAATAATATAATACATACTAATATAAAAAATTGTATTATAATACTAATGCTATGCTATTATTATTTAATATTAATATTAAAAAAAATTTGTAATATATAACCTAAAATTGAAAAAAATACTCAACTGAATTAATGTTAACATAAAAAAATATAATGTAATATGTAATTTGAAATTAAAAAAAATACAATTTAATATGTAACTTGAAATTGAAAAAATTAGTCCAAATGAAATTTTGAATTAGGCGGGAAGTTTCGAATATCCAATCATATCGGATATTGAAAAATTTTGGATATTCGATTAGGCTTGGTATTTGCCTTGGGCAATGCCAAATGTGAATGGTCAACCCATTAGGCATGTTTTGCAGATTGTTTTTTATATCGAGACTTTGACCATGTAGTTGACGACTATTTTTTCACCCAAAATTGATGAAACGAAAAGGGTTTCTTGAAGATATTATCAGCTTTCCATCAATATAATTGCTGTCAAATTTTGAGTTCAGTAAGTAATTATTACTTATTTTTCAATTGAGTTATCTTTACAGTCGTAATTGACGTACTGATTGAAAAATAATTATAACTTTCAAACCGTTTAACCTTTTCAAAATCTGAAACATGTGTCACATTTTATGCTTTGACTACTATAAGAAAAAAAAAGTTTTCAATTTTTTAAAGTTTAGAATTAGTTAAGGTGGTTAGACACAAGAGCTTTTTATTCTAAAAAAGTTGTAGCAAAAGATTCATAATTAATTATTTATTTGGCAAAACATTACAAAAAAATATGCATCACATCTAGGCATGAGTCTACTACTTATATCTAGAATCTTGAGAAAATATGTCATCATTTGATTGTGATTAAAGTGGTCAAACATACATGTACTTTTTATCTTTTCCCTAAAATTTTTGTACTGCTGCATTGAAATCTAAAATTTTGAACAATTAAATTTTTTTTTTCAGAAAAGGGCTAGTAGTTTAAAAACTACATTCAATTCTTACAGATTCTATTCTTACAACTTTTTCACATAAGGTCCATAAGATGTTCAACTTTTTACATCAAGTTAACTAACCCTGATGTTCTAATTTTTCATTGTAACTTAAGGCCATAGTTTGGTATACCATGATCTTGCACATACCCTTATATCTTATTAGGTATTATTAGGTCTTAATTAGTCCTAATTGGTCATATTAGGTCTTAACTAGTCTTATTAGGTCTTAATTAGGTCCTATTAGGTCTTATTAGGTCCTATTAGATCTTATTAGGTCATATTAGGTCCTATTAGGTCTTAAGGGTCCTATTAGGTCTTAATTAGGTCCTATTAGTGTATGCACCCTAAAATGGTCGCCTAGATTTTGGGCCCCCATTTAGTAATTTATCAAATTCCTGAATCAATATTTTCAAAAATCAACATTTTTCAATTATATCAATTTCCTTGATCAAATCATAATCAATTCAATATTTCTTAAGATTTGAGCCTTATTTAATTTAAAAGAGAAAAAAAATAAAAATCTTATTTAATTAAGAGAACATGCTCCCTTTTAATTAATTAATTTTTTTTTTAATTAAATAATAAAATCACTTTATCCTAAGCCTTTATTTAATTAAAAAAAATTTCTTCCCCTTTTATTTAAATAAAAAATCCCCACTTTTCTTCTTATCCTATGTTGTACAAATAAAGCATTATTCTTATTTTATAAAAAGGAAAAAAATACTTTTTGTCTCATATAAACACTAAAGTCAACTCCTATTTTCCTATTGAAGGATATTTGTGCACAAGGATTAAGCTTCTATTTTTCTCCATCATTGATTAAGTCTTTTGCTTGCTAATCTTGATCGTCCATTTTCATCTCATTTCTTATAAAAGGAGAGTTCTCTCCTTCATTTTCATATCTTAAGTTTTTATGCTAATGTTATGCTACAGGTTTTCTAAGTCATTTGGAGCTCTTTGAAGACATTCTTGCATTCAAGCTTTGAAGATATTGTTGTTGCATTTCATTTAGCTTGTTTTCTTACATCATAGTTGCATAATCATGACATTTTTGGTATAGATTTTTTTTATACAATAGATTAATCTCATATAGCTTAATAGGAGGATTTGTAACACTTGTATTTTCCTTTCATAGCATAGCTTGCATCTTTCATTCTCATAGATTAGTTTGCATTGCATTGCATTCATATTGATTTCATTGGAGATATTGGAATTTTTTCCCTTGTCTTTGATTTGGAATCTCTCATTGTGTGGTTGACTAGCAAGGTCATGAGTTTATAGCTCTAGCTGAGAGCAATTTTACAAATCTTGCAACTCCATGCATAGAGAGCTATAGATCGATTTGTGAGGGCTCATTGTTGAGTTTTCTTGCATGTAAGGATTCATAGAAGTGTGGTCACATTTTCACCATACATTTTTGGTTCCCACCATGGGGCAACCCACTTTTACATGCTAGTTTTTTATTATTTTTTTGGAGCTAACCCTTGTGCAGATTTGTTTGGAGATGAAAAATTCTAGATTTGAAAAATTTGATCATATCTCTCAAACGGTTTGGTTTTTCTGTCTGAAATTTTTTTTACAAGTTGGGGACATATCATAGAAGCTCCAAAAAAAATTTCAGAATTTTCAGAGGTAATTTGTATTTTATATGATTTTTTTTTATTTTTCATAAAAAATTGATTTTTGATGCAAATCAGCATATTGTTTAGAAATTTTTACATTTCCAGAAAGGTCTTGAAATTCTACATAGGGTCCATTCATTGTGTTTTTAAGTTAGAGATTATATCATAGCTCATTTGGTCAATTTATAAAAACTAGTCTATTTTGGGAAAGTGGCTCTCTAGGGAACAAATGAAGAGATTTTTTTGAAATTTTTACATTTTTGGAAAGCTCTCTATTTTTTAGTAGGGGTATTTGTTTTGTATTTCTATTTTTTTGGCCGAAATCATATCAAAAAAATTAGATCTTATTGACTAGGTCAAATGCAAAAAAAATAAAATTTTGTGATGGGTATGCACTTATTTTTCATTGTTCAATGCATAATATGAGTTATCATTTGGATTATTTGTTGGCTATTATTGCTCCTAAAAATTTATTTTCAGATCTAATCCTAAGGTTTGCATAAGTTGGATATATATTGCATATCTTGTTTGCTTGTTTTCTTGTCTTGTTCATTTGAAGGTGCTCTTGCTTTCATGGAAAATGCTTAAAACAAAGCATTGGACTTGAGGTACTTTGTTCCATCTCTACAACATTTGGATTTTGGGATTAAAATTGAACCTCTCATGTGTTTGGCTTGAATGTTTACATGCTTTCATAGAACACATTTCAATTGATGCTCTTAATGGGAAATGAATGAACATAGATTTGATTTCATACAAGTTTGTGTAAGTGAATGCTTGTGTTTAAACCTTAAGTAATTCTTGGTTCCAATATCAAATATCTCATTGAGTGATTGAGGGTATGGATTCATCCTTGTTTACATAAGGAGTTAAATGCACCACTTTGTGGACTCACTCTATATTTTTTTGGAAAGTTAAATATTCTATTGATTTAACCCTTTGTCATTTGTGAGTAGTATTGATAAGCAACTTTAGATTACTTTTGATTGATCTTGTTAACTAAATTGGGTGTTGGACTCACTTATTTCTAATCACCCCTCATTACCACCCTTTGGATGCAAGGTCAGCATTCATACATAGGGGAGGGGTCTACTTGAAAAGAGCGTTAAGTGTTCCATAAAGTTTCCCCCTTTTTATGCTTTCTTGATCTCATTAGTTTTCTAAGGTGTGGACTCACTTTGAGTTTGAGTGAGGAGTTAAATGTTCCACTTTTGGACTCACTTTGAGTTTGTGTGAGTTAAATGTTCCACTTTTGGACTCACTTTGAGTTTGTGTGAGGAGTTAAATGTTCCACTTTTGGACTCACTTTGAGTTTGTGTGAGGAGTTAAATGTTCCACCTTGTGGACTCACTTCACATTCACTTGAAGAGTTAAATGTTCCACTTTTGAACTCACTTCACATTCACTTGAAGAGTTAAATGTTCCACTTTTGGACTCGCTTCACATTCACTTGAAGAATTAAATGTTTCACTTTTGGACTCACTTCACATTTACTTGAAGAGTTAAGTGTTCCACCTTTAGTGCTTTAAATAATTTTGATAGTGAATTACTTAATTTTATTTTTAGAAGGCCTGCTTGGGGACACACCACCTCAAGGGATGACCTTAACTCCTATGTTTCGATGGAGTATAAATAGTGGGTGGTGAATTGAAAGACACCTCTCTTGGGAATTGAGTTTGATATCACTCTTGGCTAAGCCTCAAAGAACTTTATACCTTTGAGAAGTGAAGGAGGAGATTTGGGTTACCGTCTCCCTCTGGCTGTGTGATTTTGGATTCTTCTCATCTATGGATTTAGGCCTCACGTACCTTGCATATATCAAGGACTCCTTTTAGAAAGCCACGTATATCCTTGTAGAAAGCTTGTTAAGGTGTTGTTGTGTTCTATGTGCCTACTAAAACATTTTCAAGAACATACACAAGTAGAACTTTTAAGGAGTAGAAATACTAAGTCACTATCCTTGTTCATGTGCAAGGTTGTTTTTCCCCTTGCTCATTATTTGAAGACAATTGCTTGCTTGAACTCCTTGATTGTTTTCTTATGTGCTTGATAAAATGCTAAAAATTTGTTAATGTGTCTGATTAAACCACAAAATAATTGAATTCCTGAGTTGAAACACCCAACTTTTTTACAGCTTGCTCGATTTTCTATCCTATCATTAGAGACTTGTTTTGACTTTAAATCTCTGGTTTTTCCCCTCTAGGAATAGCATCAATTGGTTTACAAGGCCACTTTGGAAATAGTTGTCAGGTTAGAAGGTTATTCTTGGTGAGAAAACTTATCTCTAGAATTGTAAACTACATTCTTGGAGAATTTTAATGCTCTTATTGTCCAAATCACTTTCATTTAATCAATTTCAATTATATTTTGGCCTAGTCCAACCTCCTGATTCAAAAGTGCAAGGATATTCATCCTTTGATTTTAGCACCTCTTTGACAGTGTTGGTAAAGCCCCTTTATTTCTATCTTTTCATTTCATTTTGGACAATAGAGAACTTTGATTATCCTAGTTTGGTGTTGACACTTTGTGAGGTCACCCTATCATTAATAATCTCTTTCTTTCATGTCAGTTACAACAAGGTACCAAGTCAATCAATGGAAGCGACCCCCTGTTGTCTTTAGCCAGTTACCACCAGTTAAGACTCGTCAACAACATAAGGGAAAAAGACCCCTTTTTTTATCAATCTCCTAAGAGTGAATCTGAGATTTGTTTTAATCTGAAAGCTAATCCTAGTGAAGTGAGTACCTCTTTAGCACCCATTTCATCAAGTATGGACATGAGTTACACCTTCACTTGACAACAAAGAGAAGTAATGAACTAGACTCTTGATGACATTTTTCAACAGCATAGGGGTAACATGATGTCTGTTGGGTCTGCATATGCTAGTCCACCTGGATCACCCCCGATCAACACAAGGTATCTTGATGCTCACCAACGAGCTGAGAAACATCACCAACAAACTCACTCAGATTCAAGGTCACAACATGAAGACCAAAGCAACAAGTCTAGTGACCACCACATCAATGCAGCTAATGCAATCAGATAGTCAAGGCAACCTTCTCCACTTAGAGATAACTCTTGATATGCAAATATGAGATTGAAGAGCATTGAAAGGGAGAAGCAAGCCTATCTAGATGAACAAGCTGCTAAAAAGGAGAAATTTAGACAACTAGAGGAAGAGGAATGTGCATTATTGGACATAAGGAAAAGAGTCGCTCAAGAAGAAGAAGAAGATAGACTCTATGCACAACAAATCCAAAACTGATTCAATGGGAGGGGTACTAATAGTGGGACCCACTCACCCCCGTCTACTCCCTCACCAAGTCCTAGAAGAAGGTCAAGGATGCCCTCAAGATCCCCAAGTCCTAGAGGTAGAAGGACTTCAAGATATGATCACCATAGGAGACAATCACCTCCTAGACTTTCAAAGCAACCCTCCCAATGAGCACATCATGGCTCACAACATGGAGGAAGTTATGCCAACTTTGATCATATAAATTTTATGACTATGCAACAAGAACCATCCTTTCAAGCATATGTAGAAAGGTATGTGGAACAAAATAAGGATCAGTTCCTAGAAAGTCTCATCAACAAAGGTGCTAAGGTCCCATATAATTTTGACGTGGACCAAAAGGTAAAGAAGCAAGATCCATCAACTAATGAGGTGATCAAACAACTTTAAAAGGATATAGAAAGGATGAGGGCTCCTAAGAGCACATTTAATTTGGACTCCATATGTCCCAACCCAATTGACAAGAGTGTGGTGTTGGTTGAGTTTCCTAAGAAAGTTGAGTTTCCAACCTATGACAAATATGATGGCATTGGTGACCCTCACGACCATGTTAGATAGTTCTACATAATGAGCTTTTCTTTTCACCGTGAAGACTCCTACTTGATGAGATTATTCCCAAGGAGTCTCAAGGGTCAAGCCATGGAGAGGTTTACTAACCTTACTCCTCTAGTTAAGACATTTAGAGAGCTTGTGGAAAGATTTGTTCAACATTTTGCTTACAACTTATCAAGGTCAGTCACCATGCTTGATTTGTGAAAACTCAAGCATAATCAAGGGGAATCCTTTGTTACCTTTCTACAAAGATGGAGACATTTGTGCTCAAAATATCCAAGGACAATTCCTGAGGAGAAAAGAATAGACATCATTGTGAGCAACTTGGTACCGAAATTAAGGTATGAAGTAAGGAAGATCCCATTTAATTCTTTTGATACCATGGTAGAAGTGGCGTTTTGCATAGAGGATGTCCTAAAAGAACAAGGAATTTTGGCCAAAACAACTAATAACAACAATGGCCAAAACAATAATAATAATGGTAATAAGGACAAAAAGAACTCCTATTGGAATAAGAATAAGCAAGTGGTCAATGATAGAGTTGTTGACTCATCACAAGCTAAGAATGAAGGAGTTCTTAATCT
The DNA here is from genome assembly GCA_027943335.1 of Chamaecyparis obtusa. Classification (NCBI taxonomy): domain Eukaryota; kingdom Viridiplantae; phylum Streptophyta; class Pinopsida; order Cupressales; family Cupressaceae; genus Chamaecyparis; species Chamaecyparis obtusa. The sequence continues at coordinate 416,616 of BSBK01005836.1, read as the reverse complement.
CTCTAATGCAGTCCAAGCCATGAAGTTGCAAACATCTTCAGCACAACAAGAAAATAAACCCAAGTATCAAGGGAGACCTAAAACAGAAAAGAGACAATTTACCAAACTTGGGGACTCCTATGCAGACATTTTCAAGATGTTAATTGATCATAATTTGGCACAACCTTAGGATCCTACAAAGTTCCACATACCAGATCCTAAACCTCATTGGTGGGATGAGAAGGCTTTTTGTGTCTTTCACAATGGAATTGGACATGATATAGAAAATTATTTTAAACTTAAGCATCTTGTCCAAGATCTTATTGAAAGTGGAAGATTACAAGTTGATGGTTTAACCACTAATGTAGATCACAAAGCTTTTAAAGAACCCTTTCCCAAATTGAGAAAGGAGAGAATTCTAACAACAAGAATGGCAAGGCTGCTATCAACTACACCTACACAAATGCTGAAAATGTTATTAATATGCTTGAAGTTGTTGATGATAATGTCAACATGATGAGAGGGAAAGACCCTTATGGATATGATGTGGATTCAAATCCTATGCTTGATGAAGGACCCATTGTGGTACTAAGAGGTCCTCACTCATGAAGGATGTATGAACCCCTCAATGCAGTCACTAGGAGTCAGTCTCAAGCTCCCATTGTTATTAGAGGTCTTAACTCTAGTAAGTCTAAGCAGCCAGTGTCAAAAGGTGTTCTTCCTAAATCTGTTGTTGGTCCTGAGTTGAATTATAATCTTGTTGACTAATTACAATGTACACCAGTGCAGATTTCAATCTTTGAACTTTTAGAATTGTCCCCTAAGCATAAGCGTGTCCTTGAGGATGCCTTGCGAGTGGCTAATGTCCCTAATGATATAGATGTAGATCAATTCCAGAATATGGTCAACCACTTGGCTAGCCCTCACTACCTTACATTCTCAGAAGAAGATGACAAGTCATTAAACCATCCACACAATTTGACCCTTCATATAGAGGTTATGATCCACAAGACCCGTGTCAGGCGTGTGTTGATAGATGGGGGTGCTGGGCTTAATATTTGTTCTTTGAGCTTATTGAAGGCCTTGGGTTATTCAGAAGAAGTCATTGACACAAGGAAGAAGATAACTATCAAGGCTTATGATGAAGCAGAATGTAGTTCTAAAGGATTGGTTGTTCTTCCTATCCGAATTGGTCCTGTAGAGTAAGATATTTTGTTTCAGATTGTTGATGCCGATCCTCTGGCTTACAATATTTTGTTGGGTAGACCTTGGATACATGAGATGCAAGTAGTCCCATCTACTTATCATCAGTGTGTGAAGTTCCCTTACAATGGAGTAGAAGTTTGCATACCCGAGGATAACACATTGTCAGTCAACACAATTTTAGCAGGGTCTCACATTCCTTTGAATAGGGAGGCTGACACTTTTGATACTACATTTGAACAATGCAAAGACAAATTCAAAGCCATGGATCTTGGCATGGGGGATTACAAAATTGATTCATTCACAAAATTGCCAATTTCCCCTAGGTCTTATGGAAAACCTTCTCAAGATATGAAACCCTTGTCTTCAACCATGACATTGTTCGACAAGTTTGTAGAATCCTCAGTTCCGATTCAGGAGGAAAAAGAAGAGGTTGTCATTAGGGATTGGATTTACCGAGAGGAGAAATACCAACATAATGAGGATTTTGCACCTTCTCCTCGAGCTTATGGGAGAGGGTATACATTGGTCAAGAATATGGGTTATCCAGGACATGGTCCCCTTAGTCATCAGTTGGATGCCAAAGCTAAACCTCTTAACCATGCCCTTTTTGGATGAAGGACTAAGTCAATAGTTGGCTTAGGTTTTTCAAATAAGAAACAAAAAAGTGTCTCGATCTTAGCTGTGACAGACAGTGACAATGACTCGGACTACACACCTAATCTCTCTAATCAGCAAGACATGTCTGATGATTGGGTGCCTTCAACAAATCTCCTTTGGGGAGATTCAAAAGATTTGACAATTGACAGTCCTACTATCCCAACTGCGACGGATAGTGACTATATGAATGCTAGATTGACAATGGAAAGTGTTGCTATCCTAGCTGAGACAGATAGTAACAATGCTAGTGCTAGAGAAAGGGAAACCTTTCCTAACCTTGAGGCTTCTACATCACGAGGCCCAAATAATGATTCAGAGATAGACTCACATGAGTTTGAATGGGACTCACTTTTAGATGCAACAGTTGATTTGGACATGGATGTTGTCCATACTTATAGTACTCAACCTGATGTGACCAACGAGCCTAGTGTAGGACTAGAGGATTGGACTCCTCGAATTGCCTTAGTGGACGATGCTTTGTTTGGTAGGACAAATTATGATTCGGGTATCTTAGAAGGAGACTTGATGAATCCCAATTGTATGGTCACCAAAGATAACAGCTTCCACATACACAATGTTGAACTAGTCATTGACCTACCCCTTGTTCATTTCCACCTAATTGATTGGTCTCAACGTCACCAAGAGCCTCAGCTCTTAAACTTTCAGAATGACTATGAAATTGCCTGTTATCTAAATGCTCTTGAACTCATAGTCTCTTCCACCAGTGAACCAACAACAAGTATGATGGAGCCTGATATTAAGTACCTCAATCTAAAAATAAAAGAAAAAGAAAAAAAGAAAGATGGTTCTGATGGAAAAAACCACTTTGTGGCAGTGTCAAAACCCAAAATAGTAAAAATAAATGACGTATCTGAGGGTGAAAACTTCTTTAAGGCACCTAAGGATGGGGTACTTAATAACTTGCCAAGTTACTTCCAAGATAGGTCATCAGTTCTCATTGAGCCCACACAACTAGTGAATTTGAATATAAAAGAGTCTCCCCAAATAGTGCACCTAGCTCAGTCTCTATTAGTTGAAGAAAAAGAGGCATATACAAAGTTTTTGCAAAAGAAGAAAATCAACTTTTCTTGGACATATTCTGATATGCCAGGGCTTGACACTAATCTTATTATGCATCATCTATATATAGCTCCAGGAATAAAACTGATCAAACAAAGGTTGAGGAAAATGCACCCTCACGTAGCTCTTCTTGTTAAAGCTGAATTAGAAAAGCTCTTACATGCAGGATTCATTCAAGCTATTGACTATGCTGAGTGGATCTATAATATTGTTCTAGTTTCAAAACATGATGGGTCCATTCGCATTTGCACAGACTTCAGAGATCTCAACAAAGCATGCCCAAAGGATGACATTCCACTCCCAAACATAGACATGATAGTGGATATGATGGTGGGTTATGAGATATACTCCTTAATGGATGAGTTTTTCAAATATAACCAGATAAAAATAGCTCCCGAAGATCAAGAGAAAATAGCTTTCACATGTGCATGGGGAACCTATTGTTGGAACGTCATCCCATTTGGCCTAAAGAATGCAGGAGCAACATACCAATGAGCTATGACCACAATTTTTCATGATATGATGCATAAGAACATAAAAGATTATGTGGATGATACCTTGGCTAAATCTAGGAAACGGGATACAAACCTCGACGATTTGGAAGTGATTCTAGATCGCATGGAATAGTTTCAACTTAGATTGAATCCGAAAAAGTGTGCATTTGGAGTTACCTCAGGTAAACTTCTAGGATTCATAATTTCAGCAAAAGGAATAGAGGTTGATCCTGAAAAGGTCCAAGCTATCTTAGATATGCCACCTCCAAAGAACATAAGTCAAATGAGAAGTCTTCAAGGATGACTCCAATCTATACAGAGGTTTATTTCACAACTTGCAGATAGAGCACAACCTTTCAATAAAACATTGCATAAGGGAGTCACATGTGTGTGGAATGAGGATTGCCAAAAGAGCCTTGATCAAATAAAATAGTATTTGGCTAATCCTCCAATTTTGATGCCTCCTATTCTAGGGAAACCATTGATTTTGTACATTTCAGCAATAGAGTCTTCCTTGGGGGCATTGTTGGCTCAATTAGATGACACTGGGAAAGAAAGGGCCATTTACTACATCAGTCATACTCTAGTATCTTATGAGATCAATTATAATAACATTGAGAAGTCTTGTCTTGCAGTAGTGTTTGCTTCCCAAAAGTTGCGACACTATATGCTTGCTCATACTATACATTTGGTTGCAAAAATTGATCCTCTTAAGTATTTTCTTAGTAAGGCTTCCCTCACGAGTAGACTTGCTAAGTGGATGATGGTTTTATCTGAGTTTGATATAGAGTATATTGAGAGAAAGGCCATAAAAGGGCAAGCTATTGCTAATCAGTTAGTTGATTTTCTAGTTAAGGATAGTGTGCCTATTCAGGTATAGTTCCTAAATGAACACATTCTATACATGACCACTCGCACTTGGAAGATGTTCTTTGATGGTTCCAACATGTAAAATGGATCAGGTGTGGGAGTATTGTTTATTTCTCCTCATGGGTATAATATACCAAAATCCTACAAACTTGTATTCCCATGTACAAACAATATTGTAGAATATGAAGTATTAACCAATGGATTGAAACTAGCTATAGAATGGAACATAACAGAGTTGCATGTCTTTGGGGATTCACTATTAATTATCAACCAAATCAATAAGGAGTATCAAACCAAAGATGATAAATTGATACCTTACAAAAAGATGGTTGATTCATTGAGATGTTACTTTACCTTTGTGACATTTCAACAGATCCCTAGAGCAGAAAACAAAGCTGCAGATGCTATGGCTACATTAGCTTCACTCCTACAGTTGGACCAACATGAATCCAGACTTGAATTCCTGGTGGAAGAGCTACACCACCCCATATTTGACTCATCTGAAAGCAATGCCATTTGTACCCTTGTCACACATGAGTCTTCCCACTATGGTGCTATCTATTCATATCTACGCGATGGCATCATCCCTAACACTTTCGACCATTCTGAACACCGAAACCTCATCCGCAATGCCTCTCACCACACCCTTATCTCTGGTGATTTATATAGGAGGGGTTTAGATGGGACACTTCTTAGGTGCTTGGAAAAGGAGGAATTTGACCAAGCGTTAGTTGACATTCATGAAGGCATTTGTGGTGGACACTCTAATGGTCTTTCCATGGCCTGAAGGTTGCTTAGGGTGGGGTATTACTGGCCCACAATGCAAAATGATGTAGTAGCTTTCTCTAAATCTTTTGAGAAATGTCAAAAACATGGAAACCTGATTCATGCTCCAAGGAGGGAGCTAATTCTTTCTATTTCTCATTGGCCATTTCAATGCTGCGCCTTTGACCTTGTTGCAAAAATTCACCCCAACTCATCAGGTGGACATAAGTTTATCATCACAGCTACTGATTATTTCATGAAATGGGTAGAGGCAGTCCCTCTTTCTGTTGCCTTAGGCAAAATAGTTTCCCTATTTATTCTGAATCATATTATTTGCCAATTTGGAGTGCCTTCTGAGATTATTACTGATAATGGAGGTCAATTCAAGAACAAGGACCTAAAGCATTTATGTAAGAAGTTTAAAATTAAGCAACATTGGTCCTCCATCTATTTTTCATAGGGAAACAGACAGGTAGAAGCCTCTAATAAAACCATTCTTAAAATCCTTCATAGAACAATACACAAGAATGGTAGGGATTGGCACTTACAAATCAATCTGGTACTATGGGCCTATAGAACTAGCATTCGTACACCTGCAGGAGCTACTCCTTTCGCTCTTACCTATGGCGCTGAAGTAGTGTTGCCTTTAGAAGTAGAGATACCTTCACTTAGAATCTCTCTCAAAGGTTTGATTACAGATGAGGATTACCGTGCCATGAGGTTACAAGAACTAGAACTTCTAGATGAGAAGCGTAAGGCTTCCTTTGATCACATGAGAGTATATCAGAAGCATATATCCAAAGCATTCAACAAGAAGGTTCGCCCTAGGGAATTTCAGATAGGTGATCTTATTTTGAGAGAGAACCCTAAGAATCAATAGAATAGAGAACAAAAGGGCAAGTTTGAACCTAATTGGCTTGGACCATACATTATTACAACAACTTTTAGTATAGGTACATATTTATTGTCGAATGAAGATGGAGAACAGCTCCCTGAGCCCATCAACATTTTGCACCTAAAGAAGTTCTATCCTTGATGCTCGTTTCTGTCTAGGGGCATCCTTTGTACATATTTTATTGATCTTAAAAAAATATCAAAAAAATTCATATATGATGCTGAAAAAATCCTAAAAAGCATATACAGTCCTGAAAAAAATACAAAAAAATTGAAAAAATTGAAAAAATACAAAAAAAAAATATAGAAAAAGTGCCCTGGTGAAAACCTGGAAACAGACGCCTTGGTAGCAAAAATACAAAAAAAGAAAAAAAAATTAAAAAAAAATAAAAAATCTCCAAGTGGTGAAAACTTGGAAACAGGTGCTACTTGAGGCCTTTGCACCCTTGTCTTTTAGCATGCACTCTCGACACTAAACCTTTCTCCATCATGTCTTGACCTTATTTGGCATAGTCTGGAATTGGTCTTTGTCTTTGTATAGGGGTGATACTTGTTAGCATAGGTCCTTTAGGAGCATTTGTCTCTTGGGGCATTTCACAACAGGTGTTTTTCAACACCACCCCAGACAGTGTTTTTCAACACTACCCTTGCGTCGAGTGTTTCTTAACACTTATCAGATGTCTTACCCAATAGTCTAAGTATGATGCGATATTTCTCATTGATAGATGTGATAACCAGAGTCTGACTCCATGACCAACACACACGCACTTAGACAATCAAGTTGCTTGAGATATGTTGACTTTATTTTTCTTTGTGCGTTGTCTATGAGGATTTCTTTGATGAGTGGTCTCTCCCTGAGAAGTTTTCGATGATGCATAACTAGAAGACTGAGGGTATGAGAACATGTTTTCTTTCTTTATCTGCTTGTGGGTATATTTTGTTGGTCCTAACTGTCATGAGCATTTATGTTGGTCTTACTTGACACTATGGATTGACAAAGTATTATCCTTGACTATTTTGCAAGTGCATGCTTATAGTTATCATGACTTTCATGTGTCTTGATGCGAGTATAATCTTGCCATATCAAACTTAGGTGATCTCACTGCACTAGTCATCTTGACCTTCATGTCTTTGATGCCTAGGTGAGATTCCCACATTTCATCTGATAAAGATCATATTCATATCCACATAGTTATGCTAGTGTGCATTGTATGATCTTGTGACACTACCAATAAAGCTCGATGATGATTATTAGATGTCTATTGGCGTTGTGACCTTGTAAGTCAACCACTTTCATAGTAGCTTGCATTCTTAGGTTCATCATAGTTTAGTTTTTGCATCTTGCATATGGAGAGAGCTCTCCTTTTTATCATCTATGGACTAGTTAGTCAACTATGCTCATTTTCTGATTCTTCTTGATCATATCTTTCATTTCTGGTCTTTCATATCACATCATTTTCTATCCATTTTCAGACTCGAAATTGAAATCCGAGTCGCGTTTCCAAGCTTTCTCATTCTTCTACACAGTTGACTAACCTTTTGAGGCATAATTCTTTGATCTTTGATGGAATTTCTTCCTTTCCATGTCTTCCAAACTTCTAGTCTTTTATTCACCCCTTTCGCTTACTCTCTCTAAAGTTTGACTTAATCTTTATCCTATATCTTTCCCAGTCAAACCTAGTCAACCTGGGGCATATCTTCACTATTTGATGGTTATCCTATCATGCTCCATCCTTCGATTATGATTTATTGTGACTTGATCAGGTTTATCAATTTATTGTTCTCCTCTATCTGATTTTGATTTCGATTCTGAGGGGGCAGTACCTATCAGCTTTAATCTTTGATTCAGCTTTATCATTCAGCTCAGCTTGAGATTCATATTTTTAGACTTGATTATCACCTAGCAGCGATGGTGGTGATTTTGTCTTTTGATTTTTATCTCCTATTTTTCAGACTTGATTATTGCCTAGCAACGACGGTGATAGTTTTGTCTAAGGCTTGATTTTCACCTAGCGGCGACAGTGTTGGTCTTGTCTTTCAGCTTATGCTTATGCTTATCCTGATGTGTTCCCATTCGTCGAACACACATCTGGGTTGTTTTGTGATACCAAATCGATCTCACATTTCAATTCTTCTTTGACTGCATGTGTTCCCAGAATGATCACACATTAGTCAAAGAGGGGCAAATGTATGCACCCTAAAATGGTCACCTAGACTTTGGTCCCCCATTTAGCAATTTATCAAATCCTTGAATCAATATTTTTAAAAATCAACATTTTTCAATTATATCAATTTCCTTGATCAAATCATAATCAATTCAATATTTCTTAAGGTTTGAGCCTTATTTAATTTAAAAGAGAAAAAAAATAAAAATCTTATTTAATTAAGAGAACATGCTCCCTTTTAATTAATTAAAAATCTCTTTTAATTAAATAATAAAATCACTTTATCCTAAGCCTTTATTTAATTAAAAAAAATTTCCTCCCCTTTTATTTAAATAAAAAATCTCCACTTTTCTTCTTATCCTATGTTGCACAAATAAAACATTATTCTTATTTTATAAAAATGGAAAAAGTACTTTTTGTCTCATATGGACACTAAAGTCAACTCCTATTTTCCTATTGGAGGATATTTGTGCACAAGGATAAAGCTTCTATTTTTCTCCATCATTGATTAAGTCTTTTGCCTCTTAATCTCGATCGTCCATTTTCATCTCATTTCTTATAAAAGGAGAGCTCTCTCCTTCATTTTCATATCTTAGGTTTTTATGCTAATGTTATGTTGCAGGTTTTCTAGGTCATTTGGAGCTCTTTGAAGACATTCTTGCATTCAAGCTTTGAAGATATTGTTGTTGCATTTTATTTAGCTTGTTTTCTTACATCATAGTTGCATAATCATGGCATTTTTAGTATAGATTTCCTTTATACAATAGATTAATCTCACATAGCTTAATAGGAGGATTTGTAACACTTGTATTTTCCTTTCATAGCATAGCTTGCATCTTTCATTCTCATAGATTAGTTTGCATTGCATTGCATCCATATTGATTTCATTGGAGATATTGGCATTGTTTCCCTTGTCTTTGATTTGGAATCTCTCATTGTGTGGTTGACTAGCAAGGTCATGAGTTTATAGCTCTAGTTGAGAGCAATTTTACAAATCTTGCAACTCCATGAATAGAGAGCTATGGATCGATTTGTGAGGGCTCATTGTTGAGTTTTCTTTCATGTAAGGATTCATACAAGTGTGGTCACATTTTCACCATACAATTAGGTCTTATTAGGTCATATTAGGTCATATTAGGTCCTATTAGGTCTTAAGGGTCCTATTAGGTCTTAATTAGTCTAAATTGGTCATAATTGGTCCTAATTAGTTATATTAGGTCTTAATTGGTCCTATTAGGCCATATTAGGTTCTATTAGGTCATAATAGGTCATATTAGGTCCTATTAGGTCTTAATTGGTCCTATTAGGTCCCATTGGGTCTTAAGGGTCTTATTGGGTCTTAAGGGTCCTATTAGGTCCTATTAGGTCTTAATTGGTCTTAATTGGTCTTAATTGGTCTTAATTGGTCCTATTAGGTTGTAAGTGGTCCTATTAGGTCATATTAGACCCTATTAGGTCCTATTAGGTCTTAATTGGTCTTATTAGGTCCTATTGGGTCTTAAGGGTCTTAAGGGTCTTATTGGGTCCTATTAGGTCCCATTGGGTCTTAAGGGTCTTATTTGTTGAATGTTAGGTCTTAATTGGTCTTAAGGGTCTTATTAGGTCTTAGTTGTTCTTAATAGGTCCTATTATGTCTTAGTCAAGGTCATGTTAGCTCTTAATTGGTCTTAATAGGTCCTATTAGTCACATTAGGTCTTAAGCAGTCCTATTAATTCTTAAGTGGTCATATTAGGTATTAAGGGTCCTATTATGTCTTATTAGGTATTATTAGGTCATATTAGGTCCTATTGAGTCTTAAGGGTCTTATTTATTCCTATTAGGTCTTATTTAGGTCCTATTAGGTATTATTAGGTCTTAAAATTAGGTCCTATTGGGTCTTATTGTTTCCTATTATGTCTTAAGGGTCTTATTAGTTGAATTTTAGGTTTTAATTGTTCTTAAGGGTCTTATTAGGTCATAGTTGGTCTTAATAGGTCCTATTATGTCTTATTTAAGGTCATGTTAGGTCCTAATTGGTCCTAATAGGTCTTAATAGGTCCTATTATACACTAAGTTTTGCACCCTTTTCAAGCTCTCTTGGTCTTCATAACCTAGTATAACTTTGGGATCATCTCCAGGTTGTGGGACCTTTTCTAAATAAGATGAAACCTCCAAGTTATAGGGTGGTTCCTCTTGGATAATCACCTTAATTTTCTTCTTGACATGAAAAGTAAATTCTTGAAGGGAAAGGGATAGAAGGAATGCATGGAAAGGGAAATGACTGAAAGCAAACTATCATACTAGGTGATACACTGAAATGACATGAACATAATATATTGACCAAATTAGCATGAAAGCTCTCAGATCTAATAGAACACAATCTTCCTAAATAGGCTTGCATAAGTATTTCATAGAGAGGTCTGAACAAAAGACAGACTGTGATTTGCAAGAAAACGTTCTTTTCAGCAAAAAGGCACAGGAATGAGACGAGATAGCTAGGGATGAACAAAACTATCTAAATCAGATTAGACACAATAGCACACAAATAAGTTGAAAAAAATAAGGGCTTTGAAACTCCAAGATTTCTCTAACAAAGCTAGTATATTATACCTAATAAGAGAAATACAAACAAGAAAAAGACTTGAGGGAAAAGAAGATGCCATAGTAAGCCTCTGTTAAATCTGATAAATCAATGAAAGATTTAAAAATTGTAAAAGCCAGAGGGCAGAAAGAATGCCATAGATAACTCCTAAGAAAGGAAAAAAATCTAAGCTCTAAAAGCTCTAAAGACTAATATATACATCTCCCTTTTGCATGCAGTTAGGAGTAAAAAACACTTAGGGTTACATAGATTTTCATATAATAATAGAAACCATAACTCTGTCATGTTTGATAATAAATGCATGGAAATATCTTCAGAATATTAGATATAGGTCTGCAACCTCTTGCGTGAATCAGGACATAGAACTACCTAACATTCAACAAACCCCTAGCCGCCTGCGCCAAGAGACAATCAACAACATTTAATCGGCATGGCACTCCAGGAAGACAAAATCAACACAAGGTGACCACCCAAATCTTTGCATCATTTTCCTAACTGTAACCTTCCTGAAGAAAATCAAATCTGAGCTACCCCCTTTGTTGCATATGACTCACTGCATCAAACACTTGTGAAAACCTTGCAAAAGATTCAAATTCAGGCTCCAACGACCACCTAATTTTATTTTAAAACATGGCCATTGATTTCATGTTTTCCCGACAGATCGGGTGGTCTAGATAAATCAATACAACAATCACAAGCCCCTTTGAAAAGTCTCTTCCACATCACCTCCTCAACAACCAATAGAAATCGAGCACCTTAGCATGACTAACATCTTGGACCCATGACTTTACTGAACTTTTCATTAGACGGTTATTGCAGTGCCGTGAAGACTATCCTTCATGCAACTTTCCTTAGTGGCAATGCAACAACTGTCAGATCCTTTGACAACTATCATCACCTTAACATGCCAAAAACCCTGGCCCCACTAACAACCTCCATGTCACCAGCCTGTGACCAATTAGAAATGAACAAATCTGTAATGCCTGACAACACAGTCCCACTTGTTAGATCACCCTTATCACTTGGAAGATCAGACAATGGTCGCAAAGCTATAAAGATTAAGCATCGGGAAACTTTTCATGGCGGTAACACGACAACTGTCAAATATGACCGAATGTTAACCACTTCGGAGTTTTAAGAAACTGGGTCCACCATGACAAGTTGCAATTAGTTGTAGCTGCATGGATAGAAAAATGATGACGTTAGATAGAGAAGCGAAGGTGCAAAAGGCAGAAAACAACCAAGGTTTCCAAACCTTGACAAAATGTGACAAAGAAATAGAAAACATCGTGGGCTTTTGGACTGAGACAAATTTTATGAAACCCCCAACATAACAACAATTATTTCCTGCAAACCTTCATACTCGAAGATCTCACTAGTTTTTGTGATTAAGTACATGCAGTTTGAACTGGAGCTTGGCAACATCATGAACTACCTCAGGCTAAGGGTGCAAACTATGAAACTTTGTAGATTTTCTTCACAAGTCAAAAAAATATTGCAAGCAGACAAAGAGAGAAAAGATGATAGGAAACACAACCAAGACTAGAAAATTTATAAGGTCTCTCTCATAGGCTAGGCTCTACCCCTATGGGAGCCTCATTTCACTCCACCTATGGCCAAAATTGTATGATAAGAAATTTTAGGTAACATTTTGGCAATTTCTATTGGATGTCAGCATGCTAGACATTGGAAACCAGTGACCTTGATGCAATCCATTGGGTATAGGAGTCAGCTCTTGAACATAAACTTTTCTTGATAGAGAGGTAGACTTGAAACCAAGAGGAACAAAAATGTGCTCGAGAACTTCTTGAAAAGTAGGGAAAACTAACTAGAAAAGTGGAAGAAGTTAGGAAAATTAACCTAACCTAAACTAACCAGTACATAAACTTGGTCAAACAAAACCATTCACTGGTATGCTGAAGTAACTACCCTTCCTCATTAGGATATTTTGCATTAAATGCATAAGGATAGCTACAAAGATATGAGGCATATAAAAATTGGTCAAATAGTAATGAACTGCCTTTGCAAAGATTGGATCATGTTTACTAACCTCTAATTGATCATATGGAGAGGTCTCGATAAACTCCTTCTGGGCCAAGTATCTAATGGGGCAGCCTCTCAAAATTCTGAAGGCAGGACTTTCCTTGATGGTTTCTTCTTTATCTTCATGGTTACCCCCCATTATGGATAGCCATGGAAACTCATTCTCCATAGTCAGAGGATTACTATCCTCAATAGATTAAGTAGAGAGCTCTTCAAAGTTGTCAAGATCATGGAGATTTGGAACTGGAACCAAATCTTGTCCATGCAACAACCTCATAGAAAGAGAGAAATCCAAAACTAGGCCTCCTTCTATAGGCATACAACTTTGAACCTCTACTCCATGGAATAGGGATTCATCAATCAATTTGTCACAAAAAACCTCTATGATGTTGGAAAAATCATATTCTTCAAGGCTTTTATCTATGCTCTTTTCTTGGAAAATCTCCTCCATAACTATAGGTTCATGAGTTAGCATATCATTGGTATCAAATTCCTCTAGATGTTGCAAATCTACAGAGGTGGCTATGGCCGTATCTTTATCATCCTGCTCAACAAAGTTAGGCAGCTTATCTAATAAAAGCATAACATTTTCCTTTGCATCAACCAAGATGGAAAGCTCATCTAGTTTGTCAACCAAGAGCCTAGGTTGGACATCAATCTCCATTTCTTGTTGTCCCAATTTCTCACAATCATCACTTAGCACTGACACCTCTGATTTTCTCTCCTCCTTATCACATGAAAGCTCATTTGCCATGGGTACTTGCTCTGATACTTGACTAGTATCTTTGAAAAAACTTGGCATCTGATAGCTAGGAGGTAGAGTCCATGGGGGTCTCCATAGTAGTTCATCATCTTGAGAGACCAAAGGGGCCTCTTGGGATAAATCATTTTCTTGAACAGACTGCTCATGTATAATGGTAGACCGAATCTCAAGTATAGGCTCTTGGAAAGAACTCTTTGCCTTAAAACTTGGGATGTGAAATTGAGAGGGCTTAGATTCTTGAAGGGTGCCCCCTAAAGCTTGGAAATGAATGCTTTGTATGCTCTTAGGGTAAATGGGTCTTCCAGCTTGTGATCTTAGGTTTAAGAGCCTCTTGTTTAGCAATTTATGATCTTAGCCTTGCTGTCTCAATATTAGCTTGGTGATTAATCTCTTCTTGAAATTATCTTATTTATTTCCCATCAACAAGAGCCTCTAACATTTGGTTGGAAATGAACCCTTTCTCATAACTTTGAGCTTCCATTTCTTGCTGCTCCTTGATCTCAGATATTTTCTCAATCATATTAAGAAACATATTCTTTATCTTTTCTTGCTCTTTCATTAAGTCTGAGCTCTGAGTCTGCTGCCAATTAGGCTGAGAAGAGGCAGGTGGGTGGTAAGCATGATGAGGTAGTTGGCGTTGCATTTCTTGTTGTTCCCTTTGTGCTCATGATCCCTCTTGTCGGAGGGCCTACTCATAATCTTGTACAAGGGCATAATCATCTGGAGCATGTTGGATTTATTGATAGCCTTGTATAGTATGGAAGCTTGGGGTAAAAGCAGGCTTTGGTTGATTTTCATATGGTTGATGACTGGCCCACTGACTGGCCCGCTGAGCTTTATTCTCATAATAGGATGGTGAGTAACCTGACTATCCATAATAACTTGACATGTCTACTCATGCAATTAGCTGGAATTTGAATATGAAAGATTTGAAATATACTAGCACTTGATCTTTGAAACTAGTAGACCTTCCAGAGTCACCAAATATGCAACAAAATGACCTCTTCTAAGTTTGTAGTATGTTATCAGCATATCAGAGATAGCATATCTTTGCAAATAAACCTCTTTTGTAGTAGTCATAATTGTTATGCCCCAAGGTGGGGCGTCTTTGAATATAAATCTAAACTTTGTAGTCCCACCGAGCATGCCAAAAATGTTATACACTAAGTTTTGCACCCTTTTCAAGCTCTCTTGGTATTGGTAACCTAGTATAACTTTGGGATCATCTCCAAGTTATGGGACCTTTGCTAACTGAGATGAAACCTCCAAGTTCTAGGCTGGTTCCTCTTGGATAATCACCTTAATTTTCTTCTTGACATGAAAAGTAAATTCTTGAAGGAAAAGGGATAGAAGGAATGCATGGAAAGGGAAATGATTGAAAACAAACTATCCTGCTAGGTGATACACCAAAATGACATGAACATAATATATTGACCAAATTAGCATAAAAGCTATCATATCTAATAAAACACAATCTTCCTAAACAGGCTTGCATAAGTATTTCACAGAGAGGTCTGAACAAAAGACACAGAGTGTGACCTGCAAGAAAATGTTTTTTTCAGCGAAAAGGCATAGGAATGAGACGAGATAGCTAGGGATGAACAAAATCCACAAAACTATCTAAATCAGATTAGACACAATAGCAAACAAATAAGATGAAAGAAAGAAGGGCTCTAGAACTCCAAGATTTCTCTAACAAAGCTAGTATATTATACCCAATAAGAGAAATACAGACAAGGAAAAGACTTGAGGGCAAAGAAGATGCCACAGTAAGCCTCTGTTAAATCTGATAAATCAATGAAAGATTTACAAACTGTAGAAGCCAGAGAGCAGAAAGAATGCCACAAATAACTCCTAAGAAAGGAAAAAACTCTAAGCTCTAAAAGCTCTAAAGACTAATATATACATCTCCCTTTTGCACGTAGGCAGGAGTAAAAAACACTTAGGGTTACATAGATTTTCATATAATAATAGAAACCCTAACTCTGTCATGTCTGATCATAAATGGATGGAAATATCTTCTGAATATCAGATATAGGTCTACAACCTCTTATGTGAATCGAGACATAGAACTTCCTCACATTCAACAAACCCCTAGCCGCCTGCGCCAAGCAACAGTCAACAACATTTAATCAGCATGACACTCTAGGAAGACAAAATCAACACAAGGTAGCCACCCAAATCTTCACATCATTTTCCTAACTGCAACCATCCTAAAGAAAATTAAATCTGAGCTAACCCCTTTGTTGCATATGACTCACTTCATCGAACACTAGCGAATACCCTGCAAAAGATTCAAATTCAGGCTCCAACGGCCACCTAATTTTATTTTAAAACACAACCGTTGATTTCATGTTTTCCTGATAGATTGGGTGGTCTAGATAAATCAACACAACAATCAAAATCCCCTTTGAAAAGTCTCCGCCACATTACCTCCTTGGCAACCAATAGAAATCGAGTACCTTAGCATGACTAGCATCTTGGACCCCACAAATTTACTTAATTTTTCATTGGAAGGTTATTGTAGTGCCATGAATACTATCCTTCGTGCAAATTTCCTTAGTGGCAATGCAACAACTGTTAGATCCTCTGACAACTATCGTCACCTTAACATGCCAAAAACCCTGACCCCACTAACAACCTCCATGTCACAGGCCTGCGACCAATCAGAAATGAGCAAATATGCAATGCCTGACAACACGGTCCCACTTGTCAGATCACCCTTATCACTCAAAAGATCAAATGACTATCGTGAAGCTGTAAAGGTTAACCGTCGGGCAACTTTTCATGGCAGCAATGTGACAACCATCAGATATGACTGAACGTTAACCAATTCAGAGTTTTAAGAAACTAGGTCCACCATGACAAGTGGCAATTAGTCACAGCTGCACGGATAGAAAAATGCCGACGTCGCACAGAGAAGCAAAGGCGTGAAAGGAAGAAAACAACCAAGGTTTCGAGACTTTGAAAAAAGGTGACAAAGAAATAGAAAACATCGTGGGCTTTTGGACTAAGACAACCTTTATGGAACCCCCGACATAACAACAATTATTTCCTGCTGTGTGATGATATTATTCACCTTCATGAAATTACAAGATTAACTAAGAACAACAAGAATTAGAGTGAGAACTAATCTAATCAATGCACAATTAATCTATCAACATCTCATGGATCTCTAAAATAAAGTGGTAAATGAGGCTCTCAGCTATGATCCTCACTAGTGACACTCTAAAGATGAGAATTAAGCTATATGATATGCAATTAAGATCTATTCAATCAAATTCTAGCTCTATTTGATGAACAATCTACTATGATCAAAGTAATTAAGCTATTAAAATTGACAAGTGAGTGGTGTGGATGCAAATTGCAAGAGCTTTGCTGCAATTCAAAGATATGGAATGGATCCTTAATGCCTCAAAATGCTTTCTACTTATAGGATTTTCCCAAGGGTAGGGGGTAGAGTGAGATAACCATGGTTATGCTTGGGTAAGGTCAATTGGCTTTGCTTTGTCCATAAATGGGGGGACAAGGAGGGGACAATCATTTAAATGGTTTCAAAAGGCTGGACCATTTCAACAAAAGTGAGTGATTTGTGTCCATTTTGTCTCCAATTTGCTTTGTTGAGGGAAATTATGATTTATTAATTAATTAAAGTAATTAAATTTAGCCATGAAGGGTAAGAGGTTCATTTTGATTTTTGCTTTCAAAAACTATGTCATTAATTGAATTTAATCAATTTCGTAGTGTTTTTCCCCTTTTCAAGCTTCATTTAATCATTTAATCATTTAATTGAATTTTCCTTTGATTTGAATTGCCTTTGTCCCATTTATTGATTTTTCGTGCTATTTTGATGATTTGATGCACCTTTTGATTGATTTAAGCCTTTGACCAATTTTCTATGTCTACACCTGTAGACCTTCAAACTTGAAGATCTCACTATTTTTGCAATTAAGAACATGTGATTTGAATTGGAGCTTGACAACATCATGAACCACCTCGAGCTAAGGGTGCAATCTATGAAACTTTGTAGATTTTCTTCACAAGTCAAAACAAGATTGTAGGTAGACAAAGAGAGAAAAGATGACAGGAAACACAACCAAGACTAGAAAATTTATAAGGTCTCTCTCACAGGCTGGGCTCTACCCCTGTGGGAGCCTCATTTCACTCCATCTATGGCCAAAATTGTATGATGCGAAATTTTGGGTAATAGGTCCTATTAGTCACATTAGGTCTTAAGCAGTCCTATTAAGTCTTAAGTGGTCCTATTAGGTCTTGAGGGTCCTATTATGTCTTATTAGGTATTATTAGGTCCTATTAGGTCCTATTGGGTCCTATTAGGTATTAATTAGGTCCTATTACATCTTAATTAGGTCCTATTGGGTCTTAAGGGTCTTATTGGGTCCTATTTGGTCTTAAGGGTCTTATTGGTTGAATGTTAGGTCTTAATTGGTCTTAAGGGTCATATTAGTTCTTAATAGGTCCTATTATGTCTTATTAAATTTCATTTTAGGTCTTAATTGGTCATAACAGGTCCTATTAGTCACATTAGGTTTTAAGCGGTCCTATTAAGTCTTAAGCGGTCATATTAGGTTTTAAGGGTCTTATTGTGTCTTATTAGGTATTATTAGGTCCTATTAGGTCTTAATTAGGTCTTATTAGGTCTTAATTAGGTCCTATTGGGTCTTAAGGGTCTTATTGGTTGAATGTTAGGTCTTAATTGATCTTAAGGGTCTTATTAGGTCTTAGTGGGTTTTAATAGGTCCTATTATGTCTTAGTCAAGGTCATGTTAGGTCTTAATTGGTCTTAATAGGTCCTATTAGTCAGATTAGGTCTGAAGCGGTCTTAATTGGTCTTATTGGTTCCTAGGAGAGAGAGAGAGAGAGAGAGAGAGAGAGAGAGAGAGAGAGAGAGAGAGAGAGAGAGATGGTGTGGACAGAGTATTGAGGAGTTTGGTCAGAGAGTCATAATGGGCCCATGGGGAGAGGCAAAGTTTTAAAATTTTCTAACCGTTCCTAATAAATTGTCTAATTTTTTCTAAATTTTTCTAAAGTTAGAAGTTTTTGTAAATTTTCCTAAGTTTTAATTATTTTCTAAATTTTCTTAAATTGTTCTAAAGTTTTCTAATAAAAATAATTTAAAACTAACATTTTAAAATTACTAATTAAAAATAATTTAAAAACATTCAATAAGATTACTAAAAATCTAAAATTTTCTAACATTTTCTAGTATTTTCTAACATAATTTTTAAAACTAAAAATTATGGAAAATGAAATAACTATTTGAAAATTAAAAAAGAACTAAAATAATTAATAAACCTATAATTTACAATAAATAATAATTAAAGAAAAAGAAAAATGTGTGTACCTGGAATATACGACGGTCGAAGCAAACAGAATAGAAGACAAGGAGGAAGAACTGAGCGTGGACATCATGAAATCTACAGGGGGTTTTCTCCAATAGTGGGATCTACTACGCTCCTCCAACAATGAATATGAAATTGACAACCCTCTGTCAGAAATTTGTAGTGAATCCATCCTAGGGGGTCTTCACATGAAGGAGGTCTTCACACAAAGACATCATTGCCCCTTCACGTGAAGTACCATACGTTAGGGTCTTCGCACGAAGATTTCATTTGTCTTCATGTGAAGACCCCCTCTTTGTGCGAAGACATTAAAACATGAATATTTTTGCCCAATCAAATTTCCTTCATCCCCAAAAGTGGGACTCACTTTTGTGGGACCACCCTTTACACCATAGAGATTTGATTTTTTTCAATCTCCAAACAAGACTCTCCTTTCCTCTTTCCTTAAAACCTTTTTGTTGTTGCATATAAATCTCGTTAGAGAGATCACTATGTAGGAAATTTATTTAACATATCTATTCTAACTCCAAATCAAGACTACCAAAAAGAGTTGAAATAACTCTAACAGAACTTAACTATATAATAGGTGAAAAAAATCATCAAAATCTATACAAAATCTCTGAGTATACCCCTTGGTCACTGACCGATCTTTAAATCTCTTCAAATTATAATTTATATCCCTTTTCATCTTGAAGACCCACTTGTTCCCAATAAATTTTCTCCCTTTAGGTAATGGAACAAGCTTCCATGTTAGATTCTTATGAAGAGCTTCCATATCCTCTTCCATTCTAGCTCTCCATTTATCTACTTATTCTACTTCATAATCCTTCTGATATGAACTAGGCTCACCAACATCAGTTAGTAATGTATAACTAGAATTGCAACTAGGAGAGTTTCTTTCAAGACCTTTGGATCCTCTACTAGATCTTAAACAAGGCATGATATTTCACCTTGTTGATCATTTGGTTGTTCTTCATCTAGGTAATCTTCTTTTGGTTGTTCTTCATCTACCTTATTTACATTATCATCATGTTTTTTCATCTCTACTAGAATAACTTTAGTACCCTATTGTTCATCACCTCTTTACATTGACTTTTCATTAAAAAACACATCTCAACTAATTATAATCTTGTGGGTAGTAGTATCCCACGACCTATACCCCTTTGTTCCTTCTACATAACTGAGAAAAATACATTTTGTGGACTTATTATCTAATTTATTTCTACTCTCTATAGGAATATGAACATATAAAGATCAGAACTAAAAACATGGATGAACGAGTAATCAACCTGTTTACCTCTCCATATCTATTCATGAATTTTATTATCAAGAAAAGTAGCGCGGGTGATCTATTGATCAAGAAACAAGCTATGTTAATAGTCTCACCTCAAACCTTATACTCTAAACCACCAGTGCTCAACATATATTTGGCTCGCTCCACAATTGTATGGTTCATGCATTTAGCAACACCATTTTATTATGGTGTCCTGGAAATCATCAATTATCAAGTGAAATTTCATGTTCACTACAAAATTGGTTAAATTCTGCTAAACAAAATTCACCTCCATTATAATTTCTTTGATATTTTATTGTCTTACCTTTTTAATTATCTACCAGAGCCCTAAACATCTTGAAACAAGATAACAGGGTAAAAGAACAATCAGGTGTCACCTTTTAGGCTAACTTATTAGCATAGCTGAATTTTAGTATTTCTAAATAAAAATTAATTTTGGTCAAACATATGGTCTAGCTAGATTCATTCTAGCTAAGTTACATAAGTGCTTTAACTTTTCCAATTGGAAATGTCTACTAAATGCATGATTTATACCACTTTGGGTCCAATTACCATAAAAATAAAATTATTTCAAAAAAGTGGCATTTCAATAACTCCTAATATTTTTAATGATATTTTTAAAAAAATTAAAAAAATACCGTTTTGTAGAGATCAGAGTCAAGAATATCCTCATATAGATTTTATAGTGTTTTAATTAGACATAGTTTATTGTAATTAAAAAATATTGTAAGTAGGTATTTTAACAATCAAGGAGATGTTGATTCAGAGAACAAAAAAATAGTAAATCATATTAAATAAATTTAAAAAACATATGGTGCACTAGAGGATAGAGTCCTCTTCAATAATATATATTTCTTTTTTTGATTAGGATAGATTTGTTATGAAAAATATGGTGTGAGATGAAAACTATCGATTTCAGTGAGTTAGAATTTGAATTGTTATATAAGAGAAAATATAGGTCACAAAACAATTTTTATTCCTTCATGCACTAACTATTTATGTCATCTATGACATATTTTAAAATTAGGGGGAAAACATTTATTTACATATAATGTTTTTGTGGGAACTAGACCCCTAATTTTCAGCATTTTTCAGCAACTAAAAAATCATCTTTAAAAATTAAAAAAATATATCAATTCTTTACTCAAAATAATTATTAAAAATATTAATCATAAAATTCATCCATTTTATCACATTTAATTAGTTGAGATCATCTTCAAATTCCAAATATAAATGTCATTTTTATACTATTGAAGCTGAACAACTTTGATTTTGTTAGCCTTTTCCTTTGTAAAAGGGTCACAGATTATTGTGCTTTTACCCAACACTTCAAATTTCTTCTTGAGAAGATAAATCCACACCTTACAACAATAGTCATCTATAAATGAAATAAAATATGATGAACCTCCAATAGATGTTATAGGAGCTTCCCAAGTATGTGAATGAATCAAATCTAATGTACATCTTTGCTTCTAATTGTACTTTTAGAAAAAATTAGTCTATTCTATTTTCTAAACAAGAACTATTCGAAAAACTCAAATCTTTAGATTTTGCACCTAGGAGAAGATTTTATCTAACAATACCTTGAGAAATCATTCACTAATATGGCCTATCCTTTGATGAAAGATTGTTCATGAATCTATCTCTACATCAGATACCATGACAACCTCTCCATTGTCATTTTTTCCAATCAACCTATATAGATTTACAACTTTTTCTCCCTTTAGCACAACCAAGACTCCCTTTGTCACATGTAGAAAACTATTTTCACCACTAAAATGAAAACCTTGTTCATCAAATACTCCAAGTGAAAGGAAGTTTTTCTTTAAACTAGGTACATGTCTAACATGATAAATAGTTCTAACTACTCCATCAAACATATTACTTCTTACCTCTCCTTCACCAATGGATTCACATGGGGTTTTCATTTCCCATGTAAACCATACCTCCATCACAAGCCTAGTAAGTTCAGAACTAGTCTCTATATGAGGAGTCAATGAAAGGAGAAACCAGAATCAACAATCCATACATGAAGTAAAGAGAATATCTAATTAGCAGTTAATACCTCACCATCTTCCAATGGTGTTTAAATGTTTGTAGTATTTTATTTGGATGCTAGTGTACAGGGATTAGCCTTCGCTTCTTTTTACAACCTGAAATCCTTTTTGACATGTCCATTTTTTTCCACAACTTTGGAACACTTCACCTTTTTTTGCCCCTTGGATTTGGTCCTAGTTTTTCCATGCTCAGTATTGGTTATTTCCTAAGTTTTTCTTCTATCAACTAGGGATTCATTTGAAGAGGATCCTTGAGATATCTTCCACCTTGAATATTCAAAGATTAAAGAAGATACCACCTTGAGATGTCTTCCACCTTGAATCTTCAAAGATTAAAGAAGATACCACATCTTCACGAACAACTTCCTACTAAGTACAAAATTACTGAGAGCCATAACCTATTGATCCCAACTATTAGGCAAGGAGAAAAGTAAAATTGTTCAAGTCAACTTGTTAAAGTCAGTGTGTTAAAATTGATCAGATGGTCTATGACTGAAAATTTTTCACACATCCTCAAATTATTTAGCTATCTTCATAATAATATTATGTTTTCTAATTACTTCATCTGATACAAATTTACAATCTTATTCCATAAATCATGAGCAAATTTCTCCTCTGCAACATTGAAGAAAACTGAATCTACTAGAGATAAGTAGATTATTTCTCTAGTTGTTCTATCCATAATACTCCAATCTGATGTGCTCATATTTGTAGGTTTTAATGCTACCCCCTTAAGAGCTCTATCACATCCACCCTTTACTAGAAAATCTTGAATCTTTAGCTTCCAAAGAGAAAAATTTGAACCATCAAACTTTAGCACCTCAAATATGGTATTAGAACCTCCTATCATTACTCACATCTCAAATTAAACAACTCCTAGAAAAATAACGTCACTCTAATACCAATTTTTATGAAATTAACAAGTGTAGAAGATTACAGAGAAGAGAAAATGCACATAACATAGTATTTACATGGAGAAAAATTGGTAGAATTATACAAAGAAAAAGACCACAAGAAAATATCTTTCAATATTATTTCTCAAGAATTTTCACGGTTACAAAAATGTTCAAATTGTATGACCAAACACTACTTCTAATTGCATGTAACAACCGAGTTGTAGAGCCCTAATTAGAGACCACTTTTTAAATTTAATAATTATGACTCATACAACTACATGTACAACACTTGTTAAAATTACTATTTTTGGTAAGTCACAAAAATGACTTACAGTGGGCCCCCAAAGTTGTGTCCCACTTTTGGGCATGAAGAAAATCGCGCAATGGGAAATTTTTTATTTTTGACCCCTTCAAGCGAATGTGGGTGTTCAAGCAAAGGTGAAAAACCCCTTCGAGTGAAATAGATGAAATGGGTAGGGTTCTCTCAAAGGAAGGGGATTCAAACCAACCTTGTGAATTAGAAAAAATGAAGAAATTTGTGCAAATTTTCCATGGGGGGTTCACTAGAAGGGGGTGTTCTAGCAAGCCCCATGAATTTGGTCTGCCCAGCAAAAGCCAAAAAATTTATGCAAACGTCTACCCTTTGAAGGTCTCAATCAAGGACCAAATAAAACAATCTTTGAAAACCAAAATTCTAGATGATACTACTCAAAACAAGTTTTACAATGATTATGATTTTAAGATGTATTGAGTTTAAAGTGACTTTATATTTTTAGTTTAATTAAATATAGGTTGTTTGACCATTTAGCAACTTCTCAATTCGATGCTTCTGAAAAAATAGTAAATTAGGGGGAAAAAATTATGAAATATATCTCTAGGAAATAGGTATTTATGTTACCTTTCTATCAAAGATAGGAAAAAATGAATTTTAATATATGCAGATCAAGTTGAGTGATCCAAATGACCCTATGTCTAAATTAAATAGTTAATGTCACTTCATAACTCAATAAACTATTAAATATTCAATCAAATTAAATGAAACTAATTGGATCCTCTAGATATTGGTGTTACAAACCTAACTTTGAAATAATTATGTTTAAATTATCATTTTTAGAAAGAAAAAAAAATTATACTGATCAAAGTGAGTGTCACTCCTAAAAAATGTTGATTTTTCAGACAAACTACTTTTCAAAGGAGAAGGAAAATTAGATACAAATCAATTCCCCAAAAAAATTAAAAATATATATTTAGAGACTAGAAATAAAATGCTAAAAGTCACTAGTTTACATCATCTTCAAATTTTTAATGGTGTTGCAAGAATAAGTGTATGGACTTAACCAAAGCTAATGGACTCTTCAGGGTGACTCAATCAAAGCAAGTGGACTCTTTATGATGACTCAACCAAAGATAGTGGACTCTCCATGATAAATCAGCCAAATTTAGTGGACTCTCCATGATGAATTCACATTCCAACACTTTGGATGATGCAAAACAAACTACAAAAGATATCATGGAAATATGGGTAAATCTCAACTCTACCTATAAGAACAAGGTTCTAGTGTTTAGTAATCCAAGTATGAAGGTCCAGTAATGAGGACCACAAGTGAATGAACTTAAAAACTAATCCTTTTCTCCCAAGTGAGTAAATAAAATAAGAACTTCTCTACCCACAACCACCACCACCAAAGTAAAGGAAGCACGGGGAAGGCACTTTTAAGAAACACTAGTTGAGATTGCATGCAAGGAATTACACAATATATCTACAGAGGAAGGTTTTTGTAGAGAAGGGGTGGTTGGACAATTGATAGAAACCTTGAGAACAACAAAATCACCTTAAGAACAACGCTTAGCCTTTGAATCATTTCTAGATAGGGGAAAACCTGATCGTGTATACAAAATATCAACCACTAGATTACATGTAGTAAAATTGTTAAGACTAGGAGAGTTGGCGAGTCCAATATTTGAAATTGGGAGAGAGTGAGAAGGCATCCTAGTACATATGATGAGTCTTTATATTGGTACCTGTAATTCATTACTATTTTATCAAATGAGTGTTAGTGATAGGATAGTCTCCTCTATTGGATGCCTCAGCTAGATGCAAGGAATTGGAGGAGAGTTGAATTATGTATGTATGTATGTATGTTAGCCTTGTTTTTCAACATGGAATTTTTTAAACTTTTGACATTTGAAACACTTTTATGATCTCCCGATGCTGATAATGATAGACAACCGCTATGAATGTAGTTTGGATACTGATTTGAAGAGAAGACTCATACATTTGTTATTGAAATAAATGAAAACAAAATAGAATCGGTATTCATCAGCTATTTCACATTAGTTAATAACTCTTTAGATTATCAATACAAGTTGTGAAATCTCTCATAAATGTTGATCATGTAATAAAACACTATTGATAATGACTTCACATAAAAAATTCAATTTTTTTAAAGAAGAAATGGCAAAATAAATCTTATCATCAATGGTTGAGAAGGCTTTTCCAAACATTGAATGAAATAAGAATGGAATAACATATGGATGCCAATCGCAATGCAGACAAGGTACAGTAAAATATTTGGCAAAGTGCATCGAAGATGTGGTATATCAAAGATATACGCGAAAATGGATTTGTTGAAGAAAGTTCAGAAACTTCGAAACAAATGCAAACAAGGGTAAAACCACATTCTACAGCAGTTTTCGGTATTTCCATTTATTCTCATGTAGACATCTATGCCAAATATGGGAGCTTTAGAACAGGTTATGAACATCCATCAAAGCATAGCGTCATGTGTAGACCAATTTTAATGAAAAAGGTGAAATTGAAAAGTATAAGGCTAGCTTAGTAGAAAAAGGTTTTGCACAACAACATGGGATAGAATATAATGAAATATTTTCTCCCATCACTATACTTATACTGTTAGAATTGTTTTAGCTATAGTTGCACAAAATTATTGGAAATTTTTTCAAATGGATGTAAAATCGTCTTTTTTGAATTGTTTTCTTGAAGTTTATGTGCAACAATCACTTAGTTATGAAATATGTGGGCATGAAAGGAAGGTGTGTAAATTAAAAAATGCATGTTATTGTTTGAAATAGGCACCTAGGGAATTGTATAGTCAAATTGATTCATATTTGTTGGGTGAAGGATTCAATAAAAGTAGTGTTAGCCTACATTGTATAGGAAATCAATCAAAAAATTCATATTTTGATTGTTTGCCTATGTGTTGATGATTTGATTTTTATGGGTAATTTGTCTATAGACATATTCAAGTCAACAACGATCAAAGAGTTTAAAATGACAAATTTGGGTTTGATGAGAGACTTCTTAGACATTGAAATTGTTCAATATAATAAAGGAATCCTAATTTGTCAATCTAAGTATGCCAAAGATGTATTAAGAAAATTCAAAATGTAGAACAACACTTAGAAAAGAAGATAAGGGTCAAATGTTGATCCAAATTTGCTCAAGATACTTGTTAGAAGTCTAATGTATCTCACAGCTACAAGGCCAAACATCATGTATGGTGTTAGCTTGATTTCAATGTTTATAGATTCACCTATAGACTCACATTGGCAATTTAGGAAAAGGATATTAAGATAGATTGCAAGAACAAGAAGATATGAAATTTTATATTTCAAAACTAATGAATATATTTGATTGGTTATACTGATAGTGATTTTATAGGTAATATTGATTATAGGAAGAGTACTTCTAGATATATTTTTCATTGTGGTAGAGGTGGAGTGTCATGGTCATTAAAGAAGCCATAGTGACACACTCATTGGCTGAAGATGGGTATGTAGAAGCCAAATCAGTAGCATGCCAAGCAATCTAGATGAAGAGGATATAGAATGATCTATTACAAGCACTAGAGAAGCCAAAACTAGTCTTTTGTGACAACAAATTGACAATTACACTATCAAAAATCATGTTTTTTCACCAAAGGAGCAAGTAGATTGATACAAGATATTATTTCATTAGAGAGTTAGTCAACAATGGAGAAATCTATATTAAGTTTTATGGATCTGAAGATCAGTTGGCAAATATTTTCACCAAGGCGTTATCTAAGGAGATCTTTTACGAAAAAGTCTAGGAATAATTGATATTGTAAGTGGAAGAATTAAGGAGGAATGTTAGCTGACAATTATTCCATGTAACGGTAGTTAGTACAAACTGATCTACTAGATCATGCTACCTATTAGATTCTGCTATCCTCATTTGCTAATATTCAAGTGGATTGTTTTCTACATCTCCTATTTCATTGTAAAGTCTTTATCAAGTCTATTAAAAATCTTGTTGTTATGTCCTTCACATCTTATTGTTTTCTCCTTCACATCTTGTTGTTTTCTCCTCCACATCTTGCTACTCTATTCTCCACATTCTTATCTAGTTGACAATGTTACAAGTCTATTAGAATAACGTGTTCTACTTTTTTTTGGTCTCCTATTAAAAAATCCTCTATAAATAAGAGGGATGTAATCAGTTCTTGTATACAATGTAATGTAATCATTTGTTAGCAATGAATAAAATTTGTATTTCTACGTGTGTTGTAGCATATGTATTTATTAATCTAATTATTCCTACTCTCACTGCATAATCTTATTATTTAGTGGTAATAACATATTTAACGAATTTAAAATGAAAATATTTTAAATATTTAAATATTATTGATAAATATCTTTGTTTGAAATATAATTATTAAATATGATGTACGTAAGCTATTAAAATACAGATTTAGAGATTTTAATAAAATTGTTTGACATGTAGATTTATAACACATCAATCTCACCTGCATTTATAATACAAATGATCATATCATCATTCAATCAACCAAAATTACTCTTTCAATATTATTATTATGAAGCTAAAAAGGGGAAAAATTATCTTTGAACATTCACTTAAAATAAGATAACTTTGATCTGCCATGAAACATATTGATTTTGTGATTTTCTGAGTACATTTTTATGCACTGGCTTCACACCAAATTGTCAAAACATTTTGCTAAGTAAAAGAATCTAGTGAACTGTAGGGTTTTTTTGTTGGGGTTAGAGTCAGTTTCTCATCGAATGATGGTGCTGTAGCCTGTAAGTATGAGAGTAGTCGACGGGCAGAGACCATTTTTAATCTGCATATCTTTATTGACGTGGTTGGTACCCGTGAAATTGATTGTGAATATTATATTCCTTGCCAATCCAGACTTATTGAGTGCAGTGATCATGTCGATTCATGTTGATGTTCATAACTCTGTTTGAGAAGGATATATAAAAACCGGCTAATGCAACGCATGTGAAGAAACGGAACGTGCCCAGGTAGACATAATCAGACACACTTGCATGAAAAATTAAATGTATGCATCGATTGTAATGAATGCTAGAATAAAAGATAAATAGAACAACATATCATTATTTTTGGAATGTTGTAAAATATCCATAATAAATGCCATCAATGTGGAAGGGAAGTGTGTGTTTGAACCATAAACAAAGACTTACAAGATTACAACTTGTATGGGATGTGAAAGTATGACACGTGAGCTTCAAGAGATGTATATTTATTAATTCATAGTCATATGAGTGATAAGGAACTGGCACTGGACCATCAAAATAGGGACACTTCTAATATTAGAAGTGGTTAAGCTTCTTACAAAATATATCATTGATCAAATTTCAAAAAATGGAAAATACAATAGATTTTTGTGAAATTTTTACTATTTGTTCTTCATGATCTGCATATTTTGTGGTCGAAAACTAAAAATCATTGTATTTTCGCGAATCTGGAAAAAAAAAAAGTTTGACATTTTTTTTGTCTTTGGTGTGTTTTGTAAGGAGCTTAGCCATTGCCCCCAACATTACCTGGAACCAAATGGTGCAATTGGGAGAAAATATCAAAGTAGCATTTCTTTAAAGATGCAAAACCTCCCCAAGTGTTCGTATTAATGTCACTAATCTCGGGTTTGATAAGCAAGCTCCCCTCTACCATCATGAACTCAATCATCCACTTGTTCGCCATTTCGTTCAAACTCATCAAAGGGTGTGGTATAATTGCTTTGGAATCGAGTATGCTATATATAAATCTATAGGAAATGAATTAGAAGGATGAAGTCATTAAAGATTTAAGTTACAAAAGAAAATTAAAATTTTTTTGAGCAGACCAAGAAAAGTCACAAACAACAAAATCATTGTTGTCAAAATAATCTATTTGAATATTAAGAATTTAAATTGATGGAGGGAGGAAGGGAGGGAGGGAGGAATGGAGAGAAAGTTGTTAATCATTTGTAAGGATTATTTGCTTCTTGAAAAATAAAACTATATTATACTATCTAAGAATTAATAATATATTTTTGTCAAAAATAAAAAAATAGAAGACTTATAGGTTCTCTAGAGAAGCGCAAAGTCAATACTTAGTTGGGATCTCAATTTTGTTAAAGAACCCAAAAACCTTATCTAGATAAATGGTGTCCTCATAGGAAGTATTTTGTAAGATCTCAATTGTAGCACCTTTATATTTAGCTTGAACTTTCTTTGCCGACTTAACACTAACCAAGGAGGGGGCTGAGGTTCCCATAGATATAACCTATGAGGCTTCCAACTATTTTTAAGTCTCTAGAGACCCTTCGTGGTATTGTCTATGGCCAGTTTGCTAACAACAATAACAAGTCTTAGCTTTTCCTGAATCACATTCATGGTTTCCTCCAGCCTTTGGATGCACAAATCATGATCTTCCTTAAGAATTTTGATGCCCTTAGCTAAATCCTGGGTACTAGCCATGATCTTATCCAAACTCTAGCTTGAAGGAGATGGAGTAACTTTATCTTTCAAAGCATTAATTTCTACAACTATCCACAAGAAAAGAGTAGTCTAACTCTCCATCGTGTCTTTAACATTTTTATTAATATTATAACTCTCTTGGAATGAAAAACCCTTCTCAATTGGAGTATCCTTGCCTACCTCAACAAGAATATCAATATAGATTTCCTTATCCAAATCCTACATACTCTGCGGTTGACAAATAGGGGAAATGGGGGTCGCATCATTTTGAGGGTTCAATTTAGACTAGAAGGAATCTTATCTTTTCCCTTACTAGAAGTAGGCAATTTAGCTTTACCTTTCCCCTTGTCACCAACACTAGGATCTAGAGAATCAAGAATAAACCCATCTTAGGGTGTGTAGTTTGAGTCATCATCATCGGTAATACATTTCTATTATTTTTTATTAAACGAAAATAGGTTTTGAAGGGACGTGAAAGCTTTTCACAACAAAATGGTTCAAAAGAAAGTTGCCAACAATGAACCAAACATATGACAACAACAAAATAATACAAACAAAAAGAAAGGGAACAAGCCCAAAAAACCTTACAGATGTTTTAGCAGGCTTTCATTCTTTTTATGAGTTCATCATTTATGCTCCAAACCTTGTTGACCACAAGTTATCAATAGGTATAGTGCCCTTATTCTTGTTGTGGAGTCTTGTGGCCGAACTGGGAAGAGAACCCAAGGCCACCACTGAGTTAGTCATCATCTTCTTTAATTTAATATTTTCAATTGATGATTCAGATTTACCCTTTGACAAACCCTAGGTGTTTAGCTTCCTAAGTCCATCTAAACTATTCTCCATATTAGTACAATTGACTGCCACAACTGCCCACAATTTTCTATGAACTTTGGAAATGACATCCTCCTATGTCTTCATTATTTGATCATACCCCTTTTTTAAAGATTTCACCCCATTGGTCAGTTCTTGATTCCTAACAAGATTTATAGTTGCACATAAATGATAGTTTATTTTATTTTATAGTTTATAACTCTTGAATCAAAGGTACATAGATGATAGTTTGTTTTAATCAAAACATTTATAGTTTATTTGAATCAGAGATGCATTTTGATAGTTTAATTCTTGAATCAAAGGCACATAAATGATAGTTTATTTTATTTCTTATATTTCTTTTTATAGTTGCATGATTTGTTTCTCTTCTGATCTCAACACCATCTTATCATTGCCAACTTGTGTTTGTAGGCTTATGATGAAATCCTTCATTTCATCCAACTTTTGGAAAGATTCCTACAACTTCACCATTATCTAGTCATTCACCTTATTAAGTGTACTTTTCAAATTCAAAATCTGGTTATCACTTTGATTTAGAATAGCAACTTTGATCACTCTAGTCTCCTTTACTTAATATATTATGTCTATTTTTATATGTAACCTTCCAAGATCTAATTGATATTTTTTAACTATAATTATAGGCTTTAGCCTGTTTTTCCTTTCTTCGTGGATCTCTATACTAAATTTTTTGATTGAAGCTCTAAATTAGTATTGAGTAGCTATTGATTTAGACATTTAATTGAAATTTGCATCTCTTTTACAATTCTTCTTAGATTGATGAGATCATATTCATTTATTCAAATTAGTATATTCTATATTTTGTAATATGAAAAGTGGTCCTAGACAAATACATGTTATTCTAAGATCAACTACATTTTCACATAAAACATTAGAAGTACAAGTGATTTTGATTTATCGTCTATAAAAAAGATCAACTCCATTGAAAGTGATTGTTTATATGTGCAAAAAGCAAGCTAAATAAAACAATGTTGATAGTACACAGGAAGTACAAAACATAAATACACAAGAGAATTGCAGATTTAAAAAGGAAAAGTAAAAAATAACCTAAATTTAGAATCTAAAATTGATTATAATGAGCATGGGTTTAATCCCTTTCAATCTAAATAATAAATACGGAAAACTCTCAAAGCTGCTGTCCAACACAAATAACCAGTACGACACAATATAAACAAACACCGTGAATGTGACCCAATAAACTAATAACACAACAACCGTTATACAGGCTAATTTGCCTGCATTCCTGAATGTACAAAAGCCAAGGACAATTCAGCCGTAGCCTACGAATCTCCTACTTACACATTATTTTGGGCTATTCATCAACCTTTATCGAATGCCCACTACATTCAACTGTTGTATATTGGAAGAAGCATTGTTTATATGCAACTTGCTTCATTTCTTATTGCAGCGACACTCATTTCTTTCCACGGACAGCTAGACCACTCAAGTCCCAATACCAAACAACAAAGAACGTTGAACTTATGTGAGACATCTTTATTGACCAAAAACAAGCCTTATCCACTAATAATGGCATTTATGACATGCATAACATGTGGAAGTTTCCTGAGTGGGAATCATTTTTCTTGGCCTTGGCAATCTACTTTCCGCCACTAACATTACATAAACCAGATTATCATATCTGTATATTCTGCAAATAATAAACAAATGTTAGGTAGTTGCCTAGAGAATTGAAAAAGTAACAATAAAAGGCTGAAATCTGCAGTCTTAATGGAACCCGCTTAGGAATTATGATGATTATAACGCCCATAGGCTTGAAAACTATTTCTGCCTGATGATATTCTAAACAATTGATCGACCGACAATAATGTGTTAGTACTCCATATTTTTATATAAGCTTGACTAGATTGGCACCAAAGTAACAAGATAAGCACTGAAATTAAAATATCTCCTTTCATTATCTATAAATGCCCATGTCTATAACTTCTCATGAAGATCAGTCATGCATATCTTCTTCTCTCGACTTGCATATAGGTTAAGTAGAATGCAGAAATAAGTTAGGATTTCTAGGGTTTCTAGGGTTTCTACTCAAGAAAGATTAGTGAGGTTGCTTGAACATGGAAAAAATGGGTTCCCTAATTGTAAAGTCTTGGGCTGCAATGGTGGTGATGATAATGTGTGCAGCCATTGGAATAAATGCAGCCCAAGAATTGAAAGATGCTTCTGAGATAGAGAATGTGTGTAGAAGTACTCTTTACCCAGAAAGCCGCGTCTCAAGCCTTTCTCCATATTTAGCAAGTTCCTCTAAGGCTAAGAAGGAGGTGCTTCACATTGCAGTCATGGTGGCCATGAAAGAAGCAAACAAGGCTTTTGTCCACGCTTCTGCTTTCTTTAATCAAACCCATGAAAACCCCAATGTCAAAATTGCTGTTGGGGATTGTGTGGAGCTCATTGACATTACCAAAGACCAGCTTAGAAACTCCCTCCGTGTATTAAAACAGGATGAAGTTAGGGCAAGGGAAGCAGTGACTTTGCTCAGCGCGGCCATCACTAACATGGAAACGTGCCATGATGGAGTTTTGGAGAAGTCTGATGGAAAATCAGAGGTTGGGTTGCTTAAAAGTGTGGAGAAAGTGAAAGTATTCGCCAGCAATTGCCTGGCCATACTGGTGAACTCTGAATCCATTAAACTTGCTCTTCCTTCTGAGCCCATCAAGGAAGGGTTTCCTTGGTGGGTTTCTGCAGGAGATCGGAGGATATTGCGAGCCTCTGCAAGTGACGTAAATGCTGATGTTGTGGTGGCTGCTGATGGGTCTGGTAAGTTCAAAACAATCACGGAAGCCATTAACGCGGCTCCAGAGAAAAGCAACAAGAGGTACGTGATCAAGGTGAAAAAGGGCACTTACAAGGAGAATATCGAAGTGGGTAAGACGAAGACGAATATAATGCTGATAGGGGAAGGCATGGACAGTACAATTGTGACTGGGAGCAAAAACGTCGTAGATGGTTCCACAACTTTCAACTCTGCCACATTCGGTAAGTGACAGATCGCGTACCGCTGCTTTGATTAAAGATGATTCATTTGTTGTAATATTCGCATTTGCACATTCTGCCTAGTCAGCTCACCTGTCAATGTGTGTCTCTGTTATTGGTGTAGAGATCCTATCTGATCCATCCATTTTAGGTAGATCAAATTTCATTTGTTTAGTATTTTACAATGCTCTCAGATCTTCTGTAATCTTAACATATCTATTTAAATGAAATAGTTCAGTCGTGAAACTTACTCACAACTTGTAAATCACATCTAATAACACTAGATTAATAAAATTAATAATCCTTACATTTATAAATGTGATCTCAACTATTGAATGTTTTCCCTACTGTCTTATTTTGGTGTGTGCTTTGTGTTTGAACCTCTACTATCTGGATCATTATTTTGATTCAGTAAACCAACTCAGATGATTTGTGTTTTTTGAAATGCAGCTGTGGTAGGAAAAGGATTCATGGCCCAAGACATAGCCTTCGTCAACACTGCAGGCCCAGAGAAGCATCAAGCAGTGGCTCTCCGAGTTGGGTCAGACCAATCAGTGTTCTACCGATGCAAGATCCAAGGATACCAAGACACTCTCTACACACATTCACTTCGTCAGTTTTACAGGGACTGCACCATTTCAGGCACTGTGGATTTCATATTCGGCAACTCTGCAGTTGTGCTCCAGGGCTGCACTATTCTGCCAAGAAAACCAGGGCAAGGCCAGAAGAATGCAATAACTGCACAAGGGAGAACTGATCCCAACCAAAACACAGGGATCTCCATTCACAACTGCAACATCAGAGCAGATTCAGACCTTGCTCCAGTTAAGAGCTCATTCCCAACGTACCTAGGAAGGCCATGGAAGGAATACTCTAGAACTGTATACATGCAATCTTCTTTGAGTGATGTCATTAATTCTGCTGGTTGGCTAGAGTGGTCTGGAGACTTTGCATTGAAAACCTTGTATTATGGGGAGTACAAGAACACTGGAGATGGATCTGCAACAGGGAGCCGAGTGAAATGGGATGGGTTTCATGTTATCACAAGCTCTACGGAGGCCATGAAGTTTACAGTAGATGGATTGATTCAAGGCAGCGAATGGTTGCAGGGCACTGGTGTTGATTACATCGATGGATTGACAAATTGAGGCCTTCAATTTAATCTGTTTTCTTCTACTGTTTTAATCTATGTAGATGGTGTGTTTAGGTTGATGAATTCTCATAGGCAGATCTAAAATATGATGTTTGATCTTGTGGGGCCTCTAGCGTGCTGTGTGTAGTGAAATATTCAAATAAAAAAATGGAGGTATCCTTCATCAGATTTAGAAATGCTGGTCTATTGGATTGGCACTGCAACTATAATGAATGGGTCAGTTGTTTATAGCTCGGGGACATTGACTAATTCTTTAAGTATATTTTAAGTTTTAAATAATAAAATAATATATTGTATATTTATTTTTAGATGTTATTTTTTAATAATTATTATTTTATTGACATTTTTAAACAAAAACATATGAAATTCTCTATGGATAGGAATATGCCCAATAATCATAATACTAAGACTACTAATCATCATGCAGGTGTGAATAGTTGTGGTGAACAAACCTTGAAGTGTTGTCCCGCAATAATGTTAGTGACATGAAGGTGGAGGAAGCTACTAATTGTAGTAAGTCTCTAGAGTTTGACATGATCACATATACTTTTCTAACAAAACCATTTGAGGTTGTTGTTGAACTCATACATAATGATCCACTACATTATGATGACAACCCTTCTTATGAAAATAATTTTGAGCCCCCTCTAGCACCATCAATTAAAGAGGGTGAGGCCACCAAAATCCAAGGTGCCATGAATGCACAATAGTTTTCTATTAGACAAGTCAGAGAGAATTTTGCTAAAAAGAAGACGGTTAGAATGACTGGGGTTGGTTCCTTACAGATAGCTCATGAATATGTCACTAGAGGATTTGGAAAATTTAATAGAGAAGATATGGATCCTAAGATTGAATGAATTCCCAATGGGAATGGACCATGCTCCAAAGTAAGGACTTTGGTTTTAGATTTTTAAAGTGGTGATGCCTTCAATGTGTTGGACATGGTTGGGGATAGAGAGTATCAACATTCCATTCATAGGGACTCCCTTGATTCTTCTTTTAGACCCTCTACTAAATAGGTATCTTTACCCATGTTGAAATATGCTACTAGTGAGTCTTTTATGAATGGAATGGTCGACACTTTGAACTCCTTCCATTCCCAAGAGGTTGTTAATATTAGTAAGTTAACAAATGCTTGAATTTAGAGGAGGCTCTTAGGAGTAGGGAAGGCCAAAGTGATGTCTTTACCTCAACCATGGAAGGTTGCCTAGAGGGGCCTCTGCCGGGCTAGCTTTTCCTAAGCTTGAAAGCTTCCTTAGCTCTACTAGGAATGTTGTGCATGCTCTTGATAGGGATATCCATTAGATAGAAACTACTACTTCATATAAAAAATAGGGTGATCTCCTTGCTAAGAAAGTTGGTAAGTTGATTCCACTTGGGAAAGGAAAAGTGGACAAACCCAAGGAGAGTTCCTTAAAGATAGCTCATGAATATGTCACTAGAGGATTTGGAAAATGTAACAGAGAAGATATGGATCCTAAGATTGAATGAATTCCCAATGGGACTGGACCACGCTCCAAAGTGAGGATTTTGGTTTTAGAGTTTTAAAGTGGTGATGCCTTCAATGTGTTGGACATGGTTGGGGATGGAGAGTATCAACATTTCATTCATAAGGACCCCCTTGATTCTTCTTTTAGACCCTCTACTAAATAGGTATCTATACCAATGTTGAAAGATGCTACTAGTGAGTCTTTTAAGAATAGAATGGTCGACACTTTGAACCCCTTCCATTCCCAAGAGGTTGTTGATATTAGTACTAAAAAATGATCGAATCTAGAGGAGGCTCTTAGGAGTAGGGAAGGCCAAAGTGATGTCTTTACATCAGCCATGGTAGGTTGCCTAGAGGGGCCTCTACCCTTAGCTTTTCCTAAACTTGAAAGCTTCCCTAGCTCTACTAGGAATGTTGTGCATGCTCTCGATAAGGATATCAATCAAATAGAGACTACTACTTCATATAAAAAATAGGGTGATCTCCTTGTTAAGAAAGCTGGTAAGTTGATTCCACTTGGGAAAGGAAAAGTGGATAAACCCAAGGAGAGTAAAAGGAAAAAGAATAGTTTCATTATTGGGAACCCTAATTCTAAAAGAATAGAGTTTAATAGAAAGTTGCCCCAATTTTTTTATTACTTCAAGCCTACCAACTAGAATAATTAGATTTAAATGTTGTTATGATGTTTAGAATAATATAAATTGGAATGTGAAGAGATTGTAAATTTTAGATAGAAAACATGTTGTTATGATAATTCTCAATTTGAAGAGTAACAAATATTTTATTCTTCTAGAAGAAGTAAAAGCTATAGGTTTTAATTTGCAAAATAATATTTGATTGATTCCAAAGAAATTTGTTCAATTCACTACCAAGCATGAAAAAGGTAGGCAAGGTTAAATCATTCTTATGAGTAATAAGTGGGCATACACAGTCACAGATACTAGTGCCTCTCTATGCAATAAAATAGTGTGGTGCATCATCTTTGTTGGCACAAGAATATTTGAAATTTTTTCTATCTATGCACCCAATGATCTTTGGGAGAGTAGTAATCTATGGAATTGGTTATGAAGCCTACCTGAAATTCCATACATTTTTGGGGGGATTTTAATATAATTGAAAATAAGAGTGACAAATATGGAGGCATTTTTTATGATTTAGTAACAATGAGAGGGGGGGTAAATCAGTATTATATAACTTTATTGAATTCTTATTTTTCTTTAACCAACATATAAATAATATATAACATAAAATGAAGAACCATGAAACAAAGATCAACATAGAAGGACTCATAAGACCATGTTTGTTTTTGAGGAAACCCTGTTAAGGGAAAAACACTTGTGGAAATGGTACCCACTAAATTTTGCACTATGAATCTTGAAACCATGTTAGGAGTTCTAGCCCTGTTAGGAGATGATAATTACAATATAGGAAGATCCATGTTAGGGAATGTATACAATGAGATCCCTATTAAGGAATCAATCCTATTAGAGGTCCTATCCCTGTTAAAGGAAAACAAACCCTCTTAGGGGTGTACAATAGGTGCAACAACACTTACAAAATATCTTCTATCCTGAATACAAAGAGTTAATAAAGTATTCCTAGAAGAACTCCTCTTGTTCTCCTTCCTCTTGATTTTTTCTCTACCTTTTAGATGCCTTCACAATTCGCATCTAATATCCATCAGTTTCCATGATCTCATCATCACACACATATACAAAAGTATCTGTATACTTATACCCTATTAGAGGTATAATTACAAAATCTAGTTGACATTACTCTAGCTAAACATCATATTAGATAATGCACAATTGCACACTTCATTAACAGCCTTATTCAGCCTCAAATACAAGATAGCATCCAAAAATAACTTTCCAAGTGCTCACAAGGTTGGCCTTAGTGATCGCTAACAAGTAATGCTTTATTTAGTATCTTTGCATCCAATCAACTAAACATATCTCTTTGATCCTTCAATATTAACACGTGTGACCTCACACATGTGTCCATTGGTGTCCTACAAGCATGTCATTAAGATTGCAAGCCTTAATACCCCTTTTGTGCAACTTGCTAAGCTTTTCTATCAAACTGAGTTACTGCAGTACTAGTCTGTGGACTTAGGCATTTTTTCATTCATCAACTACATGCAAACATATTCATCATATCTAATATGTGTGACCATAAAACTAATAAGTGTTTCCATAAATGACAGCATTCCATATATGTGCATGTGCATATGTGTGCATGTGCTGACCACTTGCCAACAATCTCCCCCTTTGGCATTGATGGCAACACTTAGTGAAAAAATGACAAAGTGCATCATCAAAGAAAAAATGTAAAGGAAATGTACTGACAGAAATGTAACACATAAGAATTCAACACATAGACTTCAAAAGAAACTTCTCTTTATTTATGTTTGTTGTATTTCCATTTTACACACACTTGCTCTCTTTCTCTCATTACATTTTGCATATTTTCCTTCTATCTCTCCCCCTTTGGCATCAATGTCAAAGTGTGCCAAAATGTCAAAAGTAGTTACCAAAACAACAAAAAATGGAGTGTACAAAATCATAGTTGAACTGTCTACAATACATCTTTGTAATTTGTCTTCAAAATCTATATGTTAGTATCCCAAGCTTCTTTGATTGCCTCTGCGACCTAAATTGTTCCATTGAGACCAAATGTGGCCATGTCTACTTCCTCTACATCAGTAGGTAAAAAATCCCTAAAATTTTTTGAGGCCAAGCTGAAGGTCCTCATGAGTACTCTCCAAGACACCAATCTTTGGAGTCAAAAATCTCCTTAATTCTGAGAATCTTCTCTGAACTCTGTCCTTTTCCAACTAGAGGGTATGGATTTTATCCATGATCCTGTTTATTTCCTTGTTCATGTCTATAATTTTCTTACTTTCAAAATCCTTAGAGAGGTTTGAAAAAGCCTCTTCATCCTGAGCTATTATATCCGATATGCTCTTTACATTCTTATGTGAAGTCATGTAGAGTCTATATAGGTCTTGTCCATCCTTAAGACAAGTTTTGGTTTCCCTTTCAATGTAAATCAATGTATTAAGATCACTCCTGATCTCATCAAGAGTATCTTTCATCTTTATCTTTTTGAAATCTTCTACTACTTTTATTCTTTCTTCTTTCTCTAATGTATCAAAAAATTATTCTATAGTACTTAAAACATTATCAAGATTAGTTACAGGAACTCCAATATCTACAGGAGTAATCAAAAACTTACTTAACACTGTTGTTGCTCGTTGGATTGTCTTTGCAGTCTTATTAGTCTTTTTCTCTAATTTATTCTTTTCTTTAGAAAAAGAAATCGTTGACCACTGCATAAGATCTATGACATCCATATCCTCTAAGTTGGTTGGAAGTGATTGTGATCCACTTGCCAACAAACTAGGTGTAGAAAAAGGGGTTATAGGTAGCAGTCCTTTTGCTTGTTCCTGTACCTTTTCTATTTCTTTTTCTTCATCATTTTCTTCTGACACCTATTCCTTTTGAGGTGTTTTCTCCTTTTGTTGCTCTTTCTCAGCTGACTCTTCTTGAGCAATCTTGTGAGGCTCAAGATTATTTACTATTTCATCAATGTTGGCCATTTGAAGTTTTGGTTATCTAAAATAGATCAAATGTATCCTACTTTGTGTCTAGTGAAATCCCAACATTTTCAATGTAGAAATTAGGTAAGGTAGTATCAACTACATCTCTCTCCTTTGCAACTTCATCCTCTTCTGCAATTTTGGAAATTGTAGGCTCTATGGAGATTATTACTAGGGTTGGGGTCCTTTTAGACTTGCCAAGATCAGTTTGTTCCTCAAGGAGTAGTTATCCAACCTTATCATGTGTCTCTTTTTCAACCTCTTCATATTTCTGGGCCATAAAATTAATGATTTTAGTTTTGGTCCTTAGATTTGGCCTTAACTTTTCAAGCCATTCTCTCATCTCACTCCCTATCATGGTAGGAATATTTTGTAAAATAATATCTTGTCTTGAATCTTGGTATCCTCATCAAGGGATCACGTATTTCTTCCTTCTCGAATAGGTCCTTACTGATTAGACCTTCTATTTCAATTAGATTCCTTTTGAAGGTGAGCATGTGCTCCGCAACTATATCTTCTATCTTGTTTTTCTCTTCTTCATCATATCTATCAAATTATTTTTCAATAGAGGCAAGCTTGCCATCATTTACTACTCTCTTTTTTAGAAATTTTAAGAAGGGCTTAAATAGATACCTTTGTGCTTCCTAGCCTTTCTTATGTTCTTCTTATGCTACTTTATTTTTATCTGCTTCAAGTGCCCTTAGGTTTGCCTATTGAATTTTTCTATCCTTTTCATCTTCTTGTTCTTTTTCCAGGCAATCTTTTGTTGTTTGTCCTTCCCATGCGAAGATGGAGGGGTATCAAGTGTTTTCCTCTTCCTTCTTGGTCCACTAGCCATGGCCTTTGGTCTAGCCCTAGGAGGTGTTTGACCTTGTATAGCTGCTCTAGCAGCCTACCTATGTGATGTTCTCCTAGTATGTGTAGGAGTGTCATCTTTTCCTTTTTCTTCTTCTTCTTCAAACTCGACCACTTGAGGTGCCTCAATATTGGGTTGAGGAGGAGCAATATAATATTTCTCCCCAAGTTTTGCCACTTTTTCCCTAACAATATTCATCTCTTATTTTGATATGTCATGAAGCCCTGCTATTTTTTCAACAAGGGACTGAACTTTCTTCTCCCTTCTCCCTTTTACTAGCTCTTCCTTTACTATTGTTTATTTTTCTTCATATGTGTCCCATCTAGGAACATTGGGGTCTTTAGGGAATTGTAGTACATGTTGGATATGAAGCTCCAGAATTGTGTAATCAACTTCATAGCCCATAAGGGTGTCCCATGAAGTTCTAGGTTCTACTGATTTAAAATATGTGTTGTTAGTTTCCACCTTGAAACAAATATCATCTTTATACTTATCAACTAGTCTCCAATGGATTCTTTCGCTTTCATGCATTTTCTTTTGGAAGATTTTCATCATGTCTGCAATCTCAGCATACTTGTTTTTCTCATTACTTGTCCTATAAAAATCACTAATCATTTGCATAAAGCATCTATTATATCTCCATGGGTACATTTTAGGAAATCTTCTCATAACATGAAAGAATATATACATGATCAGTGATCCAAATCTAAAATGTGTTGTCTTGTTTTTCTTTATCCCTGCAAGATTCTCCATCATTTGTTGCCTTAGGACCTCACATAGGTCATACTCTTCATCCTCAATTACCATTTTGTATGCCATGTGAACAAAACTGGCTGACACACTATTTATTCTGCTTCTATATTAGAATTTGTATCCCAATATCTTTTCTACTAACTTGACATCTTCTTGTGTGATGTCATTGACAGCCATGGCTCTTTTGTTCCATTTTCTTTTAGTTAATTTTTCTACTTCAAATCTTATGTTTTTCTCTATAGTATGTGTTTTACCTATCATAGGTAATCCAATGATCTCATGTAATATTTCTTTGGTGATCTTGGTTGGGGTTCCACAAATCCATATGAATTCATCATGAATTCTACTTAGCACAATCTTGATCCAGTCTAATTCATCAAATTCAAATCTCTCCACGTATTTGAATATTGGCAACTCATGAACTTT
This sequence comes from Chamaecyparis obtusa, assembly GCA_027943335.1. Classification (NCBI taxonomy): domain Eukaryota; kingdom Viridiplantae; phylum Streptophyta; class Pinopsida; order Cupressales; family Cupressaceae; genus Chamaecyparis; species Chamaecyparis obtusa. Next base: position 374,625 of record BSBK01005836.1, on the reverse strand, counting down.
CCTAAATTCTTCTCTTAGGTTTTTCCTACATTGTATAACCCTAGCATTTCATCATATATTTATGATGTGCCTATAAATTCAATCTTATTGTTTATTTATGCCCTGATGTTTTCAACATGAAGAACACAAACTAGGGTGTGTGAAAATGCACCCTCTTGATCCTCTTCAGTAGATTTGAAGGGATGACTCTTAAATTTGTGCCTATGCCTCTCAAGTACATTAAAGACCTTAGGTGTATCCATATTGATTACTTTGTTACTGTAATTAACAAATATTTCTTGAGATAATCACAAATACCTAGCTTGCACAACCGTGTGAGGGTTTTGTGAACACATTTGCAAACACTTCAAGCTCCAACTACTTCTCCAGACTCTTCAATTCTCTCTAATATTAGTGTAAATGGTAGATAATTTGACCACAGTATTAACCTTATAGAAAATTTGGAACAACTCCCAAAAACTACCCATAAAGCTGCAAGAAACCAGTGCAAACTCAAACTGGTAAACCTTCTCACATGCATCTCCAAAGCTGATGTGATATTGTCCAAGATCACATGGCTCATGATTAAATAAGATCCCTTCAAATTAGCATATCTTAAGTCATCCATATAGGGGCTTTATATCTGAATGGTGTTAATATACCATGCTCCCCCTAAGGCATACATTGCCCATCATAAAGATGGTGAAGCAATGCATTCTATAAGAGATTCAATAAAAAAATTAGGACCCTTGTGAGTGCTCGCACTTTTCTCTTCATCTTTCGTAACTTTAAATTCTCAAGATTCATTCTATTTAACCCATTTCTCCTTAAATTATGCTTTCAGCTATGCTAGCTCTCTATCTTCTTTATTCAATTCCTTTTCTTTTACAAATGGTTTGAAGGATTTCTTCATTGGTCCTTTAAATCTACAATACTTCACTACATGCCCATCATTGTTACACTTGAAACATGTCACCTTCTTCTTAGCTTTCAATTGGCTATAGTCAATCTGTAAATTATAATATTTGGCAATATGACCAAAGTTATTGCATTTGTAACACACAATCTTTCTAGGTATGGTAATAGGTTTCTTGATTTCTTCAACTGTCTTGTCATCATCCTTATTGGAAATACCATCTTGCATGATATCATTTTCTTTACTTGTTTCCTTATCCCCAGGTTGTATATGTTCTACTTCATTACTACATTCACCTTTTTCTATCTTTGCCTCATTCAAACTTTTCTCTTTTTTCTTCTCAAAAAAATCATTCAAGTGATCATATGTAGGTCGACCAGATCTCATGTCTAGTTTTCTGCATTCTCTTATCTTGTATCTTTACAAGTAATAATTAAAACAAAAACTAGTAAACTTGGGCTTAGGAATACCTTTTTTAGTCGGTTTCTTTGATTGATCTTCCTGACTTCAATCCTTGTCTTTGTCCTTGCAAGGAGGTATCTCGGGTTCATCTATCACAATATCAGATTCTGACTTCTTAGGTGAATTAAGATTTACCACAACTCTATCTTTCCTCTAATCCATATTTTCATTAAATCCTACTTGTGTCTTGTCTCCTGCAGGCTTCTGCATGTCAATTTTCTCATCCAATTTCTTTATGCTCTCATGAAGTTTTTCTATGCAACTTTTAGACTAATCAAGTTCACCAGTAATGGTGATGCAATATTTCTCTACCTTGTCATATTTTTTCTTTAATGTATTTAGCTCGCTTTCCAAAGTTTGCATCCTATCCTTTGTACTTAGCAGTTCATTTTGCAACTTTTCATTTACATCATTTTCAGCATCAAGTTCTTTCATCAATTTCAATTGTGTGATCTCCAATTCATCTTTCAAGGAATCCTCTTCATGATTCATCTTCTTAATCTGATCTTGATTTGATAGCTCTTCATTTTTTGCTTCCATGAGGTCATCTCTCAATTTTCTTTCATTTTCAAGTTAGTGTTTCAACTTCTTGATAAAGTCATATGCCTTCCTTAGCTTGTACTTTAGATCCACTCTATATGAATTAGCAATGTCCACATCTTCTAAGTCCATTTCATAATTCTTCTTCAAGTTTTCCAAATCCATCTTGATCCCCCCAAAGATGTTAAGCTTTTCCTTCAAGGGGCTGATGCTCTGATACCAATTGTTAGGATTTGGTAACACTGAGAGGGGGGGTGAATCAGTGTTATAGAACTTTATTGAATTCTCATTTTTCTTTAACCAACATATAAAGTTATAACATAAAATGAAGAACCATGCAAAAAAGATAAACATAGAAGGACTCATAACACTATGTTTTTTTCAAGGAAGCTATGTTAAGGGGAAAACCCTGGTGGGGAGGGTGCCCACTAAATTCAACACTATGAATCTTGAAACCTTGTTAGGAGATGATTATTATAATATAGGAAGATCCATATTGAGAGATGTATACAATGAGATCCATGTTAAGGAATCGACCCCGTTAGAGGTATTAACCCCGTTAAAGGCAAACAAACCTTGTTAGGGGTGTACAATAGGTGCAACAACACTTACAACAAATCCGTTGTCCTGAATACAAAGAGTTAACAAAGTATTCCTAGAAGAACATCTCATGTTCTCCTTCCTCTTTATTTCTTCTCTACCTTTTATATGCCTTCACAATTCACATCTAACATCCATTAGTTGCCATGAACTCATCAACGCCAACTTATACAAAAGTGTATGTATACTTATACCCTGTTAGAGGTATAATTACAAAAGCTAGTCAACATTACTCTAGCTAAACATCATATTAGTTAATGTGCAATTGCACACTTCATTAACATCCTTATTCAGTCTCAAATACAAGATAGCATCCAGAAATAACTTTCCAAATGCTCTCAAGGTCAGCCTTAGTGATCACTAACAAGTAATGCTCTGTTTACTATCTTTGCATCCAATCAACTGAACATATCTCTCCGATCCTTCAATATTAACTTGTGCAACCTCACACATATGTTCATTTTTGTCCTACAAGCATGTCATTAAGATCGCAAGGCTTAATACACCTTCTCTCCATATTGCTAAGATTTTCTGTTAGACTCGGCTATTGGAGCAATATGTGGACTTAGGCATTTTTCCATTCATCAACTACATTCAAACATATTCATCATATCTAATATGTGCAACCATAAAACATATAAGCGTTTCCATAAATGAGAACATTCCATATATGTGCATGTGTTGACCACTTCCCAACAGCATTAACATGGAATGGAAAGGTAACGAAAAATATTTCTTGTTCTGATCTAAATCCAAGTTCAATTTATTTGATATGATGGAAGTCAAGAAAGAAGAATGCAAGAGAATTTGGTTTACTTGGTGTAATGCACAAAAAGGTGGAAGGAAGATATATTTTATCTTAGATAGGTTCTATGTCAATAGAGATGTGTTCAAGTTTATGGACTCTAATATTGGTGGTGATCTAGTGGAGGTGTACTAATATACTCTATCTAATCATAACCCTACTGAGATACAATTGCATTGACCAATGAAGATGATGTTAGGAAGATAAAAAATGGTACATTTACTCTGAATAGTTCCCTTTTAAAAGATGGTGATTGTAAAAATTCAATATTCACATTAAGAGAAATCAATAAATGGGCTCTAAAAGATAAAAGTGAGATTGAAAAGTGGGACTGCAATATGAATGGATGGAGAACCATGTTCCAAACCATTGACAAAAAATATGCCATGGATAGGAGAAAGGAAAATAATCCACAAGAGAAACTTCTTAAGGCTGAGCAATTAAGTCAAGCAGACCCTGATAATGGACAACTAAGAATAGATATGGACAATGCTTTAAGAATGAACTCAAAAAACTACAATAGATTAAGATTAAGGTGTTAAATATTAGATGCAAACTAAATTGGATTAATAATGGGGATAAAGGGACTAAATTCTTCTTTATATTCCCAAGGGACAAGAACATAAAAGAGAAGATAGAGGCTATTAACTCAGATGGAACATAAGAGATAAGATAGAGGCTATTCTTTTTTACATTTTACATAGGTTTGTTCACTTATAGAGGAACACTTGAGGTTAATGTCAGGGAATGAAACCAAACAAGAATATGGTTCCCAAGAGGATTGATGAATCAGACTATCTATTCCTAAAAGAGGAAATATCAGTTAAATAAATCAGAGAAGGAATAACTTCTCTCAACAATGACAAAACTCTCGGTAAAGATGGTATCTCCTATACATAAGAAAATGGAGAACCCAAGGTTAGGGATGCTATGGCCTAGAAGGTTCTCCAAATTGGATTGTTGTACATTAAGGGAAATTCCCTCCCAAAGGCTCACCCTCAAACAAATCAAATCAGTACAACCCAAATGGGATGAAGGGGTGCTAATGCAAGATCCAAATGAGAGTGGGTAATTGGGGATCACTTTCCCTTTTATGTGTTATTGTTAACGTGTGTGATAAGATCTGTACATGTATGAAATGAATTAATGATATGACTAAGGAAATGACTACTAACAAGATGTAATATTAGATCTGATGTATAAAATTAAATGCAAGAGGAAAATGGAAAGAAAGAAATCACCTTGAACTTAGGAGGGAACAAGTGAACTTCATATCTGGATTAAATACTATTGTAGAGCTATCAAGAATAGAAATGGTTCTAGATCTAGAACTCTGGTGCATGTATCTTCCAACTATAAAAATTGTAGATTCCCTAGACTATTCCAACTAAAGTTGGCCTTGTCCAAGAAATGTGTCCTTGTCCTGGAGAGTCAAAACATAGTAAATTCTATGAAGGATCAATCACTAGTTCTATAACTCTGAGAATCTAGATCTCAAACTCCAAAAACCTAATCCTGGACACAAGAAGAAGGGTGAAATTTTTTGGAAAGGGGTTTTCCTTGGTCAAGCCCCTACATAATAATCTACCTCAATAAATTAAATGGAAATTACATAAGTAAGATATTGTAAAAAAAGTAAATGTAAGTATTCACCTTGCACGAGAAATCCTCATGAATGGATGTTAGGATCTGATAAACCCATGAAGATGCTTGTACATGCTTGGAATGTCTTGTAGGATCAAGTATGTCCTTACAAATGCAATGGATCTAAACTTGCCAATTCTAGATCTAGAATGAATGTATTCTTGATCACTTCAATAGAGAAGGAGAGAGAAGAAGGGATATGGATCTCCTTACTAAATAACTCCTCTACTCGGCCATCATGGAAGAGAGAAACTTGCATCAATGAGAGGAGGTTGTCTTTTCTTAATGGATCTTGAAGAGATGGATACTTGGAGATCTTCAATGGGTGCTTTCCTTCAAATCTTGAATCCGCCACTTCAATTGCACAACTTGAAACCTTTCTTGCACTTGAAAGATTGTTTTATTGCACATAGATAGATCGCACAAAGATTGGATAATAATGGATTGTTCAATAGTCCTAGATGTCAAAATGATAGGCTCTGATGTCCTTTAATACTCATTTTGAGATTCAATATTGTTAGGACAACAAAAAATAAGATAAAAAAATAAAACACCCACACATTGGGCTTGGAGCCCACTTAATTACAATGCCCAAGGACAAGGTTGATATGGGTCGGCCTTGTCCAAGGCAAGGCCAACTTAGATCGGCCTAGTCCTAGAAAGGTTAATTTCAAAGTGAATGTGGGGCTTGGGAAGTGTGCAAAGTCTCAAGGGAAAAAAAATGATAGATGCAGGAAATCAATCATAAATACACTCACATCTAAAAATCACTAAAATGGGGTCTAATAGGTCCTAAATCCATCAATTAATGGGTGATATTATTTTAGGACAATACATTTACCCTCACTTAGTGGGAGTATGAGACAAGCTCAAGCTCATGATAAAGTAGATTAAATACATGGTAGAGAAATTTGGTTAGACCAATTAGTCTTCTACTGATGCAAGATCAAAGGATGCCAAGACTCTCTACAAATGTTCACTTCATTAATTTTACAAGGACTATAACATTTCAGGCCCTATGTATCTCATATTCGACAAATCTATAGTTGTACTTCAGAGCTACACTATCCAACCAAGAAAACCAAGGCAAAACCAAAAGAATGCAATCACTGCACAAGGGAGAATTTATCCCAACCAAAACACAGGGATCTTCATTCACAACTATAACATCAGAGAAGATTTAGACCTTGCTCCAGTTAAGAGCTCATTCCCAACGTACCTTGGAAGGCCATGGAAGGAGTACTTGAGAACTGTATACATGCAATGTTCTTTGAGTGATGTCTTTAATCTCACTGGTTGGTCAGAGTGGTCTAGAGATTTTGCATTGAAAACCTTGTATTATGGGGAGTACAAGAACATTGGAGTTGGATTTGCAACAGGGATTTGAGTGAAATGGGGTGGGTTTTGTAATACCCCAAAAATGGGCTATAGGTTCATTAACCTCCTACATCTTCAATTCGAATGAAATTGACATCGAAGTCCTAACCTAAGGCACATCTGAACATCATCAAATCTTAATTGATTATCCTAAATTCTGCATCGGGGAATATTCCTAGTAATATTCCTAATTATCCTAATTATCTTTGATTTAATGATTATCTGGCGATAAATCCTATTTATCCTAAAGTTTAATTAATTGAATATTCTCAATATTTAATTAATTAAGTTTAATTCTACCACTTAATTATTTAATTGAATTTAATTATATTTATTCCTAATTATTATTATTTAAATTTGACAATAAATCAAAATGCCTATCATTAATTGATTAAATTCTTATTTAATTAATTAAAGCAAGTTGTCATATTTGATGATATTATTTTTGAATAAAAGTTTGATTAAATGATTGATTAACCCATAAATCAATTATTTTATTTTTCAAAATCAGTTAAGTTGAGAATAAATCACTTTATTTATTTATTAATTCATAATTATCCATGTGCACAATCAAAGAGCAATTAAACTCCAAATCAAAAAATCAATGCAAGTTATTGACTTTTTAGAACTCAACATCATTTTTGAGTTTTAAAATTGATCTAAACTTCTAATTTGAGTTAAAACGTTGTTTTTGCATGATTTGCATGTTTTGGTGAATTAAATTATCTTTATTTAAAAATAACTCAAAAATCAAGTTGAGTTTATTTGAGTGATTTATGGCTTTTTCCATGCACCTCCAAAGCCTTGAATTTCTATAAAAACAAGGCTCAGCTCTTCATAATTCATCTCTCAAATCCACAAGAATTGCATAATCACGCTAGAGAATTGAAATTGGAAGAATCAAAGCTTCTTGCGAATCAACATTGTTGTGAGATCAATCTTGTTTTTACATTCATTTTAGCTTCATATTGCATATTATTGTTAGATCATTTAGCATATCATAGCATATCAGTTTTTACATATCATAGATTCATATCAAGTTTTTATCATTCTTATTGCATCTAAAACCAAAAAAATAGATTAATTGCATATATTTCATATCCATCTTTTGCATTCAAATCCTTCATTTAGGTGTCGTCAAGGTCACTAATCTCGATAACAATCTGAGAACATCATACTCACACCTATTAGAAGGCAGTACATCGCCTGGTTAGTTTAGCTTTCAATTCATTGCACGATTTAATTTTTGCTAACCTCTAATATTTTACTGAAGTGTTGTCTATAGATCAGGTACAATTTTCATACACACATTTCTGGCGCCCACTGTGGGGCAACCCACCTTTACATGCTAGTTTTGATTTTTTTGTGGGAGCTAAAACCCTAAAGTTTCAAAGATTTAATTTTATCTCTCAAACGACTTACATTTTTGCTCTAAATTTTTTTTTTCAAGTTGGAAACATATCAAGGAAGCTACAGTAAAAAATTTAGAATTGTTTGAGATGTTTTGAATTTTTAATCATTTTTTCTTGAAATTCCAAAAAAAATCAATATCTAATGCAAATCAGCATATTTTTCAAAAAAATTTATATTTTTGGAAATCTCTTTAAATTATATAGGGGGTCCATTCTTTATATTTTAAATTTGGACACAATATAATAGCTCAAATAGTCAATTTACAAAAACTGGTCTATTTTGATAAAATAGGTCTCTAGGGCACAAATGAAGAGATTTTTTTAAAAAATTTACATTTTTAGAAAGCTCTCTATTTTTTAGTAGGTGTCTTTGTTTTTAATTTCTATTTTTGTGGCCAAAATCATAAAAAAAAAAAAAGATCTTGTTGACTAGGTCAAATGCAGCAAAAAAAAAGTAGTTTTGTGATGGGTATGCACTTTTTTTTTTTACATGGTTCAATGAATGATATGAGTTGTCATTTGGGTTTATTTCTGGTTATTATTACTGATAATAATTGATTTTTAGAGTTAACCCTATGGTTTTCATAAGTTGAATATATGTTGCATATCTTGTTTACTTGTTTGCTTGTTTGCTTGTTGGAGAGTTCATCACTTGCTTGCATGGAAAAGCTCAACAAGAATTGCTAAAAATCAGGTAAAATCTACTAAGCGCATTGCAAGGATCCCAGGTATTCTCCTTCATCTAATAACATTTTGATTTAGACTTAAAATAAATCTCTTATGTGTCTGGCTTGTGTGCATCTTTTCATGCTTTTGTCTATTTCTACACACTTGCACAATTGATACTAGGTTGTGACCCCTTAAGGATTCATTAAGTAGTCTTAGATACTTGTGATTGATCTTGATTTCTATCTTGGGTTATTGGACTCACTAATCCGTCGACCCCTCATTCCACCCCGTGGTTGCAAGGTCAGCACCACATTAAAGGGGAGGGGTCAACAGGACATAAGCGTTAAGTGTTCCACTTGGCAACCCATTTATGCTTTTAGGAACTCACTTATTTTCTAAGTTGGGGACTCATTTTCAACTTGTGTGAGGTGTTAAGTGTTCCACCTTGTGGACTCATCTCATATTCGCTTTAAGCATTAAGTGTTTCTCTTTCTACTTTTTGGGTACTTTTGGTAGATTTTCTTTTTAGAAACACACATTTGTGCTCACATAGTAATTAGGGCCTATGAACACTATTTGTGATTCTTGAGAGATTGGATTCCTAGCAAAATCCTTCTTGACGATAGAATCCTTGTAGGTAGGGAGGATACTTAGTGTGTTTCACCTTCAACTTGGTTAGTGCGTCTTCTCTTATTGATCGATACATTCTCTCCCAGGAGAGGTTGATAGATCACATGGGGTTGACATCATGAGCTTTGGTGAGTCAAAATTGGTTAGTGCACCTTCTCTTATTGATCAATACATTCTCTCCCCAGAGAGGTTGATAGATCATGTGGAGTTGACATCATAGACCTTGGTGAAGCAAAACTTTGTCTTAGCGTGTCGGATTTATCTGTCTGCTTTGTTTGGGTTAAAAGTGAAAAGGTGTCAAAAACCTTGGATCTGGAGCCAAGTCCCCTTGTGGTAGAATACTGTGAGTCATCTTTAGAGAGGGTTAACCATAGCAGACATTCCTTTCATAGGGAAAATTGCGTTGACAGAACCTCAAGCGACAATAGCCATTTTCACCGTGGTAGTGATAGCCGCTATATAAATGTCCTTGTGGAAGAAATCTTCATAGGTGTGGTTCATTGTTGGGTTGTCAAATCTCCCTAGCAGCTCTTGAAGATTAAGTTCTCAAACTGTGTCAAAACCTTGGTGCACCAGGATTGGAGTTCACCCCTTTGGATCATAAAAGTTGCAAAGTCAAACCATTACTAAAAACCCTAGTGAGGCTAATTTTTTATTTTCTAGGGTGTATGTGCGTTACTGCAAAACATTTTTGGAACATACAAAATTGGCATTTATGAGGATTAGAACGAATAAGTCACTTGATTGTTCATGTGCAAGGTTGCTTTTTCCCTTGTTCATTGTTTTCAGACATGCTTGAAATCACTTGCTTGCTATTTTGTGTGCTTGTTTATCTATGTAGTTACTGAAAATGAACAAATCTGTTACAATCCTCAAATCTAGACATTAAAATTTGCAAACAATCTAAATCTGAAAAACTCAAAATTTGTAAAATCTGAAGTAAAATTCTTTTCTGGAGTCAAAAGTCATCTCAGGAGGTCAGAAAGTCATATGAGTTTCTATCAAGTGTCATTTCATTACTGCCCATCTGTCGTATGGTAAAGAACCCAATGTCGTACAAGTCTTTCTGCCAGTCAAATCCTACTAGCAACTGTCGTGCGAGTTTTTCAACTGTCATTTCATAGTATACCCACTGTCGTATGAGCCTGCAGAGTGTCATTTGGGAAAATTTTGAAAAAGTGTCAGAAAGTTGTCAGAATTGCCAGATACCCAGCTTTTTCAGCCTAGTTATAGAATCTATCATACAAGTCACTGTGTCAAGAACAAAGCAGTAGCCATTGAGAATTAGTACACATGTCTCAAAGAATCAGTACACATGAGAAAGAAGCTCTAATCACCGCTATGATGAAACAGATGCATGCTATGCAAGTTGAACTTAACAATCTTAAGAAAGAAAAGGAACCTAAAGAGTTCTCCATGGAAGCTCTATGCCCTTTTCCATTTGATAAAGACTTGTACATGTCACCATGCCCCCAGACAGAATGTGAGCAACGTGACAACCCTTATGATACCTCTTCCACGGAGAGTGACACATCCATCTTTGGAGACTATGATGACTATGATGATGGACAATATAATGATACTTATGACACCTATGTTCCTAATAGTCCTCCTCGTCATGTGTTCCTACTTACTAGAAATGGGATGTCACATTGGATAGATCGTGATGGTGATCCATATGATTCTGATTTTGAAAAAGACTTTGATGATTTTTGTGAACAATACCTTGATTATGATCCATCTACTACTGTTGAGGACTATAAAATGCATCGTGCTAGCTTGAAGCATCAATATTATAAGAATCCTTCTCCTAAGGACTCTCCTGCTGAAAATAATGATTATCTTCTCAAGAAAGATCATGTTAATGTTGGACCTTCATCTTGTGATGGTTCCCTTCTATCCCCTACTTCCTCCAATACCTGTACATTTCCTAAAGTTTTTGAGTCTTTCAAATCTTTCACAAAACCTTCATCTGACATAGGCCCTGATACTTTTCATACGGTTCCTTATAGTTATCCTCTAGGGCTACCTCTTCAAGAAATTCAAGCTAACCTTCACTTAGCTGCTAATACTTTCAATAATGCTAAACCTAAAGAGCCTAAGCCTTCATATGCTACAATGCCTACTTCAGCTGGTCCTTCACCATCTCTGCAACAGTCTTCCATACAATCCCAACATGCTTTCTTGTCCTTAGAAGTGGCTCCATGTCAAGAGGACTCCAGAAATGATAAAGAAAAGAACATAAAGAAAGATCAAGATCAAGAACCCTCCATGTCATCCACTCCTTTTCACAATGTCTCTTATCCGCCTCAAGGTTCTTTTGATCCTGCACACCCTTTTTCATGCATTCCAACATGTTTTAAGTCTTCTCCTAAGCAAGATCAAGCTACTACTTACACTGTTGAGCTTATTGACAATCAAAATGACCTTACTACACTTGCACTTTCCAAAGATAATACTTCCATTAAGGTTGGTAAAAATAGTGTTGTTACTTCCAATGTTAAGCCTATTGAAAATCAAGAGAAAAATTATGAGCTTATGCTATCCAAAGATCCTTGTCAAGATCAAAGTCTTCCATCTTCTTATGGAACCATTCCATGTTTGCTTCCACTTTCTACTCTTCCTAAGTCTTCGCAAGCTTTGAACAATCCTATCAAAGAAAGTGCCCATATTCAAGATGTCCATGATTCTATTGAAAATTCTAATGCTCACTCTAAAGATGCTGATATCCTTGGTTGTCATATAGATGCTGATGAACTTATTGATTATCCTTTTGTATCTTCCACATCCATCCTTGGACCTCTTCCACCACTACTAAGGGCTTCACGCCTTCCTTCCATCTTGGGTCCTTATGTCCCTTCACTTTCCCCTCCTAACTCTCCTAATTCAACATCCATCTTGGGTCCTTACATCCCTCCATCTCTAATCTTTCCTCAAGATCAACATAGATGCATACCCTTGAATCCTTTTCATTCACCCACTCATCTAAACCAGTCATATTCTCTTTTTTCCTCCACAAGTCCCAAGTCTTTTGGAAGTAACTTGAATGTTCAATACAAGAAAAAGAAGCAATACAAGAATCCATCAAAAAGAGAAGATCACCATGTCTCCTCTAAATGACATGGAGGCATAAAGTCAAAAGAGATATCTACGAAAAAAACTACAAGACAAGTATGGGTTCCAAAATCCATCATTAAAGATATTCTCTCTAGATCATCAAAAAGAAATGAAAAGCCTACAGCTATATAGATTCCAAAGTCTCTCTTGAAAGAGTCTGGTGTTGAGCAAAAAGTAAAGTTGACATTCAAGCTTCCAAAGACTTCCACTTCATCTTCTTCCAAAAATATTCTTCCATTCCATGTGCCTAAACCACAACCTCTGCTATCCATTCGCCATATTCCTTCACGTATTCCTTCATTCACGTTTCCTCCACCATCTCGCCACCCTTCAAGGTGTGTGTTGATGTTGATCTTTCCTTCCTTTCCATTTACCCTTTCACAATCCTTTCATTCATTATCCTTCTACCTTCTATCCTTTTTCCTCATTTGCCTATTCCTCCTATCTCCCAACCTCACTCGCTTTACATAAAACCTTATCCTCCATTTTTCTCTTCCATCTCCCTTTCCCTATCAGCATCTTTGAGTGTATCATTTTGAATCCTTGGCATATCATGGTTTATCCTTTCAAGGAGCATTATCTAAAAAGCTTGCCTTCTTCCAAAAAAAAAAAAGAAATGAAAAAAAATAAAAAATTTGAAAATGTGTCATGGTGAAAACTTGGAAACAGGTGCCTTGATAGCAAAAGTAAAGAGAAATAAATTTGTCCTATGGTGAAAACCACTCCCTTGTGGCACCTTGGATAAGTACCATGATGAAAACCTAGCAATCAGGCATCATGCGTAGTTCTTCTACATATTTCATCCATTCCATCTTCTCTCTTTGATCTTGACAATGTTGATCTATACACGAACATTTGGCTATCTTGTGAGCTATCTTACAATGATCTTGCTTTCATTCACTTCTTGTTTAGCCTTCATATCTATCTTTCTCCATTCATTTTCGCCTATCACTATCCATTTCCCTTTTGGTCTTGATCTAAAAAAAGAAAGAAAGAGTAAAACACAATGCTATGAAGCCTATTGACATGTCTACTCCTTTGGACTACATCATGTCCTTCTTTGGCGCTACGCTTTTGTGACTTATCCTATGCTAGCCTTTCATTGCTTGTCCCAATGCACTTTACATGATAATTTTTCCCTAGCTTGGGTATTCTTGAGGAGTTTTCCCTTGAGGATTTCTTCCTTTCATTCTCCTTCATTCTCTTGTCTTACATCTCTTCCACCAGCTTGCCAATCCCTCTTGTTCTCCACCTTGCTAAACATTGGGACTGCACGATATGATCTTACTTGGGAGTTTGCAATGGAAAAAGATGCTATCAAGTATACCAAGTATCAGAACAAGTATCAAAACCAATATCAGAACACCTACTAGGGCTACACCTTTTGCTTTAGTTTATAGGTCTGAAGCGGTACTGCCTATTGAGGTCAAAATCTCATCACTAAGAATCAGAATGCATTGTCTAGTAACTGATGATGACTACAGAGTGTCTAGGTTGCAAGAACTTGAACTACTAGATGAGCGTAGACAAGCAGCCTATGATCATCTCAGAGTATATCAGAAGAGAATGTCTAGAGGCTACAACAAGAAAGTCAGACACAAAGAATTTCAGGTTGGTGATCTAGTCTTGAGAGAAAATCCTAAAAATCAATCACATCGGGAACACAAGGGGAAGTTTGAACCCAACTAGCTGGGTCCCTTTGTAATCACTGCTACTTTTGGCTCTGGTGCCTATCAACTCTCAATGACTAAAGGAGAACAGCTCTGACAACCAATCAATGTTCTCCATCTAAAGAAATTCTACGCCTAAGGCATTCAATCTATGGTAAAATGTCCTGAAAAAATTTAAAAAATTGGAAAATGTCTTGAAAAAATGAACATCTTGGTGAAAACCTAGCAATAGGCACCTTGATGATTCACAAAAAAATCAAAAAATATCAAAAGTACAAAAAAAAAATTGAAAAAAATGAAAAACACAAAAAAATGAAAAAAAAAAAAAAGCGCCTTGGTGAAAACCTGGAAACAGGCGCCTTGGTAGAAAAAATAGGATCTCTGCCAAGATGGTGAAAACCCAGAAAATGGGTGCCACTTGTTTCAAAATGCTCCATCTATTAGCGCAATCTTGGTCTTTCCCAGCTTTCAATTTTTCTTTAGTTTGTACATATCTCCCGGTTTGTTTCTGCATTTCCAGTTATCAATAAGTCAATTTGTACACCACTCAGCTCAAGCATCTGTATCCTATCAATGCTTAACACTTGGGGGCAATCAATGTTATATCCTATAGCATCTAGTATATCTTAGACGTATCATATCCAGTCAGAGTCCTTTGAAGCTTCATTTGAGTAAGTCAAGTCTGTCTCGTCTCCAGAAAGGATTTTGCATCTACAACAACAATCAAACACAAACTGAAAACAATTTATGCTTTTCATGCTTTTATCTCCTTGTATGCTTACTAATTTGCATTGAGATTTTTGCATATTGTGTCCCTTCGAGCTCTTCGATGATGTCCTTTATAGGATTTAGAGAGTGATGACTAGGGGCATAATCTTTTCTTTGTCTTCTGCTTGTATGTGAAAATCTAACATCTTTAGAAATTCTGGATTGAAATGGTGTTCGACTGTAAGAGCCTCTATCTCGAATTGGATGGCCATGCGTACCTCAACCATTGATACTTGGAAAATTCAAGAAATTTTGATCTAACTATTGTCTTTTTGAGTAAGTTCTTTCTCCTCCTGTGAAACGCGATCTTACCTAAGGATGTGAACGATAAAGGGTCACTACGGGTAATTCACACTGGATTTAGAATGATCTCTTGATTGTTTGATGTGTTTGTACGCAAGGTGTATTCAGGTCATCATGATGTTTATGTTCTGATTCTTATACAAATTATTATATCAAAATGGACATGATATTTAGGTCATCCTGGTGTTTGTGCCTTGGTGCTTATATCTAATCTGACATTCTAAAAACAAAATCAATATTTATATATCCATGGTTGTTGACCAGTGGGTGTTGTATTGATTCTTGTGCATACAAATTGATATTCATATGTCTATGGTTTCATAGCTAGTGGGCATTGTATTGATTTATCCAATTACCTAAAAGTTCAATGATGATAACAAATCAACACATGATCAAGTGACTAGGTCCTAGGTCTTAGGTTGCATTTCATTCTGCATGTCTCTTTGCATTTTTCATCTTTGCATGATCTCACAATGACTAAATGAACTTCAATTCTTAAACAATTCTCAATTTTGCATCTTCAAATCTAACAAGAGCTGAAACTTAACACGAAGGTCCCTCTAACAAAACAGCAAGTAGAATCCTTTTTCAGGATCAAAATCAAAAGCTGAGATCATTTATATTATTCACTACTTGCATATTCAACCTTCAATTATCACAGAAATCCAGAATTCAACTTAATTGATTATCTTCCATCAAACTATCAAAATTTCAACTTGGTCAACCATGGTCAACTCATGGTCAAACCTAGTCAAACTTGATCTTTTGGAACTCCAAATGATGCAGAATGCATTCTCGGATGTGTTTAACCACTTCTCAAATCAATTAACATGCTTTTGAACTATCAACGCTAACTTTTCTTGTCAGATTTCAATTTTAATCCCAAAGGGGGCATGGTATTACGCATCATTCAAAGTCTGTAATCTAGATTTGGAATCATATCTTTCCTCAGTAATCAAGAAAACAACCACGTCTAGTTGATGATTCATCAAAAGACCTCATCGCTCGGGGAAAATCAATCATCACTCAGGGCATATCAGATTCTTCGAGATCCATATCAATCTGGTATTCTCTTAATCTTGTAAATTATATCAATTTTTTTTGTAACTATTGGTTCAACTGTGTTATTTCCTTGATTCTTCGGTAACTTAAGGGTTCAGATGTGATACCTACTTGGTTCTTCTAAGACAATCGAGTCTGGAACTGGTCACTCACTTTTTTGCAATCATAAGGTTTAGAATTAGGCGTTTTGACACTTTTGTTTCATTGGTTCATTATTGTTATAGTTAACATTATCTTTGGTCATTCAGGACCTATTATCTTCATATCAAATCCAATCAACTTATGTCTCATATCAATTATCAATTTCAAATCAGTTTCATATCTTTATCATACACAGACTATCTTTGAACCACTGCGCTTCGCACAGTAATTCAAAGAGGGGCGAAATGTAATACCCTAAAAATGGGCTATAGGTTCATTAACCTCCTACATCTTCAATTCGAACGAAATTGACATCGAAGTCCTAACCTAAGGCACATCTGAACATCATCAAATCTTAATTGATTATCCTAAATTCTGCATCGGGGAATATTCCTAGTAATATTCCTAATTATCTTAATTATCTTTGATTTAATGATTATTTGGGGATAAATCCTATTTATCCTAAAGTTTAATTAATTGAATATTCTCAATATTTAATTAATTAAGTTTAATTCTACCACTTAATTATTTAATTAAATTTAATAATATTTATTCCTAATTATTATTATTTAAATTTGACAATAAATCAAAATGCCTATCATTAATTGATTAAATTCTTATTTAATTAATTAAAGCAAGTTGTCATATTTGATGATATTATTTTTGAATAAAATTTTGATTATATAATTGATTAACCCATAAATCAATTATTTTATTTTTCAAAATCAGTTAAGTTGAGAATAAATCACTTTATTTATTTCTTAATTCATAATTATCCATGTGCACAATCAAAGAGCAATTAAACTCCAAATCAGAAAATCAATGCAAGTTATTGACTTTTTGGAACTCAACATCATTTTTGAGTTTTAAAATTGATCTCAACTTCTAATTTGAGTTAAAACGTTGTTTTTGCATGATTTGCATGTTTTGGTGAATTAAATTATCTTTATTTAAAAATAACTCAAAAATCAAGTTGAGTTTATTTGAGTGATTTATGGCTTTTTCCATGCACCTCCAAAGCCTTGGATTTCTATAAAAACAAGGCTCAGCTCTTCATAATTCATCTCTCAAATCCACAAGAATTGCATAATCACGCTAGAGAATTGAAATTGGAAGAATCAAAGCTTCTTGCAAATCAACATTGTTGTGAGATCAATCTTGTTTTTACATTCATTTTAGCTTCATATTGCATATTATTGTTAGATCATTTAGCATATCATAGCATATCATAGATTCATATCAAGTTTTTATCATTCTTATTGCATCTAAAACTAAAAAAATAGATTAATTGCATACATTCCATATCCATCTTTTGCATTCAAATCCTTCATTTAGGTGTCGTCAAGGTCACTGATCTCGATAACAATCTGAGAACATCATACTTGCACCTATTAGAAGGTAGTAAATCGCCTGGTTAGTTTAGCTTTCAATTCATTACACGATTTCATTTTTGCTAACCTCTAATGTTTTACTGAAGTGTTGTGTCTACAGATCAGGTACAATTTTCACACACACAGGTTCCATGTTATCACAAGCTCTGCAGGGGCCATGAAATTTATAGTGGATGGATTCATACAATGCAGCGAATGGTTCCAGGGCACTAGCGTTGATTACATCGATGGATTGAAAAATTGAGGCATTGAATTTACTATGTTTTCTTCTAACTATTTTAATCTATGTAGATGGTGTGTTTAGGTTGATGACTTATCATCACGGGTCCAAAATATGATGTTTTATCTTGTGGGACATCTAGCATGCATTGTGTGTAAAATATTTAAATATAAAAATGGAGGTATCTTTCATTAGATTTAGAAAGGTATCTTTTAATTATTAGGGATTTTTAAATTAAATTTTGGTTGAATCTTCAAAAAATAATTTTTAGATATTTTGTATTAGACATGTTCTTTTATTGAGTTTCATAATGAGTCACACCTTCAAATCTTAGGCTTAGGTAGTTAAGTACCCATTTTACATTTCTAAAAAAAATACAGGTCTTATGATATTCCATGCAACGGCTACATGTTGACAAAGTTAGTCATGCATGATGACTATTATTCCCTCTCCCCTAGATGTAAGTCGATGACTAGATATGTTGGTCTATTGGCTTGGCACTACAACTTTAATGAATGGATTAATATTTTATAGCTCAGGTAAATTCATTAATTATTTAGTATATTTTTAATACTAAATAATAAAATAAAATATTATATATATTTATTTTTAGATGTTATTTTTAATAATTATTATTTTATAAAGTTAATGTTCTAATCAAGTAAATTTTATGCATTGGATATTTATTTTTAGATACTATATTTTGTATATTAATTTTTTTTATTATAGATCACTTACAAACCTTATGTTCATTCGAGCAACAACATGAGACTTACAAGCTTATTCAATCAACAAACTAAGACAAATACGAGCTCCTTACAAGCAAACACACTAGAAACAACAATTGGAACACCAAGAGTGACAACTTAGAATCCACCTTTTTACAATGAGACAAATACAACCAATGGAAGACCAAGAGTCACAACTTAGAATTCCTTTGAGATGTCCCTCTTGGGATTTGAATCAGGGTCTCCACAATGAGAACTCATTGCTTCAACCAACTAAGCTAAACCACTTGGACTATATTAAATTTTTTTTATAAATTTAATGTTTCATATATTTTTATTGTTGTGTAACATGTATGTATAATTTTTAAAGCCAAAATTTTGTTAACAAATAAAATCAATAAATGTTTTTATTTTCAATATCATAAAAATTATTAGATACAATTAAGATATGTATATGCATGATATACAATCTAATAAAATATGTAGTCGCATCTTTAAAGATAACTATGATACATGTTAATTGTACAATCTGATATTAATATGAAACAAGACATGATTGATTAAGACATGCAACTAATTAACATAACTTATACAATAAAAATACTAATAGTCATGTAAAATCTATGAATATGAACTCTATCAAAATTTAGTGTAATTACAAATATGAAAAAAAACATATAGAAACATCTTTCACATCCTATATAAATTTAATAACTATATTTTATATATAACTTGAAAGCATTGTTAATTTAGAGATAAAAGTGTATTACATTGAAAAACATTGTGATTGAAACCATGGAAATAAGTAATGAATAGGCTCAAGAAAACCATCTAATTTTGGGGTCTCATGGAGGGGGAATTCCTTCAAAATAGAGTTGTGGTCATTGAGATTTCTTAATAATATTTAAAGGTGAGCGGTCCCATGATTTTTATAGTGTGTTTCATCTTAAAAGTTTGGCTCCTAAATTTGAGGAAAAACTTTCTAAATTTTATTTTTGGGGGGGATTTATTTGGTTTTGGTGAGGATAAAATGTGCAAATCTTTGACATGTGGTAGAAGTTTTTCCTAAGCTACTAGGGCAATTTCCAGCCCCACCCCATTTTTACCTGCTCAAGTTCAGAGGCCTAAACAAGAGGGGCTCTTATTTTGCAAGAAAAGATTTCAAATAATCTTGTAGCCCCCCCAAAAAATTATCATGGGACCTCCTATACCTAAAAAAATAGATTTGTACCCCCCTATGGGACCCATGCCTAAGGCTAGGGTCCCATGGGAGGGGCTTAAGCTCTATTTTTTAGAAGTTGGAGGTCTCATGAGAATTGGTTTTTTAAGGCTACAAGATTAATTTGAATCTCTTGCTAGAAAATAGGAGCCCCTACATTTTAGATCTTAAAATTTGAGCAAGTGAAAATGGGGTGGGGCTGGAAATTGCCCCACCGGCTTAGGATATTTTTCTACTACATGTCAAATTTTAGAGTGAAATTAATTGTTTTAACACAATTTTTTATTAGTACATAATTTTAGAAGATAAAAGGGTATGTGCAGGATCATGGTAGACTAAAAATTTCAGGAAAAAATAAGAAATAGGTGTATGTCTGACCACCTTAAACATAATCAAATGATAATTTTTTTTACACGATTCTAGATATAAGTAGTAGACTCTTGTCCTGATGTGTGACATATATTTTTATAATTTATTTCCAAGTAAATAATTAATTATGATTTTTCTTCTACAACTTTTGCAGAATATAAAAAATATCGTGTCTGACCACGTTAACTTAGTCTAAACTTCATCAAATTGAAAACTATTTTTGTTTTTCTTGAAGTATGAAACATAGAATGTGACACATGTTTTGTATTTCAAAAATGTTATACAGTTTGAAAGTTATAGCTATTTTTCAATAAGTCTATCAATCCGAACTAGAAAGATAACAAGTAGGTGTATGCCTAATCACATTAAACAAAATTAAATTATAATATTTTTTTTATAAGATTCTAGATAAAAGTAGAAGACTCATGTCCCGATGTGATGTATATTTTTTTGTATTTTTTTCCAAGTAAATAATTAATTATGATCTTTTTTCTACAAATTTTCCTGAATATAAAAACTCTTGTATCTGACCACCTCAAGTTAGTCTAAACTTCATCAAATTAAAATAATTGTTTATTATTATTGTATTAAGTGAAGCATAGAATGTGATGTATATTTCAGATTTGAAAAATGTTATATTGTTTGAAAGATATGGTTGTTTTTCAAAGAGTATATCAATCAAGACTTCTTTTTCACATCACCACTTTTTGGCATACCATGATCCTGCACATACACAAAAGCTTCCTAAAATTTTAGGGCTAAACATTTAAGCTGAATTGAAGAATAAAATTCATGGGACTACTAGCTTTAAAATATTCCTAAAAATCCTCAAGTAGCTCCAACTCTATTTTAAAGGAAGCCCCCTCCCATGGGACCCTGGTCTAAGATGTGAATGTAGGGGGAAGGACTCATTAGCCTCTCATATAACAATTATCATTATGTTCTTGTCCACCTACCTTTCAATTACTATCTTTAAAAATAACAAATACATGATAATTATAAACCCAATAAAATATTTTACATGTATCGATAATCATCCACCTACACTCAGTAGTTAAAATTTTAATATTAAATTAAATAAAATGTGCAACTTTATTAGTAATCATAACATATGGTTATTAGAAAAAAATTCATAGATATAGGTAAAACTATATATTAGAAGAATATGCATCATACCAATTGTGTAAATTGTTTTGGTGGTTGTAGCACAGAGTTATTGGGGTGTCTATAAATAGGTATCAAGCATTAATTATAAATGACCATATTTTACCTTTGTGCATATAATGAATTCTCATGTTCATCACAATTTTCCATAAGTTGAAAAAATAGTTGTGAGCTCTTAATTCACATACATAAAAATCTGAAAAAATGTTGCAATTCAACATGCAATTTACAAGCTTAAGATTTGTGAAGTTATGATGGACAACTATAAATCTCTCTTCCATATACTTATAAATAATCTAACAATTTACATCAAAATATAAAGATCACAAATACTATTCTTTTTTTCCCTAATTATATCATGATTTGGACTCTTTTTTTAGTATGTTTGAGGCATAATAATCGCAATATTCTAAATTAAATATGAGATAGAAGTGACTCTAAAAAGTACATTATACCCTTTATCCTTAAGAACAAATACAGAAATTAGATTCATACCTAAGCATGGCCAATGCAACACATCATGAAGGGGAATAATCTTCTCATTCTCCCTCTAAAACTGGATAGTCCCTTTTCCAACTGAGTTAATCTTGGACAAGTTCCCCATATAAACATGGATACTAGTGTCCTCCTCCTTGTAATTGGAAAAGTACTCTCTAACTCTTGTCATATGAAATGACGCCCCACTTTCTATATACCAAACACTCTATGAGGTTGAGCTAACCATACAAGCTATGAGTGCAAACAAATCCTCCAATCTACTAGAGAGCTCATTTGCACTTATTGAAGCTACCACCTGCTTCTTGCCCTTATTTTCATTCTTCTTCCTTTGTGAGAAATCACTGACATAGTGGCCAAACTTGTGAAAACCAAAGCACTTGATCTTAGATAGGTCCTTCTTCTTCTTCTTCTCTCTTTGTGAGTTTGATCCTTTGCTAGACCCCTTCTTCACTTTCCCCTTTCCACCGAGGGAAATGATTTCCTGTTCCACCTCACTTTTCTGACTCTTGGTGTTGGCTCCATTGAGAAGACTTGGTCTAAACTCATCCTAAGTGAAATCACTCCATAGTCGTGTTGGTTCCCAAAACCACAGATTGAAAATCCAAGAGCCTTCCAATTCTCCAATAGGATTCCAAATTAGTTCTAGCCAATGAACGAGAATAATCCAAATTCCGCTGCACTTTAGGCTTCGCTACACCTAGGTAGTTAAACCTTCACCTCAAACCTAATCACCTTATTCAAGGCTTTTCTATAGATAGTTTAAGCTTGTGAATTCTCTAGTTGGAAAAAATCCTCAAACTCGATTAATATAAAGTTATGTGATTACTTGAAATGATTTGAATGTTTGTGTAAGGTTTATCAATAATTGATTAGATTCTTGCAAGAAGGAAGAATATAGATTTATGACTTCAATTAATAACTCCAATAATTATATTCCAATGATTTTAAATGACCAGTGGCTTTGTTTATTCGAGTGATAGAGACAACTATAACAAGGATTATTATGTACAACTTTATGAGACAATATTTATAAAAATATCATCAATTACTCCTAAGCTCTGCAAAAGAAAAATCTTATATGCAATTCTCCATTAGTCCAAAAGGAATTTAACTTCTCCAGCTGGAAGTCTGATTAGACAGAGATAAGGAAACACATATATATTTCACACTATCCTATTTATCAAACAAAGAATGTAGGAAAATATCCAATGAAAAAATAAAACTCTGTCAGAATAATTCAATAGTCTATTTATTGATCACAAAGGATGAATCCACATTTTAATTGCAATCTTTTTGCCTTGAAAAAGGGACCTTTTATTTATTATATAAATATAATATTTAAATTTATATTAAAGTCACGCTTTAATATTTACATCTTCCCTTACAAATATTCTTCTTCTAATTGCTTATTCGAATATGAATATCTTTCTTATAATTCATCCAATTATTTATATTTCCCCTTTTATAGGTTGTGACTTTTCATATTGAATACTTACGTTCTTTCAAAACTAAATAATACCATTTTTACATTAAATCATATTTAACGTAATCTTAATTTTTTTTACTTCAAATCATTTTGATCAATGGAGGAACTTAGTTATAATATTTTCAACCCTTTATCAAGATTATCAAGCTCCATGTCTTACGAACTTTGTCTACTCATTAAATATTATTGGTTCTCCAATATACACCATATCTCATATGCAGATATTATCAGCACCACCGTCTGCTCAAGTAACCCTTCCTGTGCCTGTAAATCTGATTATGTAGTTTTTTTTGAACTCGTGAGTGCCAATGTGTGTTTTCCATCTCTATCTTCTCCACTATTGGTTTACGGGTATGTGCAAGATCATGAGGGGCCAAACTATGCCCTTAAGTGGCAATTAAAAATCCACAAATCAGGATTAGTCAACTTGACGTGAAAATTTCAACTAGCTATCAACCTAATATCAAAAATTTGTAAGAATAGAATCTGTAGAAAATTGAATGTAGTTTCTAAACTACTAGGCCTTTTTTGAAAAAAAGTTAGTATGATTGGTGAAAAGTATAGATTTCAATGCAACAGTACAAAAATTTCTTGAAAAAAATAAGAAGTAGGTGTATGTCTGACCACCTTAATGATACTCAAATGATAATATTTTATTATAAGATTTTATATATAAGTAGTAGACTCATGCCCGAATGTGACACATATTTTTTTGTAATTTTATTCCAAAATAATAATTAATTATGAATTTTCTACTACAACATTTTCATAATAAAAAAACTCTCATGTCTGACCACCTTAACTCATTCAAAACTTTACAAAATTCAAAAAAAAAAATTCCTTATAGTAGGTGAAGCATAGAATGTGACACATTTTTCGGATTTAAAAAATGTTATACCATCTGAAAGTTATAGTCATTTTTCAATCAGTAGATAAATCAACACTTCAGAGGTAACTCAATTAGAAAATAACTAATAATTACTTACCGAATTCAAAATTTGACAGTAATTATATCGATAGAAAGATGATAATCTCCTTAAGATACCCTTTTCATTTCATCAAATTTGGGTTAAAAAAAAGTTGTCAGCTACATGGTTGAAGTCTGGAACTCAGAGAAATAGGGGAAAACACATTTTTGAGATATTTCAATAGTTGACCATGTAGGTTTGGTGCACAAAGCAATATCGAGCCTAATCGGGTACCCGATATTTTCATGTACCCAATATTTTCGTGTACCTGATCTTTTCAAGTACCCGTTTTTTTGGGTACCCAAAAATGTTGGTAGAATTTTGATTTTTAACTTTTCCCTCCCCTTTCTCTCTCTTAATTTCTCCAACCCCTTTCTCCCTCCCATTTCTCCATCCTTCATATGATATATTATATATCAAAACATATATATTAGATTATATATTATATATTATATATTATATAATATCAGTTATATATTAAATATTATATAATATACATTTTACATTAAATATTATTTAATATATATTAATATTAAATGTTACATTATATATCATATATTATATATTATTTTATATGTATGATATATTAATATGTATTTTACAACTATGTACGAAAGGTTGGAAGATTGCAGAAAAATCATGGATGGCCATAGAAACAAGAAAAGGAAATCAATCAGCCATTTAAAAAATTCATGGGTGGCCATTGAAATAAGCTATTTTGCTGGAGGGAAGAGCAGAAAACTTCAGCTAATTTGCAATGGCTTGAAGCCAATGGAGTAGCTCTACTTCCAGATGTATTTCAGGTTGCCCATTTATAGAGTTTGGTGAAGAAGGGTGTGCATTTTCTGATTCCTACTACTCCAATTGTTACCAATTTGTGCCTCCTAAATATTGTGAAGATTGTCATACATGTCTTTTATATGAACTTTGCGAGGTTAAGGAAGAAAGTGAAATACTTAGCAAATTCAAATATGTCAAAAGGGGTCATGGGGACTTCCTATGGGTCCTAGTACACCTTATCACATGTACTAGGACCCCCAGGAAGTCCCCATGAACCCTTTCGACACATTGGAACCCTAAAGTGTGTCATAAGGGGTCGTAGGACCCCTTAGGACACACTTTAGGGTTCCAATGTGTCGAAAGGGTTCATGGGGACTTCCTAGGGATCCTAGTATGCCTTATCATGCGTTAGGACCCCTAGGAAGTCCCCATGACCCCTTTCAATACATTGGAACCTCAAGTGTGTCCTAAGGGGTCGTATGACCCCTACGGACACACTTGAGCATTCAAATGTGTCAAAAGGGGTCATGGGGACTTCCTAGGGGTCCTAGTATGCCTTATCACATGTTAGGACCCCTAGGAAGTCCCCATGACCCCTTTCTACACATTGGAACCCTCAAGTGTCTCCTAAGGGGTCCTACAACCCCTTCAAACACACTTGAGGGTTCAAATGTGTCAAAAGGGGTCATGGGGACTTCATAGGGGTCCTAGTATGCCTTATCACGCGTTAGGACCCCTAGGAACTCCCCAGACCCATTTTGAAACATTTTAACCCTCAAGTGTGTCTAAAGGGGTCGTAGGACCCCTTCAAACAAACTTGAGAATTCAAATGTGTTAAAAGGAGTCATGGGGACTTCCTAGGGGTCCTAATATGCCTTATCATGTGTTAGGACCCCTAGGAAGTCCCCATGACCCCTTTTGACACATTGGAACCCTAAAGTGTGTCCTAAAGGGTCCTACGACCCCTTCAAACACACTTGAGGGTTCAAATGTGTCAAAAGGGGTCATGGGGACTTCCTAGGGGTCCTAGTATGCCTTATCATGACTTAGCACCCCTATGAAGTCCCCATGACCCCTATTAACACATTGGAATGCTCAAGTGTGTCCTAAGGGGTCCTACGACCCCTTCAAACACACTTGAGCATTCGAATATGTCAAAAGGGGTCATGGGAACTTCTTAGGGGTCCTCGTATGCCTTATCACGCATTAGGACTGCTAGGAAATCGACCCCTTAGGACACACTTAAACATTCCAATGTGTCAATAGAGGTCATGGGGACTTCTTGGGGGTCCTCATATACCTTATCATGCATTAGGATTGCTAAGAAATCCCCATGACCCCTATTGACACATTGGAATGCTCAAGTGTGTCCTAAGGGGTCCTACGACCCCTGCGGACACACTTTTGCATTCAAATAATTCAAAAGGGGTCATGAGGACTTCTTAGGGGTCCTAGTATGCCTTATCACATGTTATGATCCCTAGGAAGTCCCCATGACCCCTATTGACACAACTGAACATTCAAATGTTTCAAACTAGGTCATGGGGACTTCCTAGGGGTCCTAGTATGCCTTATCACATTTTAAGACCCCTAGGATGTCCCCATGACCCCTATTGACACATTGGAATGCTCAAGTGTGTCTTAAGGGGTCCTACAACCCCTTCGGACACACTTGAGCATTCAAATGTTTCAAAAAGGGTCATGGGAACTTCCAAGGGGTCCTAGTACACCTTATCACATGTTAGGATCCCTAGAAATTCCTCATGACCCCTATTGACACATTGGAATTCTCAAGTGTTCTCTAAGGGGACCTACGACACCTTTAGACATACTTGAGCATTCAAATGTGTCAAAAGGGGTCGTGGGGACTTCCTAGAGGTCCTAGTATGCCTTATCACGCGTTAGGACACCTAAGAAGTCCCCATGACCCCTTTTGACATATTGGAACTTTCAAGTGTGTCCTAAGGGGTCGTATGACCCCTTTGAACACACTTGAGCATTCAAATGTGTTAAAAAGCTTATGGGGACTTCCTAGGGGTCCTAGTATGCCTTATCATGCATTAGGACACCTAGGAAGTCCCCATGACCCATTTCGACACATTGGAACCCTCAAGTGTGTTCTAAGGGTTCCTACAACCCCTTCGAAAACACTTGAGGGTTCAAATGTGTCAAAAGGGGTCATGGAGACTTCCTCGGGGTCCTAGTATGCCTTATCACATGTTAGGACCCTTAGGAAGTCCCCATGACCCCTATGGACACATTGGAATGCTCAAGTGTGTCCTAAGCAGTCCTATGACCCCTTCGGACACACTTAAGAATTCAAATGTGTAAAAAAGGGTCATGGGGACTTCCTAGGGATCTTGGTACACCTTATCACGTGTTAGGACCCCTAGGAAGTCCCCATGACCTCTATTGACACATTGAAATGCTCAAGTGTGTTCTAAGGGGTCCTAGGGCCCCTTTGGACACACTTGAACATTGAAATGTTTCAAAAGGGATCATGGGGACTTCCTAGGGGTCCTATTATGCCTTATCACATGTTAAGACCCCTAGGAAGTCCCCATGACCCCTTTTGACACATTTGAACCCTCAAGTGGTTCCTAAGGGGTCCTTCAACCCCTTAGGAACCACTTGAGGGTTCAAATGTGTCAAAAGGGGTCATGGGGACTTCCTAGGGGTCCTAGTACACCTTATCATGCATTAGGACCCCTAGGAAGTCCCCATGACTCCTTTTGACACATTAGAACCCTCAATTGTGTCCTAAGGGGTTGTAGGACCCCTTTAGACACACTTGAGGGTTCAAATGTGTCAAAATGGGTCATGGGGACTTTCTAGGGGTCCCAATATGACTTATCACATGTTATGACCCATAGGAAGTCCCCATGACCACTTTTGAAACATTAGAATGTTCAAGTGTGTCCTAAGGGGTCCTACGACCCCTTCAGACACACTTGAGCATTCAAACATGTCAAAAGAGGTCATGGGGACTTCCTAGGGGTCCTAATATGCCTTATCACATGTAAGGACCCCTAGGAAGTCCACATGACTACTTTTGACACATTAAAACCCTCAAGTGTGTCCTATGGGGTCGTAGGACTCCTTCATATGCACTTGAGGGGTCAAATGTGTCAAAAGGGGTCATGGGGACTTCCTATGGGTCCTAGTACTCTCTCAAGTGTGTCCCAAGGGGTTGTAGGATGCCTTCCAGACTCACTTGAGCATTCAAATGTGTTAAAAGGGGTCATGGGGACTTCCTAGGGGTCTTAGTATGCCTTATCACACATACTAAGACCCCTAGGAAGTCCACATGACCCCTTTCGAAACATTGGAACCCTCAAGTGTGTCCTAAGAGGTCATAGGACCCCTACAGACACACTTGATGGTTCAGATGTGTCAAAAGGGGTCATGAGGACTTCCTAGGGGTCCTAGTACGCCTTATCACGTGTTAGGACCCATAGGAAGTCCCCATGACCCCTTTCGACACATTTGAACCCTCAATTATGTTCGAAGGGGTCCTTTCGACACATTTGAACCCTCAAATGTGTTCTAAAGGGTCCTAGGACCTCTTTGGACACACTTGAGGGTTCAATTGTGTTGAAAGGGGTCATGGAGACTTCCTAAGGGTCATAGTATGCCTTATCACACGTTAGGACACCTAGGAAGTCCCCATGACCCCTTTTGCCACATTGGAATGCTCAAGTGTGTTCGAAGGGGTCGTAGGACCCCTTCAGACACACTTGAGCATTCAAATGTGTCAAAAGAGGTCATAGGGACTTCCTAGGGGTCCTAGTATGCCTTATCACGGGTTAAGACCCCTAGGAAGTCCCCATGACCCCTTTTGACACATTTGAACTCTCAAGTGTGTCAAAAGGGGCCATGGGGACTTCCTAGGGGTCCTAGTATGCCTTATCACATGTTAGGACCCCTAAGAAGTCATCATGACCCCCATTGACACATTGAAATGCTCAAGTGTGTCATAAGGGGTACTACGACCCCTTTAGACACACTTGAGCATTCAAATCTTTGAAAAGGGGTCATGGGGACTTCCTAATTGTCCTAGTATGCCTTATCACCTCTAGGACCCCTAGGAAGTCTCCATGACCCCTATTGACACATTGGAATGCTTAAGTGTGTCCTAAGGGGTCCTATGACCCCTTCAGACACACTTGAGCATTCAAATGTTTCAAAAGGGGTCATGGGAACTTCTGAGGGGTCCTAGTACCCCTTATCACATGTTAGGACCCCTAGGAAGTCTCCATGACCCCCATTGACATATTAGAATGCTCAAGTGTGTTCTAAGGGGTCCTACGACCCCTTCAAACACACTTGGGAATTTAAATGTGTCAAAAGGGGTCTTGGGGACTTCCTAGAGGTCCTAGTACACCTTATCACACGTTAGGACCTCTAGGAAGTCCCCATGACCCCTTTCGACACATTGTAACCCTCAAATGTGTCCTAAGGGGTCGTACAACCCCTTGGGACACACTTGAGCATTCAAATGTGTCAAAATTTGTCATGGAGACTTCCTAGGGGTCCTATTGTGCCTTATAACACGTTAGGACCCCTAGGAAGTCCCCATGAACCCTTTCGACACATTGGAACCCTCAAGTGTTTCCTAAGGAGTCGTAGGACCCCTTAGGAAACACTTGAGGGTTCCAATGTGTTGAAAGGGGTCATGTGGACTTCCTAGGCTTCCTAACACGTGATAAGTTGTACTAGGACCCCTAGGAAGTCTCAGTAACCCCTTTCGACATACAATTTAAATACTATGATCTATAACATTTATATATTAATGTATAATTATATATATAATACATATTAAAAATATATATATAATATTTACATAATACCCTTTAAACGTTATATATATATATATATATATATATATATATATATATATATATATATATAATATAAGTTTTTTAAATATAATTATATAAAATACATATTAATATATAAAAAATATATTAATTTATAAAATATTACAGTATAAAATATATATGACATACAATTTAAAACCCCTAAGATATTATAATATAAAATATATAAATTAATATATAATTATATATATAATACATATTTAAACATTATATATATATATATAATAGTGATATCATACATATTTCAAAGTTCAATTTTATAGTTAAACATTATATATTTCATAGTTAAACATTATATATATACACTTCTTTTTATATATAAAAGTTAAATGTTTTCATTTACTCCCACCATTTTTTCATGTACCTGAAAATATCAGGTACCCGATTATGGACTGGTGTAACTTTGACCAAAATATTCCCTGCCCCCATAGACCAAAATCATGGGATTTCAGACTTTTTTCACGGGGTATAGAAAAAAAAAAGTGATTTGGGGCCCATTTTTTGAAAGTTTGTTAAATTAAGTTGTTTTTTGTCAACTTGTGGTCTCACCATGGGAAGCAACAGTCGTCGAAAGGATAAACGGAAGAGGAAGGTGATGGATGAAGAAATTCAAGCATATAGGGAAAAAGATAGGGAAAATCACCAAAGAAGGAGAGAAGGTATGTTAAACATTAATCAAGGTGACACCGTAAGTGTAGTTGCAAGTGAAGAGGATGTTGAATTTGAAAATAATATGGAAATTAATTTTGTGAATAACAATGTATGGAGTGAAGATGAAAATGTAGACTTGGGGAATGACAATGAATGGAATGAAGATGAAAATGTATAGATTGAGATTGAAAATGTAGACTTGGGGAATGAAAATGTTGCACAAGAACCACATGAACGTTACACATCTCCAAATTATATGCGAAATAAAGTCCCTTGAAATAAATATAATTAATCTTCAAATTTGGGGATTTCAAGAACACCTAAATGGTTAATTAAAATTGAGGAGAACATTATGAGTAATTGGGAAGGAAAGAGGTCACATAGAACCATTAGGTTGTGGGCTTCAAGACTTTATGATCAATTTTTTGGAAAAAAGACATTGGTTGAGCAATGTCAAATTTTTGTGCAGTTGTTAAAGATGCAAAAGATGAGACCTATGCTTGTGAAATTGAAGATTCGTGTGAACAAGAAAATGGAGAGAAATTCCATTGTTGTGAAGAATCTTTTCAATGCTCTCAATAGCATTGGGAAGACTAGCAGAGAAAAAGACAAGAGAGTTTCTCGGAGGATTATTACAACCTCCTTAGTAAGTCATCAATTGAGAAAGACTCGTTTGATGAGACAAACTTGTGTTGACTTCAATATAGACCGTAAAACTTTGGGTAGAGCACTTGCATGAAGAGGAAGACTTAATGGTCCGCTTCAAATTGATACATGGGCTTTTGGTGGGAGACTACCACATTTTGATAAGAAGCTAACAAATGTTGTCAAGGATGAAATTCAACAATTTTGGGATGCTAACTCAAGAGTGTCACCAAATGTGAAGGATGTCTTGAAGTTGAGAGTTGGAAATCAAGACCGCACTCCACATCCTAAACATTATGTGGAGGTAAGTCAAACAATGTTGTATTAAAAAAATTTGTGAGACACATCCAGCATTGAAAATATCACAAAGGTATTTTGAATCTGTGAAGCCATTTTATTATGTACCCCTAAAGATTTGGAATACATGTTGTTGGAAATATCATGTTGAGATTTCAATGCATCATGAATTATTATGGTCCATTCATTATATTGTGCATACTAATGAAATGCTAGAGGATTATGGTGCAAGTGGTCTTCCCAAATATTTCAATGCATCATGAATTATTACGGTCCATTCATTATATTGTGCATACTAATGAAATTCTAGAGGATTATGGTGCAAGTGGTCTTCCCAAATCATCAAGAGACTCGCTAGATCAATTTTTATGTCATAGAGATGATGGTTGTTTATTTTATAAAAATGATTTCTTAAATGCCAAGTGCTCAGAATGTGGTGGCTTGTCCAAGTTTAGGACATGTTTTCATGAGGGTTTGGAACACAATTTTGGAAAGACACTCATCCAAAAAAAGGTATATGAAATAGTGAAATATACATTGAAGAGTGGAGGTGAAGGCTCTAGATGTGAGTTAGTTGCAAAAGAATACAATGTTGCTGATTTCATCTTAGATTTCAAGACAAATATTTTTTACAAGTATGCAAGGCATAGTCATAGGTCTCAATGGTTGGATCAACAATTTAGGATGTGTAAGGACACTTTCCCCATTGGAACTATTATATCCATTGTAGTCTTTGTGGAGAACTATACATTGCAGCCCCAAAATGAGACTCAAGCTCAATATTACAATTCCATTCAGGTTGCTATTTTTGTACACATCACATATAGACATTCCCCTGATAGCAAAAAAGATGAGTGAAAGATAATCAGAGAGTACCATTTTTATATGAGCAACGATAGGTCTCACTCTCATGAGTTTTTTCAACATTGTTTCCAGAACTATTTTGACTTCTTGCAGGAAAATGGTATTGCTATGGATAGGCATCTCATTTGGTCGGATAATTGCACCAGTCAATTTAGGAATGCCAGAATGTTTTATTGGTTGTGTAGAATGCATGTGGAGAGAGGTGTACCTCATATTTGGAGTTTTTTTGAGTCAACACATGGGAAAGGGCAGCATGATGGAGCAGGTGCGTGTGTCAGGAGAGTTGTAGATAAGGAGCAATTGATGATTTTAGGTGCTATACTTCTTGATGCATGTTCTATTATTGATTGGTGTACTTTATCATTGTCATAGGGGGGACTCTTGATTGTACAATGTGTATATTCTTTTGGTTGGTTGAGGAGGGAACTATAGGAGATAGATTGGATTGTCAAATAGTGAAAGACTCTTAAAAAATGAATTCATTCCAAAGCTCCAATAGTAGTACATGGACCATTTGGACATGAGAGTTGGCTTGTTTTTCCCCCATGTGTTTTCAGTATGATTGGGATCATTTTGAGTCAAGCGATTGGGTGGATACATGGGTTCCATAGTATCTAACTCATTTATCTTTGACACTCTCTA
Organism: Chamaecyparis obtusa; assembly: GCA_027943335.1. Lineage (NCBI taxonomy): Eukaryota > Viridiplantae > Streptophyta > Pinopsida > Cupressales > Cupressaceae > Chamaecyparis > Chamaecyparis obtusa. Next base: position 341,728 of record BSBK01005836.1, on the reverse strand, counting down.
TAAGAAATGATGACATGGACACTTCAGTTGAGTATGACCAAATTTCAAATCTTCTACAGCCAGGAGATATTTTTGCATTAGTTGCACCATGGGGGAATTATGAGAGGTCAGATTATTGGTTAGCATGTTGTGTACGAGGTAAACAGAAGCTTGTACAATCGATGATAGATGGTGATGGGTTCGCATGTCCTACTAGTTCAGTTGTTGTTGCGGAAACATGGCTGCAAACATACATGATTAGAAAGAATGGAATTCCTGCATTTGAAGACTATGAGAAGCACAAAACTATTCTCATGTATTCACACCTTATTATAGCAACAAATGTCAAGTTGTCAAAGCATCAATGAAGACCAAAGACAAAATAACTTCCGACTATTAGTACTGTTGATCATGAAGCACTATTGGAGACCCTGAAGCAAAGAGATGACCCTTTAGGAACACTTGACTAGGTAATAAGTTAACTTAGTGCAATATTTTCTAAGTTTGTTAAGCTTAATTTCAATACATAATTTCACCTTTCTTAGATTGTACTTTGAGTCAATAAACTTGGTTTTGTATGTGGATTGTAACTTGTGCGGGAGCACCTATGAAGACACCTACGGTCACCATGGATCCAATCAGAGATAGAAGGAAAAAAGGATCCTTAATGGTTAATTGAGATCTTTTGAAGCCTATAATGGCAATTTGTAATAATCAATTTGATTTAAAAGTTAAATGTCCTAGAAGTCTTGATAAGGACTTATGACCAAAATCATGTATGGGTGGCCAATAGTGCCAACAAGGGATCTAAGTATACATTTTCTCAGAAAAAGGCAATGAAAACACATAATTTTTTATTATTTACTTATATCATTTGCATGGTTTGAATTCTTACATTTTTTATTGTTGTTTCCAATGCTTTAAGGATATTATTTCTTATCATTTCAAACAATCTTTGATGCTTTGAAAGTTCATTTGAATAAGATGGATACATACATTGTAGATGTAAATGATTCATTGTGCAGTGAGGGTCAGTTGAAAGTAGCACTGCAGTGTGTCTTTCAAACCATCTGTCCTAGCATCGAACTATCTTCTCCATCAGCTTTGGTTGGCCATGTAAATGCTAGTGACAACCCCGTTCCACCCACGGAGTCACTGGAATGCTCACAACCACACTCAACCCAAGTGACCCCAAGGTGCACTAAGAATGATTAGGTAGTGATCTTCTAATGCTCGTATCTTAGACCTCGTGAGAGGTATCAAAAAATTTTCAAGGGCTACGAGATCGTGATTCTAAGGTCTACAATAACCTCTATTAGTTTTGGGTGATTCGACTTCATTTTAATTTGGCAAGGTGATCTCAGTCAATGCCAAAACTTTCAGTGAGGGTTAGCTAAAATTAGCACCACAGTGTATCTTTCAAACCGTCTATCCTAGCATCAAACCATCTACTCCATTGGCTCGGATTGGCCAAGTAAATGCCAGTGACAACCCCATTCCACCCACGGAGTCATTGGAATGCTCATGACCATGCTTGTATCTCAGACCTCGTGAGAGGTATCGACAAACCATTAGGGGCTACAAGATCATGTTTCTGAGGTCTACAATAACCTCTCTCATTTTTGGGTGATTTGACTTCATTTGCATTTGGAAAGGCAATCTTAGTTAATGCTAAAACTTGCAGTGAGGGTCAGTTGAAAGTAGCTCTGCAGTGTATCTTTCAAACTGTCTATCTTGACATCAAACCATTTTCTCCATCAGCTCCAGTTGGCTAGGTAAATGCCAGTGACAACCTCGTTCCACCCATGGAGTCACTAGAACACTCATGACCATGCTTGACCCAAGTGACCCCAAGGTGCACTAAGCATGATTGGGCAACAATCTTCTGAGGCTCGTATCTTGAACATCATGGGAGGTATCAACAAACCATGAGGGGCTACGGGATCCTCTTTCTGAGGTCTACAATAAACTCTCTCATTTTTGGGCGATTCAACTTCATTTTCATTTGGCAAGGTGATCTTAGTTAATGCCAAAATTTTCAGTGAGGGTCAGTTGAAAGTAGCTCCACAGTGTATCTTTCAAACCGTCCATCTTGGCATTGAACCATCTACTCCATTGGCTCTGGTTAGCTGGGTAAACACCAGTGACAACCCCGTTCCACCCACGGAGTCACTGGAACACTCATGACCACCCTTGACCTAAGTGACCCCAAGGTGCACTAAGCACGATTGGGAAGAAATCTTCTGAGGCTCATATATCAGACATTGTGAGAGGTATTGACAAACTATCATGGGCTACGAGATCATGTTTCCAAGGTCTACAATAACATCTTTCAGTTTTGGGTGATTCGACTTCATTTGCATTTGGAAAGGTGGTCTCAATCGATGCCAAAACTTGCAGTGAGCGTCAGTTGAAAGTATCTCCACAATGTATCTTTCAAATCATCCATCCTAGCATTGAGCCATCTACTTCATCAGCTCTGGTTGGCCAAGTAAATGCCAGTGACAACCCTATTCCTCCCATAGAGTCACTAGAATGCTCGTGACCACACTTGAACCAAGTGACCCCAAGGTGCACTAAACATTATTGGGCAATGATCTTTTGAGGCTTGTATCTCAGACCTCATGAGAGGTATCAACAAATTGTCAGGAGCTACAAGATCATGTTTTTGAGGTCTACAATAACCTCTCTTAGTTTTGTGTGATTCTACTTCATTTGCATTTGGAAAGGCAATCTCAGTCAATGCCAAAACTTGGAGTGAGGGTCAGTTGAAAGTAGCTCTGTAGTGTATCTTTCAAACCATCCGTCCTGGCATCAAACCATATGCTCCATCAGCTATGGTTGGCTGGATTAATGCCAATGACAACCTTGTTCCACCCATGGAGTCACTGGAACGCTCACAACCACGCTCGACCCAAGTGACCCAAGGTATGTACTAAGGACAACAAATTCATTACATCTATTAATTTATTACACTTGTGTAAATTATTACATCTATGTAATTTATTACATCTATTATAAAAAATTCAAACAAATTGACATATAACTTCAACAAGATATAATTTAAATCATAATGATAATCATATTCAAGATATAACTTCACCATTCAATTCCATAAACATAAATAATAAATATGTATACAAAAGATGACACAAATATAACATAAAAATGAACATGTTCTATATATAGAAAGTATCAAATGTATCAAAAGTATCTCCATATACAAATATGGCACATGCCATTTCAAAATGTCTACAAAATCAATGTTTCAAGGTGTACAATGTGGCATATATGCCATCTCAAAATGTGCCAAGTGGCATCTCTAAATGACCAAAAAACTAAAATTACATCCTATGCCGTAGGGGGATCATCAAAATGTAGCCTCTTTGAAGAAGTGTTTGGCTCTGATTGATCCTACATCAAAAATGAGTTCAAACCCAAGTTAGATTTCTTAATTCATATGATTTGTACATATATATATATATATATATATATATATATATATATACATAATTACATAATTCATAATTCAAACACTAATTTAATTAAAATTATAACTGAATACAAATATTTGTACCTAGCCTCTCGGTTGCCTACCACGATTAGGTGTCCTAGCATAAGTCTTTGGTAGCAAAGGGACAATGCCACCAATACCAACTCTGACCTATAAATATATATTTCCAATAATGAGATTAGTAGAGTGGTGAAACATAGAGTAATAAATCTACAAAATAGGATGATAGCATAATAAAATTACAAATTGATTGAACTAAAATTAAAACTTACATCCACTGATCCCTCCTCTGGAATAGTGGGTTGGGTCAACAAAGATATGAAAGATTCTCGTGGGCCCTCCCTCACACTGGGAGTAACCTATGAGAGTAAAAAGATTGTCAATTATATATAAATTTACTTCATCATAACAACCCTAGTTACAAAATACAAATAACAATATGTAAAAGTCTACGTACAATCGGGCTATCACTCCAAATCGAGATGCATGTCATCCTAGGCTCCCAAACCTGTGTCTGGACATCATCAAGAGCCACACCCTATACAATAAAGTGCAAGTAAAATATTTATTACTACACACAAGTGGCATACATATTCATGCATAATTAATCTTAAACAATTAATTACCTTTCCTTTGTCGATACATGAAGAAGGAACCCCCTCGTGCCCCCCACTAACATCAGTTGTAGCTTGCAAGAGTATAATAAGATGACAATATATTAGTAAATGTATGAATTTTATTTCTCTAATTGATAGAGATTTAAGCATGTACACCAAATGATATAAAAAAACTAATGGGTACATAATTTATAATATACCGTATAGGTGTCAAGGCCAAATGAAATGGCCGAAAGTGTGGAGTCATCCACCTATCTCAACTCCTGCTCTGTCATCAACTGAACATAAATGGAAAAAATATATATACATAAGTGCATGCAATCATTAAAACTAATCTAAATAAATAAATTATTTTTAAATTAAATAAGTCATGTCACAAATTTATTTATAATGTTTACTCTTACTATATCAACAGGAGTCCATGGCTCTGCGTACCCCTCCTCAACACTCTCATGAGACATAGATGCTCCATGAGGTGTTGCAGCCTCTGCATTTGCATCTCCTATATCCTCCTCACCAATAACATACTAATATGTATCGTAATCATTAAGTGATTTGAGGCACAAATTCTTGCACATAATGCAAGTATGGGCCACGCATACATGTGAAATGCTACCAGATGTCGATGCCCTAGCATCATCCACACTAGGAGGCAACAATGACCTGGTCTGCATGATCAACTGATCACTCATCAAATGAATGGCCCTAATACTCTATAAGGTAGCCTCTGCAATGATATCGAGATGTTGCACTGGAGGAGGGGGTGCGACATCAGTGGGGGGACAAAGGTAGTGGCCTTTTTGCACTAGGAAAATGGCCTATTCTAAGGAACTCCTCTGCCTACGTCCATGTTCGGCCTCATCCTCCAATAATTAACATTGTGACCAAGCACAAACTCAACATACAATTTTTTTATGATATAGAAAGGGAGCTCCAAATTGCTATGGGGTGGCTTATCAAAAACCATCCAACAACGATCCAAAAGTGTGTGCACATTGCTTCATTTGTGCACCATTTTATTGATAATTTGGTCTTTTTGGGGTCAACTTTTAATCCAGTTTTAGGATTAACAAAAAGGGAGGCTATATCTTCCTTAGTTATATTAAGGGCCGCAACCCCATCATGGTCAAGCCCGTCATCAAATTGGGCGTGCATATCATCACGCCAATGAAGACCAACATTATGTTGTTGCATAAGGGTGTCAATGTTTTCAACAATGGTATTTAGGGTGGCAAGCATAGGAGCTAACATAGGTATATTCTGATAGATGTTTTTGAAGCCTCGTATAGTGTTCAAGTTCTCTTGTATCAAATCCTCTAAAGATTGAGGGTTTTGAAGTGGTTCTGGATTATTTTGGGGACCTTTATTTGGTGGGGGAGGGTTATTATCTTCATTGTTGTCAGCCATGCATGATTAAATAATAAACAAATATAAATTTCAAATTGATTTCATATATTATTAAAAAAATCAATACAAAACCCCATTTTAACCAAAAAAACTACATTTAACATGAAAATGAAAGAAATTAATCAAGATATAGTAAGAATTTACTTACCGGATACACTGCGGAGTCAAATTTTTTATTGGAGAAATCAGGTACCCGAAAATATTGTGTATAGGATATTTGGAGCCATTTTCTAAACTCAAAACGTGGAGAGAAATGAGGAAAATAACTTGCGGGTTTTGATTTATGCCGCAAGTTTTGGGTACCTAATTTTTTTAGGTACCCAAAAATATCAGGTACCCTATTAGGCTTGTGCTTTGGTGTCGGGTTTGTGCAGGTGTACTGACACCTAGGCCTACTAAAAGGTCAACATATATTTTCATGTGCTTATGGACGATTTAAAAGTGGATTTTTTTACATCCCCACTTTTTGGCCCCTCATGATCTTGCACATACCCTTACATTAATAGTTGTTGCATATTATTTATCTATGTGTCATATATTCTTATTTCATCATATATGATTAATGTTTGTTTCTAAGAATTATCTCCTCATCATTCATTCTTTAACTCTCATGACCTCAAATAATTTATTATTTAGTTGTTAATTTATATACTCTTCTCTTGTTTAATTGATCAGAGACCATCACCATCGATGTTCCATAATACTCATCATTCACTAGTGAATCTTAAGTTAGATAGTCATCGTTGGAGTCATTATATGCTATAGTCTTTGTTATTATTCTTGTCTTTATCATCCCCGTCATTGTTTTACTAGGCCCATGTGTTGTATATATTTCGTGGAACTCCTACACGCTAACTAGAAAATAATAACTTTAAATTATATCATTTCTTATTGACTTCGGTATCTTCTATAATCGTCGATGTCTCCCTTGAAATAGTCTTCATTATGGTTATTGCCATTGACAGTCTGAAAACTATATTAAATCTATTTTATTTATACTGTCCTAGTTATCTCATCATTATTGTTCACTACTTCTATATGTACTTCAATATCATTTTTGTAGGATTTTATGTCACTTATATATGTCTTTCTTAGCTCTTTAACAGGCACGCATATTAATTAAATCCCCAATCAATATAGTCACTTCATAATGTATAAATTTAGTATTTTGTGCTTACATATCTGCATGTGAACTTTACATCTATATAGTATTTCAAATAGGGATCTGTGAACATGCTCTTGTGTTTGTTGGACCACCTTGAGGTTGTTTCTTCTTTATGCCACTCACCATATCATCAATCCTCAAAAGCATACAAGCTTCCTCAATGACAATTCCATGCATTTTCTCCATTTTCATGATTTGCTTGCAATACTATGATGGTTCTGACATCACAATTCTGAGTCAAAGTTCTTGGAATTTCCTTGAAAGCTTGTGCCACCACTTCATAAGGCCACTTTTATATGCCCTCTTCTTATTTATTGAATTATATGGTTAACAATAAGACTAAATTACACAATTCTATAAATAGTAAGACAAAGATATGATATATGCCTCTAGGTCTCTATTATTTTGTTTTGTTTGCAGATCTATCTATGTAAAAAGCGTGTTTGACACCTTAGGCTTATTTGTCATTAAATAATATCATCAAATCTTCAACATTACTTCAGAAATGGAGGCCCTAATTTTTTGCAAAAATTAAGGCTCCATCAGTGGCTCTTGTTGGGGACATATGCTCCATTTGGGCATGATGAGATTCCAACTATCTATGGAGAAGCAAACCAAGTATTGATACTTAACCTGATGCAAAGTTAAATTTGGTTGTCCTAGGTCCCCCAAAGTAAACATTAATCCTTTCCTCTATTGAACACCTGATTCTAATCATGCAACACTTTGAATCTCCTAAATATGATGCTATCATTTTTATGAACAATTATTATTGCTTCCACTTCACCAATGCATTTTGACTTATGTTTTTTCTTTGAGATATCATCAAGTACATTATGGTCTTCATTGAATAGAGGATCCCTATGTATTTGATCATCCCTACAAGTAACTAAATTAATCTCTTCTTCTTGGATTCCTTTATGTACAGAATATAACCTATACTCAAGATGTTGTTTCTCTTCACAAAAAGGATTTAAAGATAACTCACATTCAGGAACTTCCTTCTTATTAAGAATCTGATTAGATGGGATACTTGGATAATTTTCAGAATTAGGCTCATATGATTTGACCTCATCTATTCATATTTGATGTATTTTCGGCTTGTAGGATGAACTAAAAAATGTCTCACCTTCTACATGCATATTTTGAGTTTTATCAACTTTAAAATCATCATTAGGCCTGCTAACTACATCATGATGTTGATATAGAAAATATCCTTCAAATAATGGATTCAAGAATATAGATAACTCAAGCACATCTTCTTTTTCTTCCTCTTCAAATAGTAGATTTAGGAACATAGAGAGCTTAGGCATATCTGTTGGAGATTTGCCAGTAGGCCAGTACTGACTGTATGTTTGTCATTGATGACAACATATGGAAAGTAGCATGCGTGGAAGTCTTATGCATCAAGATTTTAGTATATGTAGCATGGACATGATATTAGAATGATATCATGGGTGCAGAGGTTAATTGTTAGTACAGACAATTATATAGCAGTTGGTGTTAGCAGTGTTCCTGATAGAGTAACAAACAATGTTCTATGTATGGTTGTCCATACATTTATAATGGAGCCTTCCACGCTTGGATATATGTTGAAGAAATGTTAGTGATGTTTTAGTTATGGACACATAGTCTGATGATGAATGCAAGTGAAGTTATGCAGTCGCTATTCACCAGTAGCAGTTTCTTGTGTTTATTCAGAAGAGCCGACAGAGATTTTATTGGTTCTTGAGTTGTGCCTATCTTGAGGGTATGCACCCTTGGATTTAAGCTTGGAGAAGTGTTATTGATGTTTGGTTAAGAGTGCATGAGTTGATTCAGCTTATAGAGAAAGTTCCAATTGTTTTGGTAGAGCCGATGGTGTGTAGCGTGCGTCTACAATTATTTTATTAGACAGGTCCCAGAATGAGTTGCGTGCATAGTAGAGCCAACATAATGTTTGTTGGAGTTTATTATGGTTTCTCTAATATGATTTCAAGATGGTTCTAATAGGATGACTTGATTATATCATTTGGAGGAAAGATATTTATAGGCAGTCATTTTTTATTGCTGAAGTGTCGTTCATGGTTGATTAAGCAGAGCAGAGCAAAGTGTGTGAAGTATTGAGCCATCAGAAGAAGGTCTACATGACCAAGTAAAGTACTTGTGCTATTCATTGGAACTGATCCAAATAGTAGGTCAAAGTGTAATTCACCAAGATCTAGATATAGTGTGTATCTGTTATTCAAAAGGTTGTAGCCTTCACCCATTTAAGTAGTGAGCTCTCAGACAGTGCATCCTCTCCCCTGACAGGGACAATTGTAAAAGACTCCTAACAGGGTCCAACCCTTGACCAGGTCTACTATACTTAATATATTGTAAAGTTACTCCTAACAGGACAAAGGATCTTCTAACAAGGATCATTATACACTAGTATAGAATATTAGTGGGTATCAAGTCCCACTAGGGTTTTTACCTATTTGGGTTTCCCCGTAACCAAAATATTGGTGTTGTGTTCAAGTGTTCTTTCATTGTGTTTATACTTTATGTTTAAGTATACTTAATTGGATAAAGAATTGAATCTTGTAGATAAATGATTCACCCCCCCCCCCCTGGCTCAGTTATCTCTTGGGACTATTCCTAACAATTGGTATCAGAGCCAAATGCCTCGAAGAGAAATTTTAACAGCTTGAATTTGATCATATGGTGTACTTTAGGAAAGAAAGTCCTAAGTTCAATGGAGAGAATTATCTTGATTGGAAGAACAAGATGGTAACCCATTTGCAGTGCATTACTTTTGAAGTTTTTAATGTAACCATCAAAGCAGCCAATATTCCTACCTCAGAAGACCTTGCAAAAGATGATGCTATTGACATATAAAAGGAATTGTTTCATCATAATGCTATTGCTAAAGAAGCCCTTATCAGCGCCCTATCTAATGGTGAATTTTCAGAAGTAAAAAAGGTAGATACAACCCACAAAATATGGAAGCACCTTGAAGACACATTTGAAGGACACAAACAAGAAAAGGATGCACACAAAAAGACATGGAAGAAAAGATACAATGCATTAGAGATGTTTCCTAAAGAAAACATCAGAGCTTACAATCAAAGGATTAATGAAGCAGTTGCTAGAATTAGGAACAATGGTGGAGAGATATCAGAGGAGGACATTATGGATAAAGTGATAACTACTCTTACTCCAGAATATGAAAGCATGATCAACATCCTTGATGAGACCATGTAGCTTACATCAAATTTCAAGAGAGAGACCTTGATCAGCAAGATCTTAGCTTTTGAGATTTCAAGATTGAACACAGAACCAAAGAGTGAAACAACTTTCAAAGCAACAGTTCATGGTAAGAAATCTGCAAACACTTTTGGTAATTTTGATGATGATGATGAAGATAAAACACTAGATGATTTTATTGCTATGGTTTCCAAAAGAGAAAAGAAAGGAAAAGGAAAATATGAAGGTCAATTACCATTTAAGTGCTTTTCATGTAATAAAATTGGTCACTTTGCATCTAAGTGTCCCACTAGAGCTAGAAAGTTCAAAAAGGATTACAAGCCTAAGTATTCTAAGGAATGCTACTATGGTGGAGATGGAGTTTCAGATGAAGAATCTGGTGAAGAAGAAATTGGATTCATTGCTATTGTAGACAAAATGAATAACAAGATAGTTCATGTTGACAAGAAAGAGAATCAGGAGCTAGCATTGATTTCACAAGCTGACATAAGGTCAGACTGGATTATAGACAGTGGTTGTTCACATCAGATGACAGGTGATAAAGGGAGGTTTGTTCATTTGGACAAATACAATGGAGGTATGGTCAGATTTGGAGACAACACTCCTAAACCTATAGTTGGTAGAGGAGCCATCACTTTGGATGGAAAGAATAGTACTGATCATGTTCTTTATGTTCATGGTTTGAAACATAACCTTCTTAGTGTTGGATAGCTACTTGGAAAAGGCTATCAGTTGGAGTTCAAAGATGATAAATGCATCATTAAAAACAAATATGGTGTTATGATTGCATCAGGAACAAAGACAAGAGGTAATGTTTTTCAACTCAATTCATAAGCAAGTTGTTTTGTTGCTAAAGTTAATGACAGTTGGTTGTGGCATAAAAGACTATGTCATATCAATTTTGATAACATAGTAAAGATAAGAAATGTAAAGGCAGTAAGAGATCTACCTAGCATAGAAAAGCCAGTTGATAATATATGCAGGGAATGTGTGATGGGGAAGCATGTGAGAAGTTCATTCAGGAGCAAGAAGAATTTAGCAGAGAACAAGTTGGATCTGATTCATATAGACCTATGTGGTCCAACTCAAACAAGATCATACTATGGTGAAAGGTATTTCATTTTGTTTGTTGATAATTATACTAGAATGATGTGGGTTGTGTTCTTAAAAGATAAGTTAGAAGCTTTTGAGAAGTTCAAAATATTCAAAGATAAGGTTGAGAATGAATCTGGACTAAAGATAAAATGTTTGAGGTCAGATAGAGGAGGAGAATTCACCTCTGATAGGTTCTATGAATACCATGAAGAACATGGCATAAAGAGGTAGTTAAGTGCACCTAGAACCCCTCAGCAAAATGGAATTGCAAAAAGAAGGAATAGGATCATCCTTGATACAGCGTGCACCATTATGATAGAAGGAAAAGTTGCACATACCTATTGGAGAGATGTGGTCAATAAAATAGTCTATACGATCAATAGAATTCAATTAAGGCCTGACACTGACAAAACACCTTATGAGCTATGATTTGGTAATGTTCCCATAGTAAAATACTTCAAAATCTTTGGGAGCAAGTGCTACATCAAGAGGGATGAAGCAGTAGGCAAGTTTGATGCAAGAAGTGATGAAGGTTTTTTTCTTGGTTACTCTACTAAAAGTAAAGCTTATAGATGTTTCAATTTAAGATTGAAAAAGATCATTGAAATTTCTCATGTAAAGATTGATGAAAATTTTATGATTCAAGAAAGATATTATGATTACTCACCCATGATTGAAGAAGAACCTAGACCCTCTACTAGTGAGATAGTTATTGAAGAAATGTTTAACAGTATTGATGTGTTATTCAATGACCTTGAGACAAGTGAAGAAAATACTCCTAAGGCTGATGAATTAGCATCACCTAAAGCTCCAAAGTTTACATCAAGAAATCATTCCAAGGCAAACATCATTGGAGATCAGAGCGGAAAATTCTTAACAAGATCACAAGCAAAGAACTCAACTAGCAATGAAGTGGTATGTTTACTATCTCAAATTGAACCTTTAAGTGTTGAAGATGCTTGTAATAATTTAGACTGGCATGATGCTATTAAAGAAGAACTTGATCATATTGTTAAGAATGACACTTGGGAACTAGTCCCAAGACCTAGTGATAAGAATGTGATTGGAACAAAGTGGATACTCAGAAACAAGATGAATGAAGATGGTACAGTAGTAAGAAACAAAGCAAGATTAGTATGTAAAGGATATGCGCAAAGAGAAGGCATTGATTATTCAGACACATTTGCACCTATGAGTAGATTAGAAGCTATTAAGTTGTTTCTAGCCTATGCTACAGTTAAAAAATTCAAAGTTTATCAGATGGATGTCAAGTCAGCATTCTTGAATGGAGACTTAAAAGAAGAAGTATACATTGAGCAACCAAAAGGATTCACGCTATTAGATAGACCTGATATGGTATGCAGATTGAAGAAAGCCCTCTATGGACTTAAGAAAGACCCTAGAGCATGGTATGAGAGACTAGATGGATACTTAACAAAGATCAGATTCAAGAAAGGTGCAGCAAATTGTAATCTATTCATTAGAGAGACATCTGAAGGTTTATTACTTGTAGCTATATTTTTTGATGACATTATCTTTGGAGGTAATGACAAACTCAGTGTTGAATTTGCCAAAGAAATGTAGAATGAGTTTGAGATGAGTATGATTGGTCCTATCAAGTACTTTTTGGGACTAAATGTACAACAGACAGAAAAAGGAACTTTCATTAATCAATCAAAGTATGTGAAAGAGATACTAAAGAAATTCAAGATGGATGATTGCAAGCCAGTAGGAACTCTTATGATCACTAGATGTAAGCTTACAAAAGAAGATGACTTACCAGTAGTAGATATAACATTATATAAGTCTATGATTGGTAAACTCATATATCTTACTCAGACTAGACCTGATATTTCCAATGCAGTTGGCATAGTTGGAAGATTTGCAGTAGAGCCTAAACAAAGTCACCTCATGGTAGTAAAGAGAATATTCAGATACTTGCAGGGAACTATAGATTATGGTCTATGGTATCCTAATTCAGAAAATGTTAAGCTTCATGTGTACACTGATGCAAATTGGGCAGGATGTGTTGATGACAGAAAGAGTACTTCAGGTGGATTAGTGTTTCTTGGTGATAGAATTGTCACTTGGACAAGCAAGAAACAAAATTATATTTCTCAGTCAACAATAGAAGCAGAGTATGTTGCAGCAGCCTTGAATTGTTCTACAATTGTTTGGATCAAGCAAATGATAAAGGATTTTGGAATTCAGATTGATTATCCTATTATTATTCACTATGATAACACTAGCACTATGAATATGTCAAAGAACCCTGTAATGCATGCAAAGACAAAGCACATTGAGATCAAGTATCACTTCCTAAGAGAGAACGTGGTAGAGAAAGAAGTCAAGTTGGACTATGTGAGTACTAAAGAATAGTTGGAAGATATATTCACAAAGCCCTTGCCTAAGGATACTTTTGAGTATCTAAGGGAGAAGTTTGGAGTCATTCCCTTCCCTGTTTCTACTTAGAAGAAACAAGGAAAGGCATCAGTCCTTAGGGATTGGTGGAAGGTTGACTACTCTACCTCAGGAGTAGTACCGATGCTTAAAATGAATGGAACCCTTTGCCATTGATGTCAAAGGGGGAGTGTATGTATTAAGCCATGAAAAATAGAATTTAAAAGAGGATTAATATACTAAGGGGGAGAGGCATTCAGTTATGATAGCAGCACAGTTGAGGAAATGGAGAATATTAGAAAATATTGCAGCAGATGGAGGATTCATCTTTGGGGGATTTTTTGAAGAGGAAATGGAGAATGTTATAAAATAAATGTTCATTTGGGTTGGTGGTGATTTTTCATTCCACATGTTGTCATCAATGCCAAAGGGGGAGATTGTTGGAGATTTGCAAGCAGGCCAGTACTGACTGTATGTTTGTCATTGATGACAACCTATGGAAAGTAGCATGCATGGAAGTCTTATGGAGTAAGATTTTAGTATATGTAGCATGGACATGATATCAGCATGATATCATGGGCGCAGAGGTTAACTGTTAGTACAGATAGCTATATAGCAGTTGGTGTTAGCAGTGTTCCTGACAGAGTAATAGACAGTGTTCTGTGTATGGTTGTCCATAAAGTTATCATGGAGCCTTGTGCTCTTGGATATATGTTGAAGAAATGTTAGTGATGTTTCATTTATGGATGCATAGTCTAATGATGAATGCAAGTGAAGTTATGGAGTTTCTATTCGCCAGTAGCAGTTTCATGTGTTTGTTCAGAAGAGTCGACATAAATTTTACTGGTTCTTGAGTTACACCTATATTGAGGGTATGCACCCTTGGATTTAAGCTTAGAGAAGTGTTATTGATGTTCTGTTAAGAGTGCATGAGTTAATTCAGCTTACAGAGAAAGTTCCAGTTGTTTTGGTAGAGCTGACAATGTGTAGTGTGTGTCTACAATTATTTTATTAGACAAGTCCTAGAATGAGTTGCGTGCATAGTAGAGCTGATAGAATGTTTGTTGGAGTTTATTATGGTTTCTCTAATATGATTTCAAGATGGTTCTAATAGGCTAACTTGATTATATCATTTGGAGGAAAGATATTTATAGGCAGTCATTTGTGATTGCTGAAGTGTGGTTCATGGTTGATTAAGCAGAGAAAAGTAGAGTGTGTGAAGTATTGAGCCATCGGAAGAAGGTCTATGTGACCAAGTAAAGTACTTGTGCTATTCATTGGAACTGATCTAGACAACAGGTCAAAGCGTAGTTCACCAAGATCCAGATATAGTGTGTATCTATTATTCTGAAGGTTGTAGCCTTCACCCATTTGAGCAGTGAGCTCTTAGATAGTGTGTCCTCTCCCCTAACAGGGAAAATTGTAAAAGACTCCTAACAGGGTCCAACCCTTGACTAGGTCTACTATACTTAATATATTGTAAAGCTACTCCTAACAGGGTAAAGGATCTTCTAACAAGGATCATTATACACTAGTACAGAATATTAGTGGGTATCAAGTCCCACTAGGGTTTTTACCTATTTGGGTTTCCCTGTAACCAAAATATTGGTGTTGTGTTCAAGTGTTCTTTCATTGTGTTTATGCTTTATGTTTAATTATACTTAATTGGATAAAGAATTGAATCTTGTAGATAACTAATTCACCCCCCCCCCCCTCTCAGTTATCTCTTGGGACTATTCCTAACAATATCTCCATGAGAGCTTTCATTTGAAACTTCTTCATGTTCATATATCGCATGTTGTTCTACTTCATCTCCACTATTTGATTCCTGAAATTTATCATCTCCTTCATCTAGTAGCCCCTGAGTATGTGTTGATTCGTCAACTTGTTTATCATGGTGGATTGAGAAAAAAATTGGATTGTTTCTCTCAATATGTTTATGATATTCTATGTCTAACAAAACTGAAATCTCTTCCACACTGAGAGAAACCTCTTTCTCATTTTCACATTCTTTGATATTTGATGTCATACAAGTGTCATCATGGAAATATATTTCCTTAGACTATCCAAAAGAGTCTTCTCCATTCAAATCTGAAACCTCACTAGAGTCATATGTTACTTCAATCTTGCATTCATTCTCTTCTGTAGTTAGTTCACCATCTATATGTTTGAGAAAAATAAGCAACTGATGATCATATAAGAGACCAAATTCACACATTCTATTGAAAAGATCAGAGGATGGAGGTCTGCACTCTGAAGGCATTTCTTGATGGACATTAAACATTCTCATGAAGAATTGTACTGTAGATTCTTTTTCTTGTTTCTCTAAATTCAAAAATGTATTCAAAGGAGATATGTAATTTGGATCTTCTTCGTCATCACTGAGATTTCCATCAATCACAAGGCTTTGTTCAATTTGGTTATAAGCCTCCTCTTCTCTATCTTCATTATCTTCATCTAATATTTGAAAAAGAAACTTCAAGTCAAGATTGTCTGGTGAGATTCCCAACTGATGAAATTTCTTATGAATTCCTTGTGTGGAGGCATGATGTCTGAAGGCACTTCCTAAAAAATATTCACCATCCTTATGAAAAGATTTGTTGTGGATTCACCTTCATATCTTTCTAGATTGAAAAAGGCATCAAGTGGAGACATGTTAAGATCCTCTTCCATGTTGCAATTTTGGTTTTCATACCATTCACAACACATGTTATTTTCCTCACTTGCATCATGAAACTCATATAAGAACCATTGCTCAAATTCTTTCCAATATGAGATACATTTTGTGGGTAATGATTCATACGCTTATCTCACATTATCCTTTAATGTTTTAACAAATAGTTTCATCACCTGATCCTCTGCACAAATTTCATAATCCTCTACAAATGTATAAAACTCATTCAAATACCGAAGTGTTGATTCATCCTGGGATTCTCCATGGAACTTTGGTACAAGCTGTGAAATTTTTGGGGATAACTTGCTAGGTTCATGATCAAAATTTTTGAAATCCAATGGCATGTTGCCATATAGAATAAAAGGCCTTTGAAATGATTTATACATTTGAAAAGACTATACACCATTTCCTTTTGAGTCTTCTCCCTCAACAGAGTTACCAACTGAAATCTTATTGAATAGAGTTGCCACCTCTTTCGAGGAATGTATTGATTTGCTGATCTTTTGGGTTCTTTCTTCTAGCAGAGTACTCTTACAAACAAATTGATAAAATTTCTTTATGATTCTGATCTGTGAAATCTGAAATTCTAGGTAACTTCACAATATATATTGTGAGCAACTCTCCCCAATAGAGTATGTGCCACAAAATTCTGAATTATAAGTTCTTATAAATCATAATTTCTTAATTAAATGAATCTCTATGCTGGTCTAAAAACAAGAAACTTTCAAAATTTACTTGCAACTCTTCCCCAGTAGAGTTGCCAATCTATTGGTTCCCAAAACCACAGATTGAAAATCCAAGAGCCTGTCAATTCTCCAATAGGATTCCAAATCAATTTTGGCCAATGACCAGGAATAATCCAAATTCCCCTGCACTTTAGGCTTTGCTACACCTAGGTAGGTAAACCTTCACCTCAAACTTGATCACCTTATTCAAGGTTTTTCTATAGTGAATTTAAGCTTTGAGTTCTCCGATTGGCAAAAATCCTCAAACTCGATCAATATAAAGTTAAGTGATTACTTGAAATGATTTGAATGTTTGTGTAAGGTTTATCAATAATTGATTCGATGCTTACAAGAAGGAAGTATATAGATTTATGACTTCAATTAATAACTCCAATAATTATATTCCAATGATTTTAAATGACCAGTGTCTTTGTTTATTCGGGTGATAGAGACAGCTATAACAAGGATTATTATGTACAACTTTATGAGACAATATTTATAAAAATATCATCAATTACTCCTAAAATCTGCAAAAGACAAATCTTATATGCAATTCTCCATTAGTCCAAAAAGAATTTAACTTCTCCAGCTAGAAGTCCGAATAGATAGAGATAAGGAAACACATATATATTTCACACTATCCTGATTGTCGAACAAAGAATGCAAGAAAATATCCAATGAAAAAATAAAACTCTATCAGAATAATTCAACAATCTATTTATTGATCACAAAGGATGAATCCACATTTTAATTGTAATCTTTTTACCTTGAAAAAAGGACCTTTTATTTATTATTAAAATATAATATTGAAATTTATATTAAAGTCATGCTTTAATATTTACATCTTCTCTTACAAATATTCTTCTTCTAATTGCTTATTCAAATATTAATCTCTTTCTTATCATTCCTCCATTATTTATATTTCCCCTTTTAGAGGTTGTGACTTTTCAGATTGAAGACTTACGTTCATTCAAAACTAAATAATACCCTTTTTACATTAAATCATATTTAACGTAATCTCAATTTTTTTACTTCAAACAATTTTGATCAATGGAGGAACTTAGTTATAATATTTTCAACCCTTTATCAAGATTGTCGGACTCCATGTCTTACGACCTCTATCTTCTTATTAAATATTATTGGTTCTCCAATATACACCATATCTCATCTGTAGATATTACTAGTACCACCGTCTACTCAAGTAACCCTTCATTTGCATGTAAATATGATTGTGTAGTTTTGTTTGAACTCTTGAGTGCTAATGTGTGTCTTCGGTCTCTATCTTCTCCATTATTGGTTTACATTAATAGTTGTTACATATTATTTATCTATGTTTCATAAATTCTTATTTCATGGTATGCGATTAATGTTTGTTTCTAAGAAGTATCTCCTCATCATTCATTCTTTGACTCTCGTGACCTCAAATAATTTATTATATAGCCATCAATTTATATACTATTCTCTTGTTTAATTGACCAAAGACTATCGTCATCGATGTTCCAGAATACTTGTCATTCACTAGTGATGCTTCTGTTAAATAGTC
The DNA here is from genome assembly GCA_027943335.1 of Chamaecyparis obtusa. Classification (NCBI taxonomy): domain Eukaryota; kingdom Viridiplantae; phylum Streptophyta; class Pinopsida; order Cupressales; family Cupressaceae; genus Chamaecyparis; species Chamaecyparis obtusa. The sequence goes on along the minus strand of BSBK01005836.1, from coordinate 323,381 downwards.
ATCACTGGAGTCATTATGTGCTATAGTATTTATTATTATTCTTGTCTTTATCATCCCTGTCATTGCTTTACCAAACCCATTTGTTGTATATATTTTTTGGAACTCCTGCATGCTGACTAGAAAATAATAACTTTAAATTACATCATTTCTTATTGACTTCAGTATCTTCTATAATCCTTGACATCTCCCTTGAAATAGTCTTCATTATGGGTGCAGCCATTGATAGTGTGAAAACTATATTAAATATATTTTTATTTATACTATCCTAGTTATCTCATCATTACTATTCACTACTTCTATATGTTATTCAATATCGTTGTTGAAGGATTTTATTTCATTGTTATATGTATTTCTTCATTCTTTAGCAGGAACACATAGTAATTTAATCTTCAATCAATATAGGCACTTCATAATGTATAAATTCAATATTTTGTGCTCACATATCTGCATGTGAACTTTACATCTACATAGTATTTCAAATAGGGATCTATGAACAAGCTCTTGTTTTTTCTCAACCACCTTGAGGTTGTTTCTTCTTTATGCCACTCGCCATATCATCAATCCTCAGAAGCATACATGCTGCCTCAATGATTGTTCCACATATTTTCTCCATTGGCGTGCTTTTCTTGCAATTCTATCATGGTTCTGACATCACAAATCTGAGTCAAAGTTCTTGGAATTGCCTCAAAACCTTGTGCCACCACTTCATAAGGCCACTTTTCTATGCCATATTCTTATTTACTGAATTATATGGTAAACAATAAGATTGAATTACATAGTTCTGTAAATAGTAAGACATAGATATGATATATGCCTCTTGGTCTCTATTATTATTTTTTGTTTGGAGATCTATCTATGTAAAAAGTGTGCCTGACACCTCGGGCCTATTTGTCAGCAAATAATATTATCAAATCTTCAACAATACTTCACAAATGGAGGCCCTAATTTTTTGCAAAAATTAAGGCTCCATCAAGTCGATCCCTGTAATACCCCAAAAATGGGCTATAAGTTCATTAACCTCCTACATCTACAAATCGAATGAAATTGACATCAAAGTCCTAACCTAAGGCACATCTAAACATCATCGAATCATAATTGATTATCTTAAATTCTGCATTAGGGAATATTCCTAGCAATATTCCTAATTATCTTAATTATCTTTAATTTAATGATTATTTGGCGATAAATCACATTTATCCTAAGTTTGATTAATTGAATATTTTCATATTTAATTAATTAGATTTAATATCTTGCCACTTAATTGTTTAATTAAATTTAATTCTATCTATTATTAATTATATTATTTAATTTTGACAATAAATCTCATATCCTATGAATAATTGATTAAATTCTTATTTAATTGATTAATGCAAGTTGTCATTATTTAATAATATAATTTTTAATAAAAGTTTGATAAAATAGTTAATTAACCCATAAATTAATTATTTTATTTCAAAAATCAGTTAAGTTGAGAATAAATCACTTTATTTATTTATTAAATCATAATTATCCATGTGCATATTCAAGGACTAGTTAAACTCAAATTGGAAAATCAATGCAAGTTGTTAGCTTTTTGAAACTCAACTTCTTTTTGAGTTTTAAAGTTGATCTAAACTTCTAATTCGAATTGAACTGTACTTTTGCATGTTTTTGTGACTTAAATTATCTTTATCATCAGATAACTCAAAAATCAAGCTGAGTTAATCTGAGTGATTTATGGCTTTCTTTCATGCACCTCCAAAGCCCTGGATTTCTATAAAATCAAGGCTCAGCTCTTCATAATTCATCTCTCAAATTTGCATCCACGAATTTGCATTCTCACGCTGTCGAATTGGAGTCTAAAGAATCATCTTTGCGAATCCAAGCTATTGTGAGATCTTTCTAGTTTTGAGCATTGCATATCATTCAGCATAGATTCATATCATTGTTAGATCAATTTCCATATTAGCATAGATTTCATATCATTTATCATTCTTATTGCATAGAAAATACCAAAAAAATAGATTAATTGCATTCATATTTCATATTAGTTTTGCATTCAAATCCTTCGTTTAGGTATCGTCTAGGTCACTGATCTCGATAACAATCTGAGAACATTAATCTCGCACCTACTAGAAGGCAGTAACTCGCTTGGTTAAATTAGATTTCAATTTTGCATGATTTTGATTTTTGCTAACCTCTAATGTTTTACTGAAGTGTTATGTCTACAGATCAGGTACAATTTTCACACCCACATTTTTGGCACCCACCGTGGGGGCCTGAAATGGGCTTCCCTTCATTTCTATCAATCTTCTATCATTTCTCTATCAGAGCTCCCCTGCTACTACCTGTTTTGGTGGTATCAAAACTATCCATACAACATGATTTTTAATTTTGGTCCGTACAGTTGTCGTACGACTTTTCAGACTGTCGTATGAGTTTTTTTAGACTGTCATTTCATCGGATACCCAGTGTCATCTAGGAGCATACCCACTATCGTATGAGTTTCAACATCAGGTTTCAACTATCATGTGGTAAGAGACCCACTATCATACAAGTTTCGGCATCAGGTTTCACTGTCGTATGGTAAGAGACCCACTGTCGTACAAGTTTTGGCATCAAGTTTCAACTATCATATGGTAAGAGACCCACTATCGTATGAGTTTTGGCATTAGGTTTCAACTGTCATATGGTAAGAGACCCACTGTCGTACGAGTTTCGACATCAGGATTTGACGATCGTATGGTAAGAGACCTACTGTCGTACCAGTTTCGGCATCAGGTTTCAACTGTCGTATGGTAAGAGACCCACTGTTGTACGAGTTTTGGCCTCAAGTTTCAACTATCATATGGTAAGAGACCCACTGTCGTATGAGTTTTGGCATCAGGATTTGACTATCATATGGTAAGAGACCCACTATCGTACGAGTTTTGGTATCAGATTTCAATTGTCATTTCATTTTTGCAGGTAGTTTGTCAGATTTGATTTTTGGATTTTGACTAACAGCTAATCTTAACAGTTGGAATTCTCTATTTTTGATTGACTCTTGCTAGTTTTGATTGAAAAAAAGGCATAAAGTTTGCTAAAATTAGGTAAAAATCTACTAAGCGTGTTGCGAGGATCTCAGGTATTCTACTTGTGCTGATAATATTTCGATTCGGGGCTTAAAATAAATCTCTCGTGTGTCTAGCTTGGGTGATTCTTTTCATGCTTTTGTTTTACACACTTGCATAATTAATACTAGGTCGTCACCCCTTAAGGATTCATTAAGTAGTCTCAGATACTTGTGATTGATCTTGATTTCTATCTTGGGCTATTAGACTCGCTAATCTGTCGGCCCCTCATTTTCGCCCCGTGGTTGCAATCTCAACACCATAAAGGGGAGGGGTCAACAGGACAGAAGCGTTAAGTGTTCCACTTGGCAACCCATTTGTGCTTTTAAGAACTCACTTGTCTTCTAAGTTGGGGACTTATTTTCAGCTTGTGTGAGGTGTTAAGTGTTCCACTTTGTGGACTCATCTCATATTTGCTTTAAGTGTTAAGTGTTCCTCTTTCTTCTTTTTGGGTACTTTTGGTATATTTGCTTTTGGAAACATACATCTGTGCTCACCTAGTAATTAGGCCCTATGAACACTATTCGTGATTCTTGAGAGATTGGATTCCCAGTGAAATCCTTCTTGATGACAGAATCCTTGTAGGTAGGGAGGATACTTAGTGCATTTCACATTCAACTCGGTTAGTGTGTCTTCTCTTATTGATCAATACATTCTCTCCCAGGAGAGGTTGATAAATCACGTGGGGTTGACATCATGAGCTTTGGTGAATCAAAATTGGTTAGTGTACCTTCTCTTATTGATTGATACATTCTCTCCCCGGAGAGGTTGATAGATCATGTGGAGTTGACATCATAGACCTTGGTGAAGCAAAACTTTTTCTTAGCGTGTCGGATTAATCTACTTGCTTTGTTTGGGTTAAAAGTGAAAAGGTGTCAAAAACCTTGGATCTGGAGCCAAGTCCCCTTGTGGTATACTATTGTGAGTCACCTTTAGAGAGGGTTAACCATAGCGAACAATCTCTTCACAGGGAAAACTGTGTTGACGGAACCTCAAGCGGTAATAGCCATTTTTGCCGTGGTAGTGACAGCCGCTATATAAATGTCCTTATGGAAGAAATCTCCATGGGTATGGTTCATTGTTGGGTTGTCAGATCTCCCTAGCACCTCCTGAAGATCAAGTTCTCAGACTGTGTCAAAACCTTGGTGCACCGGGATTAGAGTTCACCCCTTTGGATCATAAAAGTTGCAAAGTCAAACCATTACTAAAAACCCTAGCGAGGCCAAATTTTCATTTTAAAGGGTATATGTGCATTATTACAAAACATTTTTTTGGAACATACATAATTAGCACTTCTGAGGATTAGAACGAATAAGTCACTTGATTGTTCATGCACAAGGTTGCTTTTGCCCTTGTTCATTGTTTTCAGACATGCTTGAAATCATGTGCTTGCTATTTTGCATGCTTGTTTATCTATCTGGTTATTGAAAATGAACAAATCTGTTACAATCCTCAAATCTAGACATTGAAATTTGCAAACAATCCAAATTTGAAAACTCAAAATCTGCAAAATCTGAAGTAAAATTCTTTTCTGGAGTCAAAAGTCATCTCAGGAGGTCAGAAAGTCATACGATTTTTCTCAAAGTGTCGTTTCATTACTGCCCAATTGTCGTATGGTAAAGAACCCAGTGTCATATGAGTTTCCAAGCCAGCAAATTCTCAAAGTAAAAATCTTGCAACTATCATATGATATTTTCAACTATCATTTCATTGCTACTAAACTGTCATATGATAACCAACCCAGTGTCGTATGATTTTTCATACCAGCAAATTTCAAGAAATCAAATCCTGCTTACAGCTGTCGTATGAGATTTTCAACTATCATTTCATTGCATACCCGCTGTCGTATGAGCTTTGCAACTGTCGTATGAGATTTTCAACTGTCATTTCATAGCCTACCCACTGTCGTATGAGTTTGTAGAGTGTCATTTGGAAAATTTTGAAGAGTTGTCAGAAAATTGTCAGAATTGCCAGATATTTAGCTTTTTTAGCCTATTTCCAGAATCTATCGAACAAATCACTGTGTCAGGAACAGAGCAGTAGCCATTGAGAATCAGTACACATGTCTCAAAGAATCAATACATAAGAGGAAGAAGCTCTGATCACCGCTATGATGAAGCAGCTGCAAGCTATGCAAGTCCAACTTGACAAACTTGAGAAAGAAAAGGAACCTAAAGAGTTCTCCATGGAAACTCTATGCTCTTTTCCATTTAATAAAGACTTGTACATGTGACCATGCCCTCTAACAAAATGTGAGCAAAGTGACAACCCTTATGATACCTCTTCCACAGAGAGTGACACATCTAGCTTTGGAGACTATGATAACTATGACGACAGACAATGTAATGATACCTATGACACCTCTATTCCTAAGAGTCCTCCTCGTCATATGTTCCTACTTACTACAAATGGGTTGTCACATTGGATAGATCATGATGGTGATCAGTATGATTCTAATTTTGAAAGACACTTTGATGGCTTTTGTGGACAATACCTTGATTATGATCCATCTACTACTACTGAGGACTATAAAATGCATCGTGCTAGCTTGAAGCATCAATATTATAAGAATCCTTCTCCTAAGGACTCTCCTGCTGAAAATAAAGATTATCCTATCTTTCCTCAAGATCATGTTAATGTTGAACCTTTGTCTGGTGATGGTTCCCTTCCATCCCCTACTTCCTCCAATACCCATACATTTCCTAAAGCTTCTAAGTCTTTCAAATCTTTCACAGAACCTTCATCCGACACAAGCCCTGATACTTTTCATGTGGTTCCTCATAGTTATCCTCCAGGGCTACCTCTTAAAGAAACTCAAGCTAACCTTCACTTGGCTACAAATACTTTCAATAATGATAAACCTAAAGAGCCTAAGCCTTCATATGCTATAATCCCTACTTTAGCTAGTCCTCCACCATCTCTTCCAAAGTCATCCATACAATCCCAACATGCTTCCTTGTCCTTAGTAGTGGCTCCATGTCAAGAGGACTCTAAAAATGATGAAGAAAATAACATAAAGAAGATCAAGATCAAGAACCCTCCATGTCATCCACTCCTTTTTCTGATGTCTCTTATCCACCTTAGGGTTCTTTTGATCCTGCACACCCTTTTTCATGCATTCCACCATGTCTTAAGTCTTCTCCTAAGCAAGATCAAGCTACCACTTACACTATTGAGCTTATTGACAATTAAAATAACCTTCCTACACTTGCGCTTTCCAAAGATGATACTTCCATTAAGGTTGTTAAAAATGGTGTTGTTACTTCCGATGTTAAGCCTATTGAAAATCAAGAAAAAAATTATGCACTTATGCTATCCAAAGATCCTTGTCAAGATCAAAGTCTTCCATCTTCTTATTCTACCACTCCATGTTCGCTTCCACTTTCTACTCTTCCTAAGTCTTTGCAAGCTTTGAAAAATCCTATCAAAGAAGGTGCTCATATTCAAGATGTACATGATTCTATTGAAAATTCTAATACTCACTCTAAAGATGTTGATATCCTTGATTGTCATATAGATGCTGATGAACTTATTGATTATCCTTTTGCATCTTCCACTTCCATCCTTGGACCTCTTCCACCACTACTAAAGGCTTCATATCTTGCTTCCATCTTGGGTCCTTATGTCCCTTCAGTTTCCCCTCCTAACTCTCCTAATTCTCCATCCATCTTGGGTCCTTACATACCTCCATCTCCTATCTTTCCTCAAGATCAACATAGATGCATACCCTTGAATCCTTTTCACCCATCCACCCATCTAAACTAGTCATATCCTCCCTCTTCCACAAGTCCCAAGTCCTTTGGAAGTAACTTGAATGTTCAATACAAAAAAAAGAAGCAATACAAGAATCCATCAAAAAAAGAAGATCACCATGTCTCCTCTAATAGACATGGAAACATAAAGTCAAAAGAGATATCTAAGAAGAAAACTACAAGACAAGTATGGGTTCCAAAATCCATCATTGAAGATATTCTCTCTAAATTACCAAAAGGAAATAAAAAGCCTACGGCTATATGAATTCAAAAGTCTCTCTTGAAAGAGTCTAGTGTTGAGCAAAAAGTGAAATTGATATTCAAGCTTCCAAAGGCTTCCACTTCATCTTCTTCCAAAAATATTCTTCCATTCCATGCACCTAAAACACAATCTCTACTATCCATTCACCATATTCCTTCATTCACGATTCCTCCATCCTCTCACCACCCTTCAAGGTATGTGTTGATGTTGAGCTTGCCTTCCTTTCCATTTACCCTTTCACAATCCTTCCATTCATTATCCTTCTACCTTCTATCATTTTTCCTCACTTGCCTATTCCTCCTATCTTCCAACCTCACTCGCTTTACATAAAACCTTATCCTCCATTTTTCTCTTCTATCTCCCTTTCCCTATCAACATCTTTGAGCATATCATTTTGAATCCTTGACATATCATGGTTTATCCTTTCAAGGAGCATTATTTAAAAAGCTTGTCTTCTTCCAAAAAAAAAATAAGAAATAAGAAATGAAAAAAAAAATTGAAAATGTGCCTTGGTGAAAACCTGGAAACAGGAACCTTGGTAGCAAAAGTAAAGAGAAATAAATTCTTCCTATGGTGAAAACCACTCCCTTGTGGCACCTTGGATAAGTACCATGATGAAAACCTGGCAATCAGGTGTCATGCGTAGTTCTTTTACATATTTCATCCATTCCATCTTCTCTCTTTAATCTTGACAAAGTTGATCTATACACAAACATTTGGCTATCTTGTGAGCTATCTTATGATGATCTTGCTTTCATTCCCTTCCTCCTTAGCCTTCATGTCTATCTTCCTCCATTCATTTTCACCTTTCTCTATCCTTTTCCCCTATGGTCTTGATCTAATAAAAAAAGAAAAAAGAAAGAGTAAAACACAGTGCTATGAAGCCTCTTGACATGTCTACTCCTTTGGACTACATCCTGTCCTTCTTTGGCATTATGCTTTTGTGACTTATCCTATGTTGGTCTTTCATTTCTTGTCCAAATGCGCTTTACATGAAAATTTTCCCTAGCTTGAGTATTCTTGAGGAGTTTTCCCTTGAGGATTTCTTCCCTTCATTCTCCTTCATTCTCTTGTCTTCCATCTCTTCCACCAGCTTGCCAATCCCTCTTGTTCTCCACTTTGCTAGACATTGGGACTGCATGATATGATCTTTCTTGGGAGTTTGCAATGGAAAAAGATGTTATCAGGTATACCAAGTATCAAAACCAGTATCAGAACAAGTATCAGAATCAATATCAGAACTAGTATAAAAACCAGTATCAGAACAAATATCAGAATAAGTATCAAAACTAGTATCAAAACAAGTGTCAGAACTAGTATCAAAATTAGTATCAGAACACCTACAGGGGCTACACCTTTCACTTTAGTTTATGGGTTCTGAGGTGGTACTACCTATTGAGGTTGAAATCCCATCACTAAGAATCAGAATGCATGGTCTAGTAACTAATGATGACTACAGAGTGTCTAGGTTGGAAGAACTTGAACTACTAGATGAGCGCAGGTAAGTAGTGTATGATCATCTCAGAGTATATCAGAAGAGAATGTCTAGAGGCTACAACAAGAAAGTCAGACACAAAGAATTTCATGTTGGTGATCTAGTCTTGAGAGAAAATCCTAAAAATCAATCACATCGAGAACGCAAAGGGAAGTTCGAACCCAATTGGCTGGGTCCCTTTGTAATCACTGCTACTTTTGGCTCTGGTACCTATCAACTCTCAATGACTAAAGGAGAACAGCTCCGAGAACCAATCAATGTTCTCCATCTGAAGAAATTCTACGCCTAAGGCATTCAGTCTATGGTAAAATGTTCTAAAAAAATCTTAAAAATTGGAAAATGTCCTGAAAAAATGAACATCTTGGTGAAAACCTAGCAATAGGCACCTTGATAATTCACAAAAAAATCAAAAAAATCAAAAGTACAAAAAGAAAAATTGAAAAATGAAAAATACAAAAAATGAGAAAAAGAAAAAGTGCCTTGGTGAAAACCTGGAAACAGGCGCCTTGGTAGCAAAAATAGAATCTTTGCCAAGATGGTGAAAACCTGGCAAATGGGAGCCACTTGTTTCAAAATGCTCCATCTATCAGTGCAATCTTGGTCTTTCCCAACTTTTAGTTTTGCTTTAGTTTGTACATATCTCCTGGTTTGTTTCTGCATTTCCATTTTTCAATAAGTCGGTCTGTACACCACTCAGCTCAAGTGTCTGTATCCTATCAATGTTCAAATTTGGGGGCAATCAATGTCATATCCTATGGTCTCCAGTGTATCTTAGATGTGTCATATCCAACCAAGAGTCCTTTGAAGCTTCATTTGAGTCAGTCAAGTCTGTCTTGTCTCCAGAAAGGATTTTGCATCTACAACGCAATCAACATCAAACACAAACTGAAAACAATCTGTGCTTTTCATGCTTTTATCTCCTTGTATGCTTACTGATTCGCATTGAGATTTTTGCATATTGTGTCCCTTTGAGCTCTTCGATGATGTCTTTTATAGGATTTAGAGAGTGATAACTGGGGGCATAATCTTTTCTTTATTTTCTTCTTGTATGTGAAAATCTAACAACTTTGGCAATTCTGGATTGAAATGGTGTCCGACTATAAGAGCCTCTATCTCGAATTGGATGGCCATGCGTACCTCGACCATTGATACCCAAAAAATTCAAGGAAGTTTGATCTAACTATTATCTTTTTGAGTGAGTTCTTTCTCCTACTGTGACACGCAATCTTACCTAAGGATGTGAATGATAAAGGGTCACTACGGGTAATTCACATTGGATTTAGAATAATCTCTTAGCTGTTTGATGTGTTTGAACGCAAGGCGTATTCAGGTCATCATGACGTTCATGTTTTGATGCTTCTACAAATTGCTATATCAAAATGGACATGATATTCAGATCATCCTGGTGTTTGTGCCTTGGTGCTTATATCTAATTCGACATTCCGAAAACAAAATCAATATTCATATATCCATGGTTGTTGACCAGTGGGTGTTGTATTGATTCTTGCGTATACAAATCGATATTCATATGTCTATGGTTTTTTTAGCTAGTGGGCATTGTATTGATTTATCTGGTTACCTAAAAGTTCAATGATGATAACAAATCGACATATGATCAGTGACTAGGTCCTAGGTCTTAAGTTGCATTTCATTTTGCATGTCTCTTTGCATTTTGCATGTTTGCATGATCTCACAATGATTAAACGAACTTCAATGCTTAAACAATTCTTCATATCAATTCTTCACATCTAACAAGAGCTGAATCTCACATGAAGGTTCCTCCAACGAAATAGCAAGTAGAATCCTTTTTTTCGAGATCAAAATCAAAATCTAAAATCATTCATATTATTAACTACTTGCATAATCAACCTTACAACATCACAGAAATCCAGTATTCAACTTAACTGATTATCTAACATCAAACTATCAAACTTTCAACTTGGTCAACCATGGTCAACTCATGGTCAAACCTAGTCAAACTTGGTTGTCTGGACCTCCAAATGATGCAGAATGCATTCTTATTTGTGTTTAACCACTTCTCAAATCAATTAACATGCTTCTGAACTCTCAACGCTGACTTTTCTTGTCAAATTTCAATTTTAATCCCGAAGGGGGCATAGTATTGCACATCATTCAAAGTCTATAAATCAAATTCTATCAATATCTTTCATCAGTGATCAAGACAAACAATCATGTCTAGTTGCTAATTCATCAAAAAAAACCTCATCTCTCAGGGCAAATCTATCATCACTTGGGGCATATCAGATTCATCAAGATCCATATCAATCTGGTATTCTCCTAATCTTGTAAACTGTATCAGTTTTTGCAACCATCAGATCATAGCATTCTTTCCTTGGTTCTTCAACAACTGAAGGATTCGGATGTGATACCTACTAGTTCTGCTAAGACAATCGAGTCTAGAACCGATCACTCACTTCTTTGCAATCCTAAGGTTTGGAATCAGGCATTTTGACACTTTTTCGCAATCATCGGTTCATTGCTGCTATAGTGAACATTATCTTTGGTCATTCAGGACCTATTATCTCCATATCAAATCAATATCAATCAGCTTCTGTCTCATATCAATTATCAATTTCAAATCAGTTTCATATCTCTATCAAACACAGACTTTCTTTGAACCACTACGCTTTGCACAGTAATTCAAAGAGGGGCAAAATGTAATACCCCAAAAATGGGCTATAAGTTCATTAACCTCCTACATCTACAAATCGAATGAAATCGACATCAAAGTCCTAACCTAAGGCACATCTAAACATCATCGAATCATAATTGATTATCTTAAATTCTACATTAGGGAATATTCCTAGCAATATTCCTAATTATCTTAATTATCTTTAATTTAATGATTATTTGGCGATAAATCACATTTATCCTAAGTTTGATTAATTGAATATTTTCATATTTAATTAATTAGATTTAATATCTTGTCACTTAATTGTTTAATTAAATTTAATTCTATCTATTATTAATTATATTATTTAATTTTGACAATAAATCTCATATCCTATGAATAATTGATTAAATTCTTATTTAATTGATTAATGCAAATTGTCATTATTTAATAATATAATTTTTAATAAAAGTTTGATAAAATAGTTAATTAACCCATAAATTAATTATTTTATTTCAAAAATCAGTTAAGTTGAGAATAAATCACTTTATTTATTTATTAAATCATAATTATTCATGTGCATATTCAAGGACCAGTTAAACTCAAATTGGAAAATCAATGCAAGTTGTTAGCTTTTTGAAACTCAACATCTTTTTGAGTTTTAAAGTTTATCTAAACTTCTAATTCGAGTTGAACTGTGCTTTTGCATGTTTTTGTGAATTAAATTATCTTTATTATCAGATAACTCAAAAATCAAGCTGAGTTAATCTGAGTGATTTATGGCTTTCTTTCATGCACCTCCAAAGCCCTGGATTTCTATAAAATCAAGGCTCAGCTCTTCATAATTCATCTCTCAAATTTGCATCCACGAATTTGCATTCTCACGCTGTCGAATTGGAGTCTAAAGAATCATCTTTGCGAATCCAAGCTATTGTGAGATCTTTCTAGTTTTGAGCATTGCATATCATTTAGCATAGATTCATATCATTGTTAGATCAATTTCCATATTAGCATAGATTTCATATCATTTATCATTCTTATTGCATAGAAAATACCAAAAAAATAGATTAATTGCATTCATATTTCATATCAATTTTGCATTCAAATCCTTCGTTTAGGTGTCGTCTAGGTCACTGATCTCGATAACAATCTGAGAACATTAATCTCGCACCTACTAGAAGGCAGTAAATCACTTGGTTAAATTAGATTTCAATTTTGCACGATTTTGATTTTTGCTAACCTCTAATGTTTTACTGAAGTATTGTGTCTACAGATCAGGTACAATTTTCACACACACAATCCCAACTCATTAAGGTGTCTTATTCACTGACAACTTTAACAAAGACATCCACTACTTAGTAAACCCATTTAGGGCTATTCTGACTAGCTCATCATCATTGGAGCTATCTCTAATAGCTTCTAACTCATCCTTGACAAGTCTAAGCCTAATGAGGTAACTTATGACATCCTCTCCCTTGTTCATCTAGGTATTAGTCAAATTTTCTTTGAGAATTAGCTTCTAGTTGGTGGTATCATTCTAGAATGGATTCACAATGGTGTCCCATATCTTCTTCACAGTATCTAACTCTATGATATGTGAAAAAAATGTTGGAAACTACAATTGAAACAATTGTTATATTGCCATTGATGTCAAACCTTAACTGGTGAGAAAGTTTCTATCTTGTAAAGTTCCATATCTTTTGATTGATGAAGAGGATTTGAAAAGAGGAGATAACAAGAAGACCTAGTGGAAAGGTTGATGTTAGGAATGGGAACACTTAGAGGGGGGGTGAATCAGTGTTCACTGTATTTTATCTTTTTACTTTATTCTTTAAATTGAACTTGAATACTTAAATACTGAAATGAACATCAACATAAACATGAAACATGAAGTCAACACATAACACCAATATGGCTACGAGGAAACCCAAATAGGTAAAAACCCTAGTGGGAATTGACACCCACTAATATTCTTTACTAGTGTTTTATGATCCTTGTTAGAAGATCCTTAACCCTGTTAGGAGTTGCTTTATAATATGTTTAGTACAGTGACCTTGACAAGGGTCGAACCTTGTTAGGAGTCTTTTACAATAACCCTATTAAGGGTGTGGACACACTATCCTAGAGCTCACTTCTCAAGTAATGAAGGCTACAACCTTCTGATCTCAGATACACACTATATCTGTTGGATGAACTGGCACTGTGACACTGCTTGTTTGATCAATTCCTTTGATGCGTTGATGCTTTGACCTCTTGAAAAGCTCTAATCCATCTTAAAAAATCTTCACACACTTCTTCTCTACTTTTCTTGACTTTCTATATGCTCACATCACAATTACAATGGGCACATCTCATATTTATATGCGCATACAAAAAAATTAACTAGGTCAGCCCTTTAACTGATTACACACAACGCTTTCAATTGAATTGGCTCAAGAATTTTTACAAACAAAGTTAATTACATGTCTACAACCTACTTACAATAGGTGCATAGCCTTTACAACATATAAATATAACCGCTAACCAAAATACTAACAGTCGGCTGCTTGTACTATTCTTCTCTGGCATTCATTGACTATGTCACTTCAACTGCTTGTAACTTTGTCATACCTGCATATCTGATCATGCGCTCATAGAATAAGCATGACTACACTCAAACCAACTTATCTTCTAGGGTGCATTCCATAACTCAGTCATACGCATGTGCGCTGATGCTCTAAACTGTTGGTGCTCTACTTACTGTCTAGTCTTCTACACAGCCAATTTCTGATCTTCTCATCAAGTGTGTTGACTGCAAAACATCATATGATTTTTTTGTGATAATGAAAACACTATATTAAGTCATATACACTAGTATAGTCAGCTTTCCAACAATCTCCCCCTTTTTCATTGATGGCAACAAAGGAATATGGCACAGTTACTAAGTATTCTCTTATACAAAAAGCTTTTGTTATACTCTATCTTATATCTCCCTTATATTCTTTATTGTACATCTTCTTTGTATATCTATAACTCCATATTCTATACATACTCCCCCTTTGACATTAATGACAAAGGTTCTTTCAAAACTATATCTACAAATACTTACAGTGAGAGAACATATGGATATGCTATCTGTAAGTTTTGGATCTCTTTCTTCCAAAATGTAATTAGTGAATTAACAATCTAGAGATGGGTGCATAGTGCATACTGTAGCTTCTCCATCTTCTCCAAATCTATGCTAGGACCATGATCATATGTCACCATGGTGGCATCGATCTCCTTGATATTCTGATTAAGTATATCTAGTCAATTGGTCCTTGATATACATTACTACACATATTTACATCAGTGGATGAGTCTTTCACTAATTTCTTTACTTTCTCTATCATAGCTTCTGCCTCTTGTATCTTCTTAAAATGGTCATCAGTTAACTTGTCCCGATCCATATAGTTAGCAATGATTTTTCTTCCTTTTTCTACAAACTCTTTCAAAGTTGCTTGTCCAACTTTGAGTGAACTAAGGTCTAGTGAGAAGTTACTGACCAATTCACTTAGCCTTTTCTTTATATACTTCTCTTCTGCAACTTGAGATGAAAATGCTTCGAAGCTAGAAAAGTTAGATTTAAAGGTTGTGAGGATGTTGCTAACATCATCAACTGTACTAAACTTGGACACTTTCTTGTCTGAAGACAATAAGTTGTTCAATATGTTCACTGACTCAACAAATAGGGGATTCCTCATCACTTTTTTCTCTTTGGCTTTTTCCATAGCTAAGACACTAATCTTGATCAGGTCTTCTTCTCCCCAAGAATCCAAACTAGTTGTGTTAGGTGTCAAACTTGACAACAATGCTACTGAGGGTAGTGGAGTGATAGGAGTGTTGTCCTCTACTTCTTGTTTTATTTTGATTATCATTTCAACAGATGGCTTATCTATTGGCTCACTTCTTTTTACCTCTTCTTCTCCTTTTTCTTCTTCTGACTTTTCTTTCTCTTGCTCTGTTTCTTTTTCTATCACCTTTTCTCCTTTTTCACCAGTTATATCCTCAATCAATATTTCTTGTTGATTAGGAGTGTTACCACATAAGTTCTCAACTTCTTGAGTTCTTACAAAGGCTTCTTCAAACTTGTCCAAATCCATGTCTATGGCTACCATGGTAACTTTTACATTGTCAATGAAAATTGAGTCATCCTTGAGTGTCTCTGTCATGGGCGCAGACTTATCTACCTCTGTATGTGTTTCAACTAAAAGCATTGAGTCCTGGGGACCTGTCATAGGTACATTAGTGGGCTCTGCCATCTTGACTTCCTTTGTGGGCACTTGAGTTGTAAGCATAGTAGATGGGAACATGTGCATATTCATGAAGACCTTCTCAAATGCTTTCTTTGTTTCCTTAGAAATTAGTTCATAGTTCTTATCCATGATATTTAATGTTCTTGTCTTGATTCTTAGGTGAGCTTTCACTTGATCTAACAATAAAGTCTTCTCCTCTAAAGAACACACTGGTAAACTCTCATCTAAGATCTTCTCTCTTATTCTTAGATCTTCCTCCATTCCTTGTCTCTTCAAGAAATCTAAAATGTTCCAAACACTATCTGGAATCATAGTTTTCAATTCTAGCACTGTCTTCTTAAACTTAAGCATGTGTTTGACAATCATGCCATGAATCTCTGACTTGTCTATTTCACTGTACTTATCATAAATTTTTTCTATTTGATCAATCCTTCCTTCATCAACAACCCTTTTACTCAACACTTGAAGACTAGGTCTGAAACCTACCTCTGGAGGTGCCTAAGTGTTTCTTTTGCTTCTTGTTGCTCATGAGGATGGATGACTGGTGCTGATCTCTTTCTTTATCTTTTCTATTATCTTATACTCCAAAGGAGAAATAAGATCAATTGCTACTGTGGGCGTAGGAGGGGCAACATCAGATTTACCCTTTTGATCATCTGATTTCTCAATTTTCACCATCTTTAACTTAGGGTCATCTTCCTTTGCTTTTGCTGCTGATGCGCTCTCAATTCCCAAGGAAATATTTTCTTGTCTTGCTTTGTCAAGGTTTTCTTGAGTTACGCCATGAATTCTAAGATCTCAAAAGTAACCTTAGCTACTTTTCTTTTAGTTGATGCACTATTTAGAACAGCATCAACTTCTCTAGTTTTCTCTTCATAAGTCCCCCATCTAGGCTCATTAGGGTCTTTAGGGGCTGATAAAAATACTTGTGCATATGCTTCTAGGACTTGTTCATCAACCTCATATCCAAGTGGATGGATCCACTTTGTTCTTGGCTCAACTACTTCCATACAAGTTTGATCAATCTCTACCATAAAGCAAATGCTATCCTTGTATTTCTCAACAATACTCTCTGGTATTTTGTACCTCATCTACATTTTAGCCCTGAATGTCTTTAATTCTAGTGTTATTTAATCCTTTAGTGTACTCTCAGTACTTGCTTTAAATGAAATATGTGGCATTGTAGGCAAACTCTTGTCCAAATACAAATCTGACACTTTTCCAAGAATGTGGAAGTACATGTATATGATAAAAGATACACACCTGAATATTTTGGTCTTGTCATGTTTGATGGCCTTAATGTTGTCTATCAATTGTGCACATAGGATCTTGCACAAATTGAACTCTTCATTCTCTCTCACAAGTCTTATTGTTGCAAGAATTGTGGCCGTGGATATACTGTTTACTCTACTGGTATGTTGAAACCTATACCCTAGTATCATGGACATCAATTTGATGTCATTCTCTTCTATAGGCTCAATGGTCATTCCACGCCTATCACTTCTTGACTTACATGACTGTTCTACTTGAGTTTCCTCACATCCTTTCCTGTTGGAAGGACATCACCTTTCTTAGAGAGACATGTCATCTCATGAATTAGGTCTCCTGTGATTCTTACTAGAACTTCACCTATCTCGAATAGGTCATCATGAATCCTACTAAGTAGAATCTTTACCCATTTGGACTCATAAAACTCATATGCAGTCACATATTCAATTATCAGGTGGTTTTCAAACTACACATACTCATCTAGGAAGGTTTTATCTAGTTTCATCATGGTTTATAAATGTGCTCTTATTCTGTCAAGTCCTACAGGCTCCTTCTTACAATATATGTATGCACGGATGTCTTCGACATGCATAATACCTATAGGCATGCGGGAGAATGCCCCTTCTAGGTCATCTAATGTGGATTTGAATAGGTGCCTCTTAAATACATATCTTTTCTTCTCCGCAACATCAAATACAATAGGAGTAGCCATCACTTACTTGTATATCATTTCTTAATGGTTTCCAAGAACTTCTGAATCAGGGCGACAGATTAGGGCTTCCGCAACCAATCAAACACACTGCTTCACTGGTGAATCAATCTGTAATCCTTCACAATCAACTACTAGGGATTCTATTCTCTTCAATTGTATTGAACTTGAATGCAATGAGTGATCTAATAACTTCTATGTACTTTAAAGTGAACATTTTTCCATTAATGCTTGCCACGTAAACTAGACTTTCATTGAAAATCTCCAACTTTCATTATGTTAACAATCAGCTAGTGCGCTCTTGCACATATGTTCTTCTAGTCTCCAAAAGCTTAAGTCCAAAGGCGCATACTCAGATGGTGAGTATACCAGCCACGCAAGGGTTTAGAGATAAATTAGCTCCCCCTATGACCCTAAGGGCCATTCATCCACATGTAGAGGGTGCGTCCATTGTGGATGCATCCAATACATTCTCATCAACCTTATCCTTCTTTATCTCTAACCAAATCAAGCTCGCATCCTATGAAGCTTTCACAAACTTGACTTCTCCTTCGGTATCCAATATAGTTTTTTCTAGCCTTTTAGGGCTTTCCTAACTTTGCATCCTTGATCTACAAATTACCATTTTAGACTGTCTAGCTGAATGACCCTTATAGTTACATATCTGACATGTAACATTCTAAGAACTTCTTACATTTGACTAATTCTGATTTCTCTGATTATACTAAGTCTTGTTTTTCTGACTTGTCTTACAATTCATAGCTCTATGACCAAATTTATTGCATGAATAACAGTAACCATTGAAAGGTCTTATCTCTACACAGTTCCTTGCTATATGTCCATACTTTTTACATGCATAACAAGTGTGGTCTACTAGCTTGTGCTCATTCTTAGGTGGTTCAACATTATCTTTAGTTTGATCTTCAGTCTTCTTAGTATCAGTAGATTCTTTTTGTGCTTTCATCCTTTCTCGTATGTTTTCAATCTGATTTTGTGCTTCATTGTATCCAATGCAGCTAGTATCTCCTTGAAGTCTTCTTGCATACAACTGAGATTCTATCAAATTAGAACTAGTGTGTAATTTATCAATGTGATTCTTTGCCTCTTTCAATTTAGATTCCAAGCTTTCTTTGTTATTCCTTAGCTCCAAGATTTCCATGTTTGCTTGCCTTAATTCTTCATTCAGTTGAAGGTTTTCTTTGATCTGTTCATCATAGACATCTTGATTGTTTGTTAGCTTATCATCTAATTCTTCAATCTATTCTTTCAGGGATGAATTTTCTTCATTCATCTTTTTGATCATTATCCCTAAATCACTGGTAGAGCATTCTTTCAAATCCTTTCTTATCATTTTGATGACTACCTGAGCATCATTGACTTTTTCTTTTAGTTCTTCAATCTATTTTTCAGATCTGTCGAGGTCTTCAAGAGCAACTTCAATTTTTAGATGTTTCATTTCTACTTTGTCCATGATCTCCTCAAGTGGTTAAACTTCTTTACTGAGGACCAAAGCTCTGATACCAATTGTTAGGAATGGGAACACTGAGAGAGGGGGGTGAATTAGTGTTCACTGTATTTTATCTTTTTACTTTATTCTTTAAACTGAACTTGAATACTTAAATATTGAAATGAACATCAACATAAACATGAAACATGAAGTCAACACATAACACCAATATGGTTACGAGAAAACCCAAATAGGTAAAAACCCTGGTGAGAATTGACATCCACTAATATTATGTACTAGTGTTTTATGATCCTTGTTACAAGATCCTTAACCTTGTTAGGAGTTTCTTTACAATATGTTTAGTACAGTGACCTTGTCAAGGGTCAGACCTTATTAGGAGTCTTTTAGAATAACCCTATTAAGGGTGTGGACACACTGTCCTAGAGCTCACTGCTCAAGTAATGAAGGCTACAACCTTCTAATCTCAGATATACACTATATCTGTTGGATGAACTGGCACTGTGACATTGCTTGTCTGTTCAGTTCCTTTGATGCGCTGATGCTTTGACCTCTTGCAAAGCTCTAATAAATCTTAAAAACTCTTCGCACACTTTTGCTCTACTTGTCTTGACTTTCTATATTCTCACATCACAATTACAATGGGCACATCTCATATTTATATGCGCATACAAAATAGTTAACTAGGTCGGCCCTTTAACCGATTACACACAATGCTTCCAATTGAATTGGCTCAAGCATGTTTACAAACAAAGTTAATTACATGTCTACAACCTATTTACAATAGGTGCATGGCCTTTACAACATAGAAATATAACCACTAACCAAAATACTAACAATCGGTTGCTTGTACTATTCTTCTCTAGCATTCACTGACTGTGTCACTTCGACTGCCTGTAACTTTTTCATACCTACATATCTGATCATCCACTCATAGACTAAGCATGAGTACACTCGATCCAACTTATCTTCTAGGTAACATTCCATAACTCTTTCATACGCATGTGCGCTGATGCTCTAAACTGCTAGTGCTCTGCTTACTGTCCAGTCTTCTACACTTAGCCAATTTCTGATCTTCTCATCAAGTGCACTGACTCCAAAACATCATATGACTTTGTTGCCATGATGAAAACACTATATTAATTCATATACACTAGTATAGTCAACTTGCCAATATTTGAGTTATGAGAAACTACAATGGGTACTTGACTAGTTGGCAGATTGGCAAGGTAATGTGTTTTTTATCTATAACACTAAGTGAAGAAGTCGGTTGATTTGAAACATAGAAGAGATTAGAAAAGAAAGCTTGCAAGCTTAGGCTTAACTGAGAAAAAGAGCAGAAGATAAAGAAACTTTAGTGTAAGCCGAGTGATGCTAGTGTTGATTGAGTACCACTATAAACCGAGCAAATTTTATTGTCGACCAAGCATCAATAATTACTGAGTATCATAGAATTAATCGAGAAAAGATAGTAATTATCAAGAAGAAAAGTTTTAGTGATGACTGAGCTATCTAGTGCGCACCAAGCAGATGAACATAGTATTGGTCGAGTGTCATTAATTTATAGTTTATGAAGAAATTGAGATTCCTAGCTGACATAGTTGAATTCTTGGGATATGTAAAATGTGTTGAAGATAAGGATGAATGACCTGGAGCATTTAATACATGGTAAACCATTTTCTTATGGATTCAAGGAGAAGTTTTAAGAAGTATCTAGAAGGAGGAGAATGAAATGTTGGAAGGAATCAATGAATTTAGCCTAAACCTAAGATATACAAAGATGATTAAGCGACAAAAGATTAAGCTACCTAATCAAGGAGGTATAAAGATGACCTAGTTTTAGGTTATGCTGAGTGAGGAAAAGGTTGATTTTTTTGATTGGTGAACCTAAGCAGAATGTTGAGAAGAGCTGTGAAGACCTCAATAGAGTTGTGATTTCTTGAAGGGATTTCTGAGCATATCAGAGGTGGAGATGACAATGAAGGCCAATTAGTAAATCAGCACATGAGCCATAGTGGATCTGTATTTGCAAAGTGATTTGTATATTTTAGATCAGAACCTACTATTACTTTCTAACCATTATATCAGTTTAAATCCTTTAATCAAGGTTGACCTAACAGTCATTTGTAAATCCTTTAATCAAGGTGACATTCTAATGGGATGTTCTTAAGCCCTCTAATAAGGCCACTCCTAACAGGGTGATTAAATCCTTTAACAGGGTCACACCTAGCAGTGTGTATTGTAACCTTTAACAGGGTTGGCTCCTCACAGAGCTCACTTCAGAAGAGTGAAAATTTGGTAGCATGTTACCGGTGTTTTTTCCCAAATTGGG
The DNA here is from genome assembly GCA_027943335.1 of Chamaecyparis obtusa. NCBI lineage: Eukaryota > Viridiplantae > Streptophyta > Pinopsida > Cupressales > Cupressaceae > Chamaecyparis > Chamaecyparis obtusa. Next base: position 302,099 of record BSBK01005836.1, on the reverse strand, counting down.
TTTCCACATTAAATCTCGGTGTCATACTTGTGTGAATGCTATTTGATGTGTTATGTTTTATATTCTTCAAGTTGATTACTTTTGGAAAGTGGACTGCAAGTTTATGTTACAGATTGTATTCTACAGAGATCGAGTGGATTGCTGAATAGATCTAAGTTGGTTGAAGTGTTTAAAAGTTCAATTGGTACATCTGAGCTGAGGATAAATGATTCACTCCCCTCTCATTTATTCTAAAATCATTATAATAATTTGTATCAAAGTTTGTGGTGCTTGTAAGGACAAATTTTGAAGGTATTTGAAGCTAAAGATCATGATGTACAAAAAGGAGGTACCAAAGCTGAACAAGGAGAACTTCCCTGCATGGAAAATTTTGATGAAGTTACACCTAGCTAAAATTGGTGATACAACAAAATATTATTTCAAAAATGCTTACATACTAGTAGTTGCACCTATGACAGCTGAGGAGATGAAGGAAAAGAAAGAACACAATCAGACAATGTTGGAGATTTCATCAGCCCTAAGTTATCCTAAATTTGAAGACATCAAGAACTGTACCAATGCAAATCAAATGTGGGACACACTGGAAGCTATCTATGGTGGAGACACAAATGTACTGAGTGCCAAATCTGAAATCTTGAGAGGTAAGTTTGATGAAATGATAATGTTAGAAGGTGAAAATATTGTTCAATATTGTGCCAAAGTTATACAGGTAGTGAATGCTATTAGAGGAGCTAATGAAAATATTGATGATAAAATTGTTATTAGCAACGTTTTGAGAACCCTACTTCCTATTTATTCTATTAGAGTTTTTGCAATACAAGAACTGAGATGTGCTCCTGGTAAGAACTTAACCTTGGAAAGTCTTGTTGGTAGACTTACTGCTTTTGAACTGTCGAATTTTGATAATTTCACTACTCATAATATTGAATTTGCATTCAAGTCTCAAATGGTTCTTCAAAAGTCTAAGAAAGGAAAAGAAAGATGTGTAAATAGTGACAGTGACAGTGACACTTTTGATGATGATCTTGAGGCACTTATGGCTAGAAGACTATTGAGAGGGAAAGGAAAATTTAAAGGTAAACTTCTATAATCTATTTTTCATGCAACAAAGTTGGTCATATTGCAACAAGATGTCCTAACAGGAATGACAAGGATGAGAGAAGGGAAAACAAGTACAAAGAAAAAAGGGATGGCATAGATCACAGAAGGTATATAAGGACTACAAGGATAAAGGTAAGAAGACTCATTATATTGTTAAAGAAGAAAATAACAGTGAATCTAGTGAGTCAGATGATTATAATGTATCTAAGTTTTTTATGTTGCTATGAAAGATGATTCTGATGAAGATGAGAAAATGACACTTATTTCATATGTGAGTAAAGGTGATAGATGGATAATTGATAGTGGTTTCTCACATCACACGACTGGTGATAAAATTAAGTTTGATACCTTAAATCATTACAAAGGTAGTAGTGTTAAGTTTTGTAATGATGCACCATGTCTTGTGAAAGGAAAAGGATCAATAAGATTGATTGATAAGATCATATGTGACAATGCTTATTGGGTTGAAGGTCTTAACTATAATTTGGTGAGTGTTACACAGTTGAACAATTCAAGTTTCCCAATTGAGTTTATTACAAAAAGGCTAAGATATTTGATGCCACTAGTGAACTAATTGGAAGTGGAGAATAGAAAAGGGGTAATTTGTTCTATCTAGACCTATTTGAAGAAACATGTTTGTTTGCACAATTTGATGATTTATATTTATGGCATTAGAGTTTGTGTCATGTGAACTTTTATAATTTGGTAAGCATTAGTAAGATGAAAAGAGTTAGAGGTTTACCAAGATTAAAGAAACTTGATAATGTGATGTGTAAACAATGTCAATTGGGAAAAATGACAAAGTCTAGTTTCAAGAGCAAGACACATACTTCTAATGATATTTTGGAATTGGTTCATACTGACCTTTGTAGACCTATTAATGTGCAAAGTTATTATGGTGATAAATATTTCATTTTGTTTGTTGATGATTACTCTAGAATGATGACTATAATGTTTCTTAAGGAAAAAGATGATGTCTTTTAGTTGTTTAAGTAGTATTTGGAAAAAGTTGAGAAAGAAATAGGTAAAAGATTAAAATTTTTGAGATCTAATAGAGGAGGAGAGTTCATATCTAATGAGTTCAACTTATTTTGCAATGATAGAGGAATTAAGAGACAAATGTCTGCACCAAGGACACCTCCATAGAATGGTATAGTAGAGAGAAGAAATAGATCAATCATGGATTGTACTAGAACACTGATGATAGAGAAGAATGTTGCACAAAATAATGGAGAGAAGTTGTAAGAACAATTGTTTATACCTTGAACTGAGTACAAATCAAGAAAGGTACAAATGCTACACCTTTTGAGTTATGGCATGGTTATACACCTAATGTAAAATAATTTAAAGTATTTGGAAGAAAATGTTATATACTCAAGGACAATAGGAATGGAAAAATTGATGCTAAAAGGGATGAAGGCATATTCCTAGGTTACTCCACTAAGAGAAAATCTTACAAGTGTTTGAATTCTAACACTAAGAAAGTTGTGGAAAGTGAAAATGTTAGAGTTGATGAATATGCAGAAAAGGATGAAATTGAATGTAAGAAGGAACTTGAAGATTACAGATCTTTTGTATACACATGGAAGAAGGAGAGGCCATCAACTTATCTGAACCAGGGAAAAATGTTATCGAGCAACAACAAGAGCCTGCCGATTCATAGCAAGAAGATGTCGAGCATCAAGAGGATGTTGCCAAGAAATTAGGAGAGGAAGAAAGATAAAAAATGAACCTAAAGATCAAAAGAAAGAAGAAAGAAGACCAGAGCCTACATTAGCACAGTATGTGAGAAGACATCATAAGCTAGATCAAATCATTGGAGTAAAAGATATAGGAGTTATGACAAGAAGTAAGTTGAAAGACCAAACATGCTTATTATGTGATTTTGAGCCTAAGATAGTGAAAGATGCTTTGGAGAATGAAGATTGGATTCAAGCCATGAATGAGGAAATTGAATAGGTAGAAAAGAAAAAAATACCTGGACACTAGTGCCTAGACTAGATGACAAGAATGTTATTGGAACAAAGTGGGTGTTCAGAAATAAGTTGAATGAACATGGAGAAGTCACCAAGAACAAACCTAGATTGGTATGCAAAGGGTATGCATAGGACAAAGGCATTGACTATGGGGAGGCATTTTCCCGAGTTGCTAGATTGGAAGGAGTTAGAACTCTACTTGCATATGCAACTTACAAAGGATCCAAAGTGTATCAAATGGATGCCAAATCTACATTTATGAATGGAATACTGGAAGAAGAAGTATACATTGAACAACCAAAAGGATTTTTTGATCCAAGCAAGAGGAACATGGTTCGTAAACTACACAAATCATTGTATGGATTGAAACAAGCCCCTAGAGCATGGTATGAGAGATTGCATAACTACTTGGTAAAGATTGGATTTGCAAGAACAAATGACAACAATAATCTATGCTTGAAGACTGAAAAAGGTAAAGGGATTCTGTTAGCTAAAATCTTTGTTGATGATATCATATTTGGAGGACAAGATGCCCTATGCCAAACATTTGCAAATGAGATGCAAACTGAATTTGAGATGTCTTGTTTGGAGAGATCAAATTATTTGTTGGTTTGAAAGTTTATCAGATGGATAAAGCTATCTACATTACACAATCTAAGTATATCAAGGAGATACTGAAAACCTTTGGCCTGGAGGACTCTAGACCAATAAGTACACCCATGGCTACTAGATAGAAACTATCAAAGAATGATGATACAACGAAAGTGAATCAAACCTTGTACAAGTCAATGATTGGAAAGATACAATATGTTGTTCATAGAAGACCAGATATTGCATTAGTAGTTGGGATTGTTGCAATATTTTATGACAATCCTAAAGACAATCACATGATGGTAGTGAAAAGGATACTGAGATATCTCAAAGGAACATAGGACTATGGAATGTACTACTAGAAGAATGAAAATTTTGAACTGAAAGTTTATACTGATGTAGATTGGGAAGGAAATGTGGATGACAGAAAGAGTACAAGTGGTGGAGAATTCTTTCTAGGAAAGAGATTAGTCTCTTGGACAAGCAAGAAATAGAATTGCATTTGCCAATCTACAGCATAGACTGAATATGTAGTAGGAGAAATTAATTGTTCAAACTTAGTGTGGATCAAGCAATTGTTGAAAGGAATGAAGGAAGAAATCATTGTGCTAGTTGTTATTTTCTATGATAACACAAGTTCTATCAAGTATCATTACTTGAGAGAGCTAGTTCAAGACAAGGAAGTGAGACTGGAATATGTGAATACAAAGGAACAGTTAGCAGATATATTCACTAAGGCTTTACCTAAGGATGCTCATGATTATCTAAGAGGTAAATTAAGGGTGATTCCCCTAATTGAGGCTACCTAGAAACAAGTAGGAGCATTGCATCAAATTTACTAATGAGAATATCTAACAAATTGATGCAAAAGAGGTCACACGTCTTTAGGAGTTTCCTAAAGTTATGAAGAGTAAAGCACAAGATGTTGATCAATCATAAGAAAGATGACAGAGGGAGTATATAGTTCAAAGAGCTAACATGAATATATCTACATGGTGAAGATGTATGAGAAAGATGAAAGTGTCTTTGGTATTTTTGTCAAAGAGGGAGAGATACAGAAAGAGATTCAGAAGATGAGAGATTCAGTAAAATGGATGCACAGACAAAGAGATAAATCTATCCAAGAGGGAGTTGATACTTGGATAAGAATAAGAATGAAGCTAAGGATATTAATGAAGATCTAAACATAGAGAAAGTTGACAAAAGTTTCTTCATTAAATATTTTTTGGATTGTATGGTAACTATGCATATGGAGTTCATGGTGTTGCATGTGGTGCTTCCATCAATGCCAAAGAGGGAGATTGTTGGAAACTACAATTGAGAAAATTGTTATATTTCCATTAATATGAAACCTTAACTGGTGATATAATTGCTATCTAATAAAGTACCATATCTTTTGATTGATGAAGAGGATTTGAAAAGAGGAGATAACAAGAAGACCTAGTGGAAAGGTTGAGTTATGAGAAACTACAATGGGTACTTGATTAGTTGGCACATTGCCAAGGTAATGTGTTGTTTATCTATAGCACTAAGTGAAGAAGTTAGTTGATTTGAAGCATATAAGAGATTAGGAAATAAATCCTGCAAGCTTAGGCTTAACTGAAAAAAAAGAGCAGAAGATAAAGAAACTTTAGTGTAAGTCAAATGATGCTAGTGTTGACCGAGCACCAGTATAAGCCAAGAAAATTTTAGTGTCGACCGAGCATCAATAATTATCGAGTATCATAGAATTAACCGAGCGAAGACATTAATTGCTAAGAAGAACGGTTTTAGTGATGACTAAGCTATCCAATGATGACTGAGCAAATGAACACAATATTGGTCGAGTGTCAGTAATTTATAATTTATGAAGGAATTGAGATTCCCATCCGACATAGTTGAATTCTTGGGATATGTAAAATGTGTTGAAGATAAGGATGAATGACCTGGAGCATTTAATGCATGGTAAACCATTTTCTTATGGATTCAAAGAGAAGTTTTAAGAAGTATCTAGAAGGAGGAGGAGAACAAAATGTTGGAAGGATTCAATGAATCTGACCTAAAACTAAGATCTACGAAGATGATTAAGCAGAAAAATATTAAGCTACCTAGTCAAGGAGGTATAAGGATGACCTAGTTGTAGGTTATGTTGAGTGAGGAAGAGGTTGATTTTTTTTATTGGCAAATCTAAGAAAAAGACTGAGAAGAGTTGTGAAGAGCTGAACAGAGTTGTAGTGATTGCTTGAAGGGATCTCCTATCTTATAAATATTATTTAATTGCTAAAAAATAATTCATAGCTAATATTAAAAAATAGCACAACTACAACTTCACCAAATAAAAATACAGGAATAAACATGCAACACAATGAACACAATATTTTCGAACAATTGTCCCTAGAAAAACCATGGAGGGAAAACCAATATTGTAGATAAGAAATGTATTAATCTTTAGCAAATTAAAAGATACAAAAAATCCTTGCCTCTTACTGGAAGAGCTCAGACAACCTCCCAATTTCTCCTACTGATATTCCCTCACTGCTATCTCCCAATGCTATCATTGTTCCCTTGCTAACACTATAAGACTATTTTCTATCACTGCAAATTCATTTTTTATTAGTGCAAATGCTTCTTCAACTTGTGTCTATTGTGTTTTTTGTGTTTTTAAATGCCCCTAGACCCCCTTTTATACTACTCTCATTGGAGAACCAACGACCGAGATTAATTCTCAATCAATGGTTGAGATAAATACACAACCCAACAACCAATAACAAAATAGATTGCAAGGTGTCACCTAGGGGAATCAAATAATTCATTAAATAATTTTATCTACACTAACTTCTAGAAAACAATCATTTAATATTGTTTAGCAAGTGGACAAATAGTTGTCCAAGCTAACTAGCTAACACTTTGATTGGGTGGAAGCTTCATTAAGTCCTAATAGTGATTTTCCATGAGGGATTCCATCTCTTCTTGCATAGCCTCCATCCATTTTTCATTGTTTGAGTCTTTGCAAGCATCATTGAAAGTTGCAGGATTTTTTTGATCGGATATTCTTGATGGATTGAATACGCAATTTGATCTATGGAGAAGTGACATGGGTGATTAAAACTCCAATCGGACTGCATTCTTTCATTTGCGAAGACCACAAGCGATTTGTTTTTCGCATATCATTCAGTGCATGTGAATTAGTAAAATCCCCAATTGTGGAATACAGGGAGTGATTTCTTGGCTTCCTCTGTGCTTACAAATTTGGAAAAACCTTTTCATTGAAGACTATATCCCGGTTGCAAATAATTTGTTTGGCAACTGAACCCCATAAATGAAAAACCATATTGTGCCTCACCATATCCACTTATACACTATTTTGATTTAGATCCAATTTCATTCACTTCAACTTGGGGCATGAGTGAATGCTTCATAGCCAAACATCTAGAAATTCATCTTTTCAATCATCTATTTTCTAGAATGTCAAAATCAAATCGATATTAAGGGGCCCGATTGATCAAATCAACTGTTGTATTGATGACTTCTACCCAAAAAATTTGTTCAACCCTGCATTAGAGGGCATACAATGGGCCCTCTCTAAAATTGTTTGATTCAACCTCCTAGTTGCACCATTTTTCTAGGTGTAAAATAAATTATTTTCATTCTTTGGATGCAATTATCTTCACAAAAGTGATCAAACTCAGAAGAACAAAACTCTCCCCCACTATTAGTTTTTAAACATTTAATTTTTTTCTCCGTATGATTTTCAACAATGGTTTTGAAATTTTCAAATTTTGAAAAGACTTCTGATTTTTTAAACCCACACTTTCCAAGTATAATCATCAAGAAAAATCAAAAAGTAATTTTCTCCTATAATGGAGGTTACCTCTCTAGGACTAAAAACATCCAAGTGCACAAACTTCAAGGATGTTGTTTTGTTGTCATGTCTAGTCTTTGAGAAGCTAGTTTATCTTTTCTTGCCATAAATAAAATGCTCGCATACCTCCAAATCAATGGAGTACAAACCAAAAAGTTAACCCCTTTCAATAGCATGATTTTGAGTCCCCTTTTGCTCATATGTCTGAGCCCCTTATGTCAAATCTTTGTTTTGCTGACCACAACTACCATTGCAGCTCCCACTTCAACATGATACACAAGCACAATATGGTAGCCAATTCACTAACTCTTGCAACAACCAAGATTCTTTTGTTACCTTCCAAGTGTGTGATGAAAAAGTGATGTATTAGCCTTGATCACCAAGTTATCTTGTGAAAATCATATTTCTTTTCAATTTGGGAACATGACTCACATCCCTCAAAAGCCATTTATTTCCATTTTTTAATACTAGCATTATGCAACCTTTGCCAATTATGTCGCATGACTTGTTATCACAAAGATAAACTTTGCCAAAATTGCCTTCTTGATAGTTTCAAATGACTTTTTGGCATGAGATTTCATGGAAGGAAGCACTAGAGTCTAATACACATAATTCGGTAGTGACTTTTCTTGTTGATAAGACCAGAACACCTTTTTTCCTTTTATTCACTATGTTTTCTTTCGTTTCCTTAGATTGATTTTGTACCTCTTGGTAGAACCAACAATTCTTTTTGTTACAAGTGTCGTTTACCAAAAAGCCAACATCCTCTATTTCATCCTCATAACTTTGATCTCCTTGTAAACTTGAATATTATCCTATTTCTATTTCTATCAATATCTAGAGGCCTTCCCCTATTATCAAAATTAAGGCATCCACAGGATGATGACCCTTGATTTTTCTTCATATCTTCATTGAGAAGAGTGCCAATTATATCATTAAAATTAAGTTTTCCTTTGTTGGACACCTATGTGTTGATTTCCATCACTACACCTTCCCAACTGTCTCTATGGAGTACATACTAACAAGATAGCTTTGATTTTTTCATCTGAGTTTAGGCTTACCGAAATCAATTGGCTAGTCAAAGTATTAAATTCATTGAGGTGATTTGACATTATTCCTCCTTCCTTCATCTTTAGATTGCACTTTTTCATAAGAAAAACTTTGTTTGAAGCTAATGTCATTCTATACATAGCAAAGAGCTTATCACATAATTCATTAGTCGTCTTCTCAATTGAAACTTAAATAGAGCATTGCTAGACAAACAAAGAAAATTTATAGCTCTGGCTTACCTATCCAATTTATTCCACTCTTCATTAGCCATCGTACTTGGCTTCTTTGTCTTTTCTTCCAACACAAGTAAGAGATATCCTTTGATCAACAGTGATTCCATTTACACTTTCCACAATCCTAAATTTTGTCCAAAAAAAATTCTTGACTTTCCATTTATTCTCTTCCTCCGTGTTTCTAGAAGTTCTTCACCAATTTTTAAGGAGCTTCTTCACCAAGCTCTAATAGTAATTGTTAATTATAAAGTGTGAATAAACAATTATAGAATCAAATATAGATTCACAATCGAAACAAGGACACAAAAAATATATAACTTATAGTGGCTCACCAATACATGCTACATCCACTTTCAAGGACGGGAAAATCTCTTATTAATCTCCGTTTTCAATATGTTTTTATAAAGCAACAGCTTGCTCTTTTCTAAATGAGCATAATAGAATTATTCAAAAGACATTGGAGGGAAAAGAGTAATGACTATTGGGTTTTATATCCAACACTATCCCACTTAGAGAACCATAAAGTTAGACCTAACATCACATTAGCATCAAAATAGATGATACGCCCAACAATAAGATGATAGGAAATCCAAATTAATTAGTTGATGTTAGAATTCTGAACAGATAAATTTTCTCTATCGATCTCCTTGAATAATTCGATAAAATATTTTTTTCCTTAATCCAAATAAACCATTTTTTTCGTATGTAATATATTTATAAAAATATATATATCAGCTGATAAAATCCTCATGTCTAATATATATGGCAACTTTGAAAAAAATCACTCTTAGACTTCCTATTTTTCCCATGATTGCAAAATCAATTGCATTTGTGTTGCATTCTATTTAATCTTAGCATATATATTCTTTCAATATACAAAGACAATTTAACTCGTACGCATCGAACTTATGCTTTTCCTTTGACAGAAGCGTCGACGCTCCTCAACTCATGGAAATGAATCTACTTTTCTGTCTCAAGACAGCAAACTTTTGTTTATTCATCGCCATAAAATTCTAAAATTTCACAATTTTGATTCTGCTTAACAAGGAGTATTTATTCTCATGAGGAAAATAGCAGTTGACTCAGATAAAACCTTACAAAAAAATTGAAAATAATCACGTCCATAAATAGATAAGTTATAATACTGATGAAAATTAATACAGTGAAGTGGGTAATTTGGTCACATTAATCATCGACATAAAAAAAAGTCAAACATAATATTTAAATTGTTGCCTATTCTTAGCTTCTAGTATTTTTAAATTTTAGCTAAATATGATGTAAAAATATCATATAGCATATAATTTACATATGTGTTAATTGATCTTTGACTGTACAATTTGAGAATTATGTGGGTGCGTAATAAAATATTCATAATTTAGTATTGTAAAAGACAATTGGATAGAAATTCTGATTAGAATAAGATGACTTTTAATAATTGAATCTTAATAGATATTGGTGATGTACATATGGTAGATTTGATGTTTACTACGGTCTTTCTAGCTAAGTTTTACAAGTAATTGAGAATATCAATGCTATTCTAATTTGAAAGATACTTTAAAATACAATATATATATGCTATGTTTACAATTAATTAGTTTTGTTCCAGGTATCTCTATCAATCTTTGATGAAAACATCTGAAGCATTATGTTTTATAAATGATTAATTGTGATAAATCAACATTGCGTTGTTGAAATGATGTAGTGACCTTTACATTTTAATTGATAAGTGCTTCTAATTTTCTTTATTTTTTAAATGTCACGCTCAACCATTTTGTATTATTTGTTTGTCTTACACACGAGATATTGCAATTCTATGCATGACATAACATAAAAGTAAAAATATTTCAGTTTTTTAAAATAATTTCAATGCTACTTTAATAATATTTTTCCTGATTAAAAAATTAAAAAATAAATTCTTGTGGTTGGTAGAAAATAATAAAAATAAAATTCTTGTGGTTGAGACTTATCATATCTACTTTTGGTGTCTTTGCAAATAATTGTTCATATTGATAAATAATGGGTTAAAGTCATCTTCTAATATAATAATCAAAATCTTTTAAACTATTGATCCCATGAAAGTATTATAAACTAGTAAAAGCATCTAAAGATGTTATTTATAGTCAATAGACACATATATAAATAGTATTATCATTAAAATGTACTGCATAAATTGGCTACCAACAAATAGCATAGTCTTTGGTTGATAGGATTATTCATATGTATGTATGTGAACCATCCAATGACATTTTAGATGTTTTGACTAATTACTCATTAATCAATCAATATTCAATATATAAGAGTAAATTTTACATAATAATGTAATATTAAAATAATATAAATTCAATCTCTCGTTGGGATCCAAATAGATATGTGTAAGCGCTTTTTATATTAATGAATTTAAACTACACAATTAAATCTTAATAAAATATTACATAGTATAAATATTTAAATCATGATTAAAATCATCATGAAAACATGCATTGGCAATCCACTAGACATGATTTAGAGGAAGAGGCTCATTACCATGTTGCAATTATCATTCATTGGATTCACTAATTAAAAGGTCACTAAAAAATCATCTAGTGGGCCAATAGTCATCCATTAGTGTGTCCAATAGTTGAGAAAAAAGTTGTTAATTAGATCAAATGTGCAACTTTATTGGTACCAATAGCACACAATTATTGAGGCATTTGTGTATAAGTTTTGATTTGGATCAATTTTGTTCACTTCTACTTGGGGGCATGAGTGAATGCTTCATAGCCAAACACCTATAGATGATTGTGGGAAATTTGTCTTCCCAGCCATCTCTCTTTCAAAATGTCAAAATATAATCGAGATTAAAGGGCCCAATTGATCAAATAGACTAATGAATTGATGGCTTCTTCCCAAAAAAATTGTCCAACTCTGCATTAGAGGGCATACAGTGGGCCCTCTCTAAAATTATTCAATTCAACCTCCTAGTTGCACCATTTTCTTAAGATGTAAAAGGAATTATTTTCAGTCTTTGGATGCAATTATCTACACAAAAGTGATCAAATGTGGAAGAACAAAACTCTCCTCCACTATTAGTTTTTAAACATTTAAATTCATTCTCAGTATGATTTTCAACAATGGTTTTGAGAAATTCAAATGTTGAAAAGACTTTTGATTTTCTAAACCCACACTTTCCAAGTATAATCATTAAGAAGATTCAAAAAGTAATTAGCTCCTCTAATTGAGGTTACCTCAATAGTACTAAAAACATCCAACTGCACAAGCTTCAAGGGCGTTGTTTTGTTGTCATGTCTAATCTTCAAGAAGCTAGTCTTTCTTTGTTTTCCATAAATAAAATGCCCATATACGTCCAAATCAGTGGAGTTCAAACCAGAAAGTTGACCCCTTTTGAGTATGATTTTGACTCCCTTTTTGCTCATATGTCTGAGCCTCTTATGTGAAAGCTTTGTTGTACTATCCATAATTGTCATTGCAACTCCCACTTCAATATTATACACTAGCATAATAGGGTACAAAATTCGCTAACTCTTGCAATAACCAAGTCTTCTTTTGTCACCTTCCAAGTGTGTGATGAAAAAGTGATGTTGAAGATCCTTGATCACCAAGTTGTCCTATGGAAATCAAATTTATTTTCAATTTTGGAACATGTCTCACATCCCTCAAAAGCCATTTATTTCCATTTTTCAATACTAGCATTATGTCACATTTGCCAATTATGTCCGATGACTTGTTATCACCAAGATATACTTTTCCAAAATTGCCTTCTTGATAGTTTCGAAAGACTTCCTGGCATGAGGTTGCATGGGACGAAGCACTAGAGTCTAATACCCATAATTCAGTAGTGACTTTTCTTGTTGATAAGACTCTAGAAAAACTTCATTCATTTTATACACAGTGTTTGCTTCCTTATCCTTGAATTGATTTTGCACCATTTTGTAGGACTAACAATTCTTTTTGGTACAAGCATCCTTTACCAAAAATCTAGTAGCCTCTAGTTTTCCATCTTAACTTCAATATCTGTGTCAGTTTGAATCTTCTCCTATTGTTATTTCTATATATATCTTGAGGCCTTCCCCTATTATAAAGAACTAAGGCATCACTAGATGAGGACCCTTGATTTTTCTTCCTCATATTTCATTGAAAATAGCTCCAAAACATCATCAAAATTAAGTTTTCCTTTGTTGGATGTCGATGTGTTGATTTCGATCACTACACCTTCCCAACTATCTGGTAGAGAGCATACTAACAAGATAACTTTGATTTCATCATCTAAGTTTAGGCTTACAGAAATCAATTGGCTAATCAAAGTATTAAATTCATTGAAGTGATTTGACATTATTCCTTCTTCTTTCAACATTAGATTATACAAATTCTTCATTAGAAAAAATTTGTTTGAAGCCGGTGTTGGCCATTCCATACATAGCAGAGAGATTATCCCTTAATTTCTTAGTTGTCTTCTCAATTGTAACATTAAAGAACATTGTTGGACAAAGAAAGAAAATTTGCAGCTCTAGCTTTCCTGTGCAAGTTGTTCCACTCTTCATTAGTCGTACTTGACTTATTCGTCTTTCCTTCTAGGACAATTAAGAGATCTCTTGTGATCAACAATGATTTCATTTACACTTCCCACAATCCTAAATTATTTCCTAGAAATTTCTCGATTTTCCATTTATCCTCTTCCTCCAATTTTCAGGAAGTTCTTCACCAATTTCTAAGCAGCTCCTTCACCAAGATCTAATACCAACTGTTAATTATAAAGTGTAAATCAAATATAGATTCACAATCAAAACAAGGACACGGGAAACATAGAACTTATAGTGGTTCACCAATATGACTACATCTACTTTCAAGCAAGGGAGAATCTCTTATTAATTTCTGTTTTCAATATGATTTCATATAGTAGCAGCTTGCTCTTTTCTAAATCACCATAATATCATTATTCAGAATGTGAAGAGACAAAAGACAAATTGAACGGAAAAGAATAATGACTATTGGGTTTTATATTCAGCACTATCACCCGTAGAGCCATAAAGTTACATCTCACATCACATTAGCGTCAAAAATAGATTATATGCCTAACGATAGAATGATAGTAAATCCAAATATATTGATTGACATTAGAATTATGAACAAATAATTTTTCTCTAACCATCTCCTTGAATAATTCGACAAAAATTCCTTTATTTAATCCAAATAAACCATTTATATATATATGATTGATTGTACAACTGACAAAGTCCCCATGCCTAATATATATGGTAACTAAAAAAAAAAAATCACTCTTAGTCTTCCTCTTTTTCCCATGATTGCAAAATCAATTTCATTTGTGTTGTACTCTATAAAATCTTAGCATATATTCTTTCAACATTCAAAGACAATTTAACTCGTATGCATCGAACTTATGCTTTTCCTTTGACAGAAGCATCGACGCTCCTCAACTCATGGAAATGAATTCACTTTTTTTTGTCTCACAATTCCTCTTTCACACTGAAAACAGCGAACGTTTGTTCATTTATTGCCATATAATTCAAAAGTTTCACAATTTTAATTCTGCTTTACAAGGAGTAGTCATTCTCAGAAGGAAAATAGGAGTTGACTCAGATAAAACCTTGCAAATAATTTAAAATAATCACGTCCATAAATCAGATAAGTTATAATACTGATAAAAATATAAATAAGACTGTGGGTGGAACATGTCCAACTGTCCCACATCAATTAATACAGTGAATTTGGTCACATTAATCATCGACATAAAAAAAAGTCAAACATATTATTTAAATTGTTGCCTATCCTTAGCTTCTAGTATTTTTAAATTTTAGTAAAATATGATGTAAAAATATCATATAACATATAGTTTACAAATGTGTTAAATGTAGAATTTGAGAATTATGTGGGTATGGAATATAATCTAGTATTATAAAAGACAATAGGATACAAATTTTTATTAGACTAATATGAGTTTTAATTATATATATAATTTAAAAGAATTAATATTAGATTGAATTTTAATAGATATTTGATTGTGTACTGTTGGTAGATTTGATGTTTATTACGATCTTTCTACCTAAGTCTTACAAGTCACTAAAAATACCAATACTATTCTAATTTGAGAGATATTCTAAAATACAACATGTATGTTATGCTTACAATTAATTAGTTTTGTTTCATGTATCTGTATGAACCTTTAATGAAAACACCCAAAGCATTATGTTTTGTAAATGATTAATTGTGATAAATCAACATTGTGTTGTTGAAATGATGTTGTGGTTGTACATTTTAATTGATAAGTGCTTCTAATTTTCTTTATTTTTAAATGTCATGGTCAATCATTTTGTACTGTGTACTTGTCTTACACACAAGATATTGCAATTATATGCATGACATAACATAAAAATAAAAATATTTTATCTTTTTTAAACAGTTTTAGTGCACTACTTTAAAAATATTTTTCTTGATTAAAAAATTAAAAATAAATTCTTGTGATTGATAGAAAATAATAAAAAATTAAATCTTATGGTTGAGACTTATCATGTCTACTTTTGGTATCTTTCCAAATAATTGTCCATATTGATAAATAATGTGTTAAAGTCATCTTCTAATATATTAATCAAAATCTTTTAAATAATTGCACCAATGAGAATATTATAAACTAGTGAAAATGTCTAAAGATGTTATTGTATAGTCAATAGATACATATATAAATAGTGTTATCATTAAAATATTACATAAATTGACTACCAAAAAATGGCATAGTGTTTGGTTGATAGGATTATTCATATGTATGTATGTCAACCATCCAATAACATTTGTAGACATTTTGACTAATTAATCATTAATCAATCAATATTCAATATATACTAGTAAATTTTACCTAATAATGTAGTATTAAAATTATATATAAATAAAATATCTCATTGAGATCCAAATAGATATGGGTAAACTCTTTTTATATTAATGAAAAACTACACAATTAAATCTTAATAAAATATTACATAGTATAAATATTTAAATCATGATTAAAATCATCATGAAAACATGCCTTGGCAACCCACTAGACAAATATTTTATCATGATTTAGGGGAGAGGCTCATTACCATGTTTCAATTACTGCTCATTGAATTCACTAATTAAAAGGCCACTAAAAAATCATCTAGTGGGCTAATAGTCGTCCATTGGTATGTCCAATAGTTGAGAAAAAAGTTGGTAATTAGATCAATTGTGCAACTTTATTGGTACCAATGGTACACAATTATTGAGGCATTCTTTTATAAGCTTTGGATCAATTGTGCATTTTTTTTATTGTCTGAATGAATAGTCAATGAGGCAATCATGAATACGTATAGAACGACATTCGGAAATGACCAACTTTTGATCTTTGTATGCATAATGAATCCATAGCGTTCATTTTACAATCCAGAAGCCAAAACAATGGCTATAGAACAGTTAACAGTTAATAAGACAATAAAAAATACATATAAGACGACACTCAAAAACAATAAACTTTTGATCCTTATGCGCATAACTAATCCATAGCATTCATCTTTACTACCCAAAAGCCAAAAACAATGGCTATAAAATAGTTAACGGTCAATAAGATAATAACGAATACATGTAAGACGACACTAAAAAACAACCAACTTTTTATCCTTATGTGCATAACTAATCCATAGCATTCATCTTTACTACCCAGAAGCCAAAACAATGGCTATAAAATAGTTAACGGTCAATAAGACAATAACAAATACATATAAGACGACACTAAAAAATAGCTAACTTTTGATCCTTATGTGCATAACTAATCCATAGCATTCATCTTTACTATCGAGAAATCAAAACAATAGCTATAAAGAATTAAGTCGCATAAAAAAACTTAAGAAATATAAAGTTTAACTATAACAGCTATAATTACCCTCCCCTAGTGCATGCCTTTGCTCTCAACTATTGAAGGATGCCTTATAAATGGCGATGATAAGAACAATAAAACAAAGGAAATTTGGAAAGGCATGACAATAAGAAAATAAAATAAGGCTTATTTTGATAAAGTAGCCGGTTGATGATGGGTAGCACAGGTGACCAAATCACATGTCGTTCCCACCTATTTCGCTGCCTTCACATATCGAGATTAACAACCTAACATTTATAATGATTTTTACGTGGCCCCCAATAAAAATAAAAAAATAAAAAAATAAAACACCTAAAGCATTATGTTTTGTAAATGATTAATTGAGATAAATCAACATTGTGTTGTTGAAATGATGTTGTGGTTGTACATTTTAATTGATAAGGGCTTCTAATTTTCTTTATTTTTAAATGTCATGCTCAACCATTTTGTATTATGTGCTTGTCTTACACGCAAGATATTGCAATTATATGCATGACATAACATAAAAATAAAAATATTTTATCTTTTTAAAATAGTTTTAGTGCTAATTTAAAAATATTTTTCTTGATTAAAAAATTAAAAATAAATTCTTGTGATTGGTAGAAAATAATAAAAAATAAAATCTTGTGGTTGAGACTTATCATATCTACTTTTGGTATATTTCCAAATAATTGTTCATATTGATAAATAATGTGTTAAAGTCATCTTCTAATATATTAATCAAAATCTTTTAAATAATTGCACCCATGAAAATATTATAAACTAGTGAAAATGTCTAAAGATGTTATTGTATAGTCAATATATACATATATAAATAGTGTTATCATTAAAATATTACATAAATTGACTTCCAACAAATAGCATAGTCTTTGGTTGATAGGATAATTCATATGTATGTCAACTATCCAATAACATTTTTAGACGTTTTGACTAATTACTCATTAATCAATCAATATTCAATATATATGAATACATTTTACCTAATAATGTAGTATTAAAATTATATATAAATACATTATCTCATTGAGATCCAAGTAGATGTGTAAACTCTTTTTATATTAATGAAAAACTACACAATTAAATCTTAATAAAATATTACATAGTATAAATATTTAAATCATGATTAAAATAATCATGAAAACATGCCTTGGCAACCCACTAGACAAATATTTTTATCATGATTTAGGGGAGAGGCTCATTACCATGTTTCAATTACTTCTCATTGGATCCACTAATTAAAAGGCCACTAAAAAATCATCTAGTGGGCCAATAGTCATCCATTGGTATGTCCAATAGTTGAGAAAAAAACTGGTAATTAGATCAATTGTGCAACTTTATTGGTACCAATAGTACACAATTATTGAGGCATTCGTTTATACGTTTATAAGCTTTGGATCAATTGTACATAACCATTGGGCCAATTGTGCATTTTTTTTTGTCAAAATGAATAGTCAATGAAGCAATAACAAATACATATAGAACGACATTCAAAAATGACCAACTTTTGATCCTTGTGTGCATAACGAATCCATAGCGTTCATTTTATAATCCAGAAGCCAAAATAATGGCTATAAAACAGTTAATGGTCAATAAGACAATAACGAATATATATAAGATGACACTAAAAAACAACCAACTTTTGATCCTTATGTGCATAACTAATCCATAGCGTTAATCTTTACTACCTAGAAGCCAAAACAATGGCTATAAAACAATTAACAGTCAATAAGACAATAACGAATACATATAAGACGACATTAAAAAACAACCAACTTTTGATCCTTATGTGCATAACTAATCCATATCATTAATCTTTACTACCCAGAAGCCAAAACAATGGCTATAAAACAGTTAACAGTCAATAAGACAATAACGAATACATATAAGACGACACTCAAAAACAACCAACTTTTGATCCTTATGTGCATAACTAACCCATAGCATTCATCTTTACTACCCAGAAGCCAAAACAATGGCTATAAAACAGTTAACAGTCAATAAGACAACAACAAATACATATAAGACGACACTCAAAAACAATCAACTTTTGATCCTTATGTGCATAACTAATCCATAGCATTCATCTTTACTACCGAGAAATCAAAACAATAGCTATAAACAATTAAGTCGCATAAAAAACTTAAGAAATACAAAATTTAACTATAACAGCTATAATTACCCTCCCCTAGTGCATGCCTTCGCTCTCAACTATTGAAGGATTCCTTATAAATGGCGATGATAGGTAAGAACAAAAAAACAAAGGAAATTTGGAAAGGCACGGCAATAAGAAAATAAAATAAGGCTTATTTTGATTGGGTAGCCGGTTGACGATGGGTACCACAGGTCACCAAATCACGTGTCGTTCCCACCCGTTTCGCCGCCTTCACATATCGAGATTGACAACCTAACATTTATAATGATTTTTACGTGGCCCCCAATAAAAAATAAAAAATAAAAAATAAAACTTTGCTTCGGAGCAGCGAAAAAAATGAATCATATGCTCTCCATGTCATGTTTGAAAGCGATTTATAATCAAATAGCAAGGGCGAACGTGTAAAGTTAGCATTGTGCTAAACGTTGTACATTTTTGCCCCAGTTTGTCAGATTATTATTGATTTGTTCTTTGTGTCCCCTCATCTGTGAACCAAAATGGCTAAATGTTTGAGATGTGCTCTTCCAAATCGATTTGGTGAAAGTGTAAACAATGTTTCCGATCATCATTCTGGTGTGGTGGTGCGCTGGGGCAGAACAAGAAGAACTTCCACTGCCTCTGCCAAGACTCTCTCTGCTAAAAAGTACAATTTTGATCAAGTGAAGGTTAGATTACAGTTTTAAGATACATAGATTTTCACAGTTTATAATGTTATTTTGTATAGTTTTTTTGTTTTTTTTTCACTCTGCTCTCTGATCATTCATAGATCGTGTAATTTTGATCTTAAACGCCAAAGAAATAAACTCATTCAATTGGTATCAGAAATTATTTATGATAAATTTAGTTTTAGTTTTCTTTCTTTATAACAATCTTGTGAGAGTTTCAGGAGTTTAGAGCTTTTTGTGGGTTATTTTAATGGTGGGCGATGGGATTGATTGCAGATGTTTCAGAATAATTCTCAGGGAATTGTGTGTTACAGAAATGAGAATGGTGAAGTGATTTGTGAAGGTTATGATGAGGGCCCTTGTTTTCACCCAGTTCCTGGTTGGGAACAAGACCAGCATTACAGGTAATTTTGTTTTAAAATTTCTCTGTTTTGGGGGAATTCAATTATAAGAGCAGTGGTTGTGACCAGCACAGCTATTTTTGTTTGAGAATTCTCTGTTTGGGAGGTGTTGAATGTTAAGAGCAGTGGCTCTGATTAGCATGACAGGTAACTTAGTTTTAGAATTCTCTCTTTGGGGGGTTAAATTTGAAGAGCAATGGGTCTCATGTACAAAGATCATATGGTTGGTATAATTGGAAGAAAACAAGCCACAAATTTCTATCAAATTTGCAACTTTATTCTCTTCATGCAAGTGCTTAATGAGAGATCAAATTGAAGGAATTTATCAGGGGTCGTTAGCATTTAAAGCATGATTCTAGACGAGTGGATATCACTTAGATATTATGAACTTGTTAAGTGAATTATTCATTCTCGTGAAAAATGAGTTTGTGTGAACTATTATTCATCAAATATGAATCAATAAATTTTACTCAAAAATTTCGCAATTGAATTATGATATCATAAACAAAAATAGTTTGATTATACTTATGATTAATTAGAATTATATTTACAAATTTTAAGTCAGATATTAGTAAAAGATCTCTTTTAATTTCCATAAAAATGTGGGGTTTGAAACAGATATTAATCCATTTTGCATGTTTCTTTTCTGATTTTTATCAGGAGGGATGCCAAACTGTATTCTATCCTCAAAGGAATCAGACCTTACCTTGTTGAAGTA
Organism: Chamaecyparis obtusa; assembly: GCA_027943335.1. Classification (NCBI taxonomy): domain Eukaryota; kingdom Viridiplantae; phylum Streptophyta; class Pinopsida; order Cupressales; family Cupressaceae; genus Chamaecyparis; species Chamaecyparis obtusa. The sequence continues at coordinate 281,495 of BSBK01005836.1, read as the reverse complement.
ATTGATTACAAAAGAATGGATCAAAGGTCTACAAGGGTCTGTGTGCAAGAGCAAGGCCAGAATTGATACTGAACTTTACTTGCAGATTATAATGAGGGAATAGGATCAGATACCAAAATTCCATTGCTCAATGAATACTATGATCATGATGTACACTGTGCAAAGTTTTCTTGTTTTCTTGGTTTATGTGTAGCTGCTCTGGACTCTAAATGAATGAGAGGTAGAAAAGTCTTCCATGTGCCCAATCTGAGATTCCAAGAGATAAACCTCTGCCCAACTCATGATGTAAGCAGATTGATTTCCCATATTAAAAAAACATCATATTCTTGTTTATATGTATGACTTGATGTGCCCTCTACTGAAAACTCCAAGCACTTCAGTTGTAAATAGTTTGTTGACATAACTCCAAATAATGATCAAGTCTGATTAGATGGAGAGCTGACATACGAACTGACTTGTATATATCAATTCAATAAATAATATATTTAATAGCGTTCAAATTCATTTTTAAATCTCAAATATTGAAATTGCATGAATTAACGAAGGGAGAGGGCTTTCGAAATCTACTTTTTCAATAGTATATCAGATTTTGATGATTGTTTTATTTTTTTTATAATTAAAAAATTTATAGCTATTTTTTCAAATTCTCACTAATTATAACAATTATGAGAGACCCATCTGCAAGAGTTTCTAGATTCGATTGTGTTTAGTATTTTTAGCATCAACACTCCATGATCCATCTGCACCCAATCATGGAGTGTGATTCTGCGAGAGTTTCTAGATTCGATTGTGTTTAGTAATTTTCGCATCAACACTCCATGATCTATGTGCACCGGATCATGGAGTGTGATTCAAAACATTGATGCAAAAAACACTAAATACAATTGAATCCAGAAACTCTTTATCATAAATTGTGAAAATTCCTTCGAATACATATTCGCTATTTTCTAATAATTAACATATTACCCGACATTTTAAAAAAAGAAGTTGTATATCTAAATCGTAGCTTTAGAATTAATCTCCAACTAATAGATGTTTGTTCAAATCATTCGTATCACTTGAGTTGGACTTGTGATTAAGAATAGACTCCATTATTCCAAAGTGGGGTTAAAGCAATCCAATGAGTGATCATGGAAATGAAAGGAGGGGATGAAATTGAAGATGAAATGATGCAATCTGAACCGTTCTTTCCGTCAAATAGAAAATGGAAACATCAGCGTGTTATCTCTTCACGTGCATACCACGTCATGGCTTCGTTTCCCATTTGCCAGCATTGTTTTAAAGTAAAATTGACGTCGACTGGACAAATTTCTTAATAGAAAAGATAAGTTTGTGCGAGGAGTAGGTAGTAGGTTTTTTTCCTTCGTGTTTGGATTTGATTCTGTTTAGATTTTGGTGTCTTTTTTTATCATCTTTATTATTATTATTATGATTTAAAAGTCAAATAATTTATTTTAAGAAAAATATTTATAAAATTCAAATTCATTTGATTGGGTACGTGTTTGACGATTTCAAAATTAAAATTAGGGTTTTTAAAAAGTAAAATAATAAAACAAAAATTGTCTATCAAATATTTTTTTAAATGATATTTTTTAATTTTTTATATGAAATTATTAGAATACTAAGTGTGGACATCCAAAATTATTCGTATTAATTGAATTTATTTTAATTAATAATTTCTATAGTATTTATAATTAATTTTGACTAATTAATTATTTATGTTATGTTCATCTACTTATTTAATTTAATTTATTTAATTAAATCAAGTTCATTTTTTAAATTATTTAAACCTAATTTAAAATACCTCCCTCTCTAAGATATTAAATTTAATTTAATACAAATTCTCACATAAATTCCCCCTTTAAATAAATTTATATTTATTTAATTTCTACATTTTCTAATATTCTTCTAAACTTTCATTGCATCATTTCATTAGTTCCGACCTGCATTATGAGTCCTTAGAGGGTAGATTATAGTTAAGATCTGTGTAGCCTAGAAGGCCTTATTAATTTTATGTGTAGTAATTATCAGGGAGAGTAACCAAAGTCAATCTAGTGCATCACTGCATTTCCCTTTCAACATCTCCTTCTCCCTTTTCCCTCAAAAGGCATAGTTTTAGGTGCACCCTAATTGTAAGGAAATCGACCTTTTTCCGGAGACTCAACCTCACATTTCAAGTCTCACACTTGGGAGGTTGTTTCCATGTTCACAAGGTTTCTTAGGTCATTCACACTCACCTAAGAAAGGGTGCAAACTTTGTGACAATAGTTTTTGGCACGCTCGATGGGACAAAGATTAGACTATTGCAAGGACATCCCCTAGTGGACCAATACAAGCTATCATTCATTGAGAATTTGGATTTGTCTCAATGTCAATAGCCTTTGGAGGCAGTTCAATCAAATACCATCGCAACTCTGAGTGCAAATCTATTGGTTTTAAGCAATCCTAGTGCTAGTATGTATAAGATAATCTCTGATTTTTTGTGGTTTCTAATTTTTTTTATGAATTTGTATCTAAATGAAGCTACAGTATGGATTCATTTATAGAAATGTGTATTATGCCCCTCCATATCATGAATATAGTGTCCCTTGGCCCTCTTATTATCCATATCAATATGAACCTTGGCCTAGTTTCAGTTCAGATTCATGTACAACATTTGATGACCAACATGTTCCATCTACTTGTGCCCCTCTCCCCCCTACTCATGTCTTAGCTAATATGGTATTAGTGGGTTTAGAGATTAGATTTTGGACCTTTGTGATAGGTTTGCAACTTAGGCCTAGTTTTCAGTCAGGTTCCAGATATTCCCCGATATTTTGAAGATATGGGATTTGGTGAGTTGAGAAATCTTATGTGGGGTTGGGCTAAGTAGTTTCATAAAATCAAAAGGCAACATGGAGTTAATATGTAGCTGGAGGAGTTAGCTCACCAGGTCTTTTTTCTATCTGTGTTAGTATCTAGACGCCAATACTTTGATGGTATTACAAAGATAAAATAGCTAATGGAAGCACAATGAGGACAACATGAGAAAGAGATGGAGGCCCAACAAAGATAATTTGAGGAGAAACTTGCAAGGAAAGTTTTTATAGTAGATGAGAAAACAAAGCTCAAGTTAGCCCATTTGCAGACCCAAGAAGAAGAGGCAGCCCCTTTCCCTAAATTTGTCATTCCAATCTTTAAGAAGCCCCCTACATCATAGGAGCATGTTGTTGTAATTCATCCACTCCCTGTGCAAGAAACATCACCCTCTTAGCCTTCTATACCCTATACCATTTCACTCTTTAAGGGTGGACCGGTTGTATGGATAGATGATGGTCCAAATATATCATTTTGGGAGGATTTGTAGCCTGTTGTTCATGAGCCTTCACCTATTTTGGAGGAGAAAAAGGAGCTGCATGAGGATATTAAGAAGGTTACATCCATTCAGCCCTCTCTACAAATAAATATTGAGTAAAAGAAGAGGATATTGTCCTCTTATTTGAAGAGCTTCCCTCTTTTATTTGGGAAGAAGAAGACAAAAAAAATATTCCTATCCTTGAGGAACAAATCTTGGCTAATGATCCTTTAGAAGAATCAAAGGGCTTGCTAAAATGAAAAGAAGAACATAATCAGTTAGTGCGGCAAGAGGTCCTCTATGATATGGAGAATGAAAAAGAGGATCCTAAGGATAGCTTTGTCCTTGAGGAAGAATATGTTGATATGCATGAGATTTCCCCTCAACCTATGCATATTATTACATCAGAGAAAGAAAATTATGATGAAGAGGAAATTTTTTGGGATGAGATAGAAGTCTTTTATTCATCCATCAACATCAAGCCATCATCTCTTTCATTAGAAGATCATGAGTTATAGAAATAACATGTGGAGATTTGCACCATACCAGAGATACCACAAATGGCTCATGAGCAGCACGAGGAAAAGGTGCAAGAGTTTATCTCTTCACAAAAAGAAGGAAAGCCACATACAAGCTAGCAAGATACCAAGGTTGCAGAGCACAATAGTGAGATCAAGGTTGATCTCTTAGACCCAATACCATCAAGAGGATGTCCCATAAGGCATCTATCCCTATAACAAATCTGCAAGTTTCCCCTGGAGTCATTCTTTTTTCAAAGCATGAGGGTGAGTATTACAAAAAGGAGTAAATTTATCTTGCTCAAAAAGATGATTTTCCATTGTTGGAGAGTTTATTTTTTCTCAGCATTAGGAGGGCATTCCAACAACATATAAAATGTTTTAATGTTTTTTTATCATGCCCAGTTTCCCAAATGCATGAAAGAAACAAGAAATTGGTAAGAAATGGAAACTACTTCAATAAGACAATTAATAGATTTGCGTAACCTTTTTATGTAATGATATGTACATAGTAAATTAGATATTTTTATGCTTTCCAAGAAGTGCATGAGCATAGCTATTTCTCTAGGAAATGGAAAAAAATTGATGTTCTAATCAGTTATAGGAGGTTGCAAATTTTTGGTATTTAACAGTGACTACATGCCCAATAGATTGTCAGGCTACCTATCTTTTATACTTAGCTGGAAAGTATTCCACATAAATCACCAAAAAATGTTGAATTTTTGTCACCATTAACCCTCTAGGTTAAAATTTCCATCATAGGGTTCAGTTGAACAATGTCTTAGAAATGCAAAAAAATCATGTTACCAAACCTAAAGCCTACGAAATCTTCTAAGTCCATAAATCCTTAGGGTTTGATAATGGCGTTCACTCTTGTTATAACTTGTAGTTGACTAGTTTAATATAGTCACAGTCACTTAAGTGACCCGTCAATGTCTCCATCATCAAGATTACCAGTACCTTCCCCTTTTTACCATCTTCACAATTTTGCAATCGGTCTTTTACCAAAACATCAAACAATTGTGAAATTGTGATGACAGTTAGTGAAAAAGCTTCTCGTTATTTCGTAGATGTTCTTTTTGGTCAACTTCCATTGACCACAAAATAATGAAGGTAAAAGGGCTTTCACCATTTCACAAAGGATATGTGTAGGCTTGGCTTTCATTTCTGTGAAATAGAGATAGAAGACAAAGGCGATAGTGGGCCCGGGGATGAAGAAAAGTTTTTTCCATTTCACAAAGGCAATGGTGGGCCCATTCTTGGCCACCTGTGAAATGGAAAAAGGAGTATAGAGTAAAGAGGCCAAGGTTATGGTGGGTTTTGTGGCCAGATGTTTTGATTTCAATAGAAATTATAAGGGTAAAGATAAAGTAAAGCCCGCTTTTCACCATTTTATGAGGTGCCCTTTCAGTCAAAACCTTTTGACCGCTAAATGGTGAAAGGTATTTTAAATATTTCAAGTGCCAATGATCAGCAATGGTTTCTCATAGGTCTCAATCAATTATTATTTTTATCAAGAGGTTAGTGAAAGGGATTATCAGATGAAGTAATGTGGTTTGCGCCATAGGCGGCCATGTTCGATGGTTTTTTTCTAGCTAGGGTTTTTTCTTCAATGTTGCAAAGGTCCACATAAATTTTTAGGTACTTTCTTCAGGACGCATCAACTTTCAATGATAAAATATCCTCTGCACACATCATCTGATCATAAATTCATTCCTTCTTTTCAAATCAGAGGCGTACTTCTCAACATGTGAAGACTTTTGGTGCCATAGTTATGGCTTTAGGTTGCAGAGTTATTGCTTCAAGTTGCAGGGGATATTTTATAAGGATATAGCATTCAATTTTGGTTTATCTTTGTCATTTCATAGTGCTATTTGATCAGATTTAATATTTTGTAGACTCAACCCTAGTTGAGGGTTTTAACTTCATTTGTAATCAGAGTTGTGCTTGAACTCTATAAAGACAAAGTTTGTACATATTTTTGGGTTCTTCTCTAGTTATTTGCAATAGCTTAGAGTCTACAATTGTAATTTCTTTTTTGTCATACATTAATGAAAAGTCCTTATTTTAACTTATCGTTCCATTTTACTATTCATGAAGGTTTCTTGCCTAGTGTTAAGTGTTTTCTTTTTTTCCTTCTAGTTTTTGTCTTGTGACAAATATTCTCATGGGTGTCCCATTGTGAATTTACTTTCCTTGCATCATTTTAATTAGTTCTAACATGCATGTGAGTCCTTGGAGGGTAGATTCTAGAGTTAGTAGTTGTGTAGTCTAGGAGGGCTTATTAACATTATGTGTGTACACACTAAAATGGTGCACTTCTATGAACCATTACATGTAAGGTTGCTCAAGAATGAGGCCTCACAAAGTGGCTCATAGCTCTCTATGTATGGAGTTGCAAGATTGAAAATTGCTCTCAGCTAGAGCTACAAGCTTGTGACCTTGCTAGTCAACCACACAATGAGAGATTCAAGTGAAGACAAGGGCAACAATGCCAATATCTCCAAGAATCAAATATGTAATGCAATGCAAATCTAAATGATGATGCAATCTAAACTATGAAAGAAAAGTACAAACTATGCTATGAAAGGAAAGAACAAGTATTACCAAGCCTTTCTATTTAGACTATGTGAGCTTATTCTATTGCATAAAAGGAAATCTACACTAAGAATGCCATTATTATGCAACTATGAAAGCAAATATGAATTAGATGATGCAATGAAGCAAGTCTTCAATGTCTTCAAAAGGCTCCAAATGCACCTAAAACCTGCAGCATAACATTAGCATTAAAACATGGTATATGCAAAATGAAGGAGAGAGCTTTCCTTTTATAGGAAATGAGATAGAATGGACCATTGAGATTAAGAGGCAAAAAGTCTTAATCAGCGGTGGAGCTTGAAAGAGGAGCAATCCATGTGCACAAGTATCCTCCAATGAGAGTGAAGTGTTGACTTTTGAGCCTCATGTGAGACAAAAAGTGCTTTTTCCCTTTTTATAAAATAGGAATAATGCTTTATTTGTGCAACTTAGGATAAGAGGAAAAGGTGGGCTTTTTATTTAATCAAAAGGGGAGGAAATATTCCTTTTAATCAAATAAAGACTTAGGATAAATGGTTAGCCCAAGGATAAAAATCTAATATATGATTGAATTTAAGATTTAATCAAGAAATTGATATTGTTGAAAATATTGATTATTGATAAAATTGATTCAAGGTTGATAAATTGAATAAATGGGGCCCAAAGTCTAGGCGACCATTTTTGGGTGCATACATTTGCCCCTCTTTGACTAATGTGTGATCGATTTGGGATTACATGTAGTCAAAGAATGAAGTTGCAAAGTGAGATCGATTTGAGATCACAAAATAACTCAGATATGAGGTCGATTCAGGATCATATCTGGACAAAACATAAACAAAAGGCCTTTGAACATGAGGTTGATTTGGGATCACGTTCAAAGTAGGAGATAAGAATCTCAAATTTGAGCAGAAGCTCACAAAAGAGATCTGAATCAGGAAGATCAAGCAATCGGGGATGAGAATCCCATAAATACTGCCCCCTCGGAATTGAAATTGAAATTAGGTAGAGAGGAGAACAGTGAATTGATAAGGATTTGATCAGAATGAAATCACAATCGAATGTAAGGGTCAAATAGGGTAACCATTAGGCAATAAAACATGCCCCAGCCTGACTGAAAAGATGTAGTCAAACGTGAGAAAGGAGGGAGTGGAATGAATATGAATGAAAGACTAGAAGTTTGGAAGACATGGAAATGAAGAAATGACGATGCCCCAACAAAGATCGAAGGATTAGGCCTCAAAAGATCAGTCAACTGCGCAGAAGGGGGGAAGATTTTGAAACGCGATTTTGACTATCAAGATGACTTTGGATTTTGATTTTGAGTCTAAAAATGGATCCAGGATGTCGAAATTAGCTAGGGGTGCAATTTTTGCGCAATTCTGAGGTGTTTGGAAAATGAGGTCAAAAAGTCAAAAGGCTATAAAAGGGGTCAAAATGTCATTTTTAAAAATCATTTGTCTTTTAGCGATTTGAGAATTTCAGAGCTTTAGAGAGAGAAAATGGCCCAGCAAACAGGAGTTCCCGTCCACAGGCATCGATTCGAGCGTGCCCGGTTGCACAACCGGCCACCACACTATCCTGCCCCGATATGTTTTCAAAAAACTTGAGCTTTTTGAGTCATTTTTTGCATTTAATAGCTTATTTTAGCACATTTTTCAAATTTTTAAATTTCAAAAATTTTTGCTAGGTGAAATATCGCACGATACTTTAGAAGTATCGCGCACTTTGGGGAGAAGTATCGCGCGATACTTCGCGGGTCCCCAAAGTATCGCGCGACCTAAGGCACCAGTATCACACAATACTGGGTGAAAGATCGCACGATACTGGGCAAAGTATCGCGTGATATAAGGTTTATCGCCCCGCTATAAGGAGAAGTATCGCGTGATACTTCTCCAAAGAAAGAATATCGCCCAGTATAAAATTTTGATTTTTAATGCATTTTTGAGCAAAAATGACATGGGTCTAGACAATGTTACATTTTTGAGATGTTTTATACTGAGTTTTTGGACATCCATCATGATATGTGCTAACAACTGGCTTGGTTTTGGCTTGCAGGAGGTCTTTCCGATGCTCATCATCAGAGCGCCGAAGGTGACAGGATTGCAGTGTGTCTGAGATCAGGATGATCCGGGCAATGCCGACATCAGAGTGATGGGATTCAGATATCTGCTGAGATACCCATATATCTGAGCAGACCATGGGTTGTTGACTGCTCTTGCTGAGAGATGGCATAGTGAGCACAACACCTTCCACCTACTGACTGGAGAGGCGTCGATCACTCTGGAGGATGTCTACAGGATCTTACGAGTGCCATGTCATGGCGAGCCAGTGAGTATAATCATGTTTTAAGATCTAATCATAAATATAATGTTTCCATATGATGAAAACTGACATGATTCATTTGTTGGCACAGGTGTACTATGATCAGGATGCCACTGAGGGGCACCGACTGGTTCAGGAGATGTTTCAGGATGTCACTATTCTGGATAGGCATATTAGCTGGGAGAGGCTGATAGATGATTTCGACAGAGACTACCCAGTGCCATGCATAGTGGCATCTATCATTTCTCAGATCCTGATGACTGACCGTAGTCAGAAGGGTTTCCCACTCGGATGGGCTCGGCTTTTGGTTGACTTGGTCGGCAGGCTGCGACGGATGGCATGGGGTCCTGCCATACTGGCAGAGATGTACCATGAGCTGCATGAGATCGTCTACAAAGATGGTTGGACATGGGCATGCGGTGCCATCCTGGCACAGGTATGGGCATGGGAGCACATCGCTGTGGTGTGCCCCAGGGTTCAGCCGAGGGAGAGGAGGTACCCCTATATCTACAGGTACCTCGGGTTCATATCACATGCCCATTCTGGGGATGTGACCTACTATCGGTGGATTTTGGATGAGATAGCCTCATTCACATGGAGGCCCTACAAGGAGGTTGAGGTTTGGGGAGATGCAGCCGATGAGCTAAGTTATATGCTGTGCAGTCGGCCACTGGTAGGTCGGTATGCAAAGATCGTAGAGAGATTCTGCATCACTCAGGTATGGCGGCAGTTCGGGAGACAGCAGTGAGTCTCGACAGAGACTACCACATATGCCAGGGCCAGAGATGAGGAGGGTCATGGGTGGCTACCCATGTTGGATTATCAGCAGGCTGTCGCGGAGATAGCAGGTATCAGGAGTGAGCCCTAGGAGTATTTTCCAGATATGGCAGATGCAGGGGCTGATGGAGCCTATAGAGTAGAGCGGCGGAGGGTGCCATCCCCTTAGTTTATAGTACCAGATGCACAGGTACCAGTGCCAGGAGGAGACAGAGGGGGTGACGGGGGAGATGGAGGAGACGGAGGGGATGGGGGAGAGGGAGGGGGAGAGGGAGGGGATGGAGGAGATGGCAGGAGGGGGAGAGGGAGGAGGATGGAGAGAGGAGAGAGGTTGAGATCAGGTGGCTGGAAACGGTCACGAGGACAGTGATTAGCGACACCTGAGGAGGAGGCAAGACCAGCTCACCGGCAGGTGGAGGCACAGCAGGATCAGCCTACGGGGAGAGAGGATCTGAGAGCCTAGATACAGGCTCAGGAGGCAAAGATACAGCAGCTTTGGACTACTATAGCTGTGAGAGATCAGTAGCTACTAGATCTGAGGGCAGAGCAGGATCAGCAGATATCTAATCTTAGGGCAGAGATAGCACGCCATGAGGTGATGGCACAGGCCAAGGCACTGGAGCTCCGACGAGAATTAGCGAGAGTAGCCTATTATCATGGGCTATATCTGCAGGCCATCCCAGAGGGTGAGAGAGCACCATCGTACTCTCAGTGGGCAGGGGTATCAGATGTGGTACTCGATAGGAGAGCTATGCCTCCTCCACCACCACAAGCTCCTCACAAGGGTGGTAGCAAGTCTTAGGGCTTAGATGTTTTGGACATATTTTGAGACTTTTGATCTAGATTTTGGGATCTCATATTGTATTGTATATCATGACATTGTTATAGATTTATGAGATTACTAGATATTCGATGTATCATGTGTATTTGTCTCACTTGTGATGGATGTATCAGTTTATGTATATTGTCTTGTCATTTTGCTCAAAATGCTTATGTATGTGCTTATGTATGTTCTCTCTCATAGATGTATGTTTAATTCTCATGTGTATGATATAGACTCATGTTTCTTGAAAATGATAGTTTTGATATAGATATGATGATATGGTTAACCCCTTGTGATGAACAGGAATAGGTTCGAGATGAAAAGAACAAGGAGTGAAAGACATGATCGAGAAGAATAAAAGGTGAGCGCAGTCGACTGACAGGTCCACGTAAGATGAAAAGGAGAGCTCTCTCCATATGCAAGATGCAAAAACTAAACTAAGAATGCAAGCTACTATGAAAGTGGTTGACTTGCAAGGTCACAACACCTATAGACATCTAATTATCATCATCGAGCTTTATTGGTAGCATCGTGAGATCATACAATGCACACTAGCATAACTATGTGGATATGAGTATGATTTTTATCAGATAGAGATGTGGGAATCTCACCTAGACATCAAAGACATATAGGTCAAGATGACTAATGCAGTGAGATCACCTAAATTTGTTATAGTGAGATTATGCTTGTATCAAGACACATGAAAGTCAGGATATCTAAAAGCATGCACTCACAAAATAGTCAAGGATAATACCTTGTTAATCCATAGTGTCAAGTAGGACCAGCATAAATGCTCATGACAGTTAGGATCAACAAAATATACCCACAAGTAGATAAAGAAAGAAAACATGTTCTCATTCCCTCAGTCTTCTAGCTATGCATCATCGAAAACTTCTCAGGGAGAGATGACTCATCAAAGAAATCCTCATAGATAGCACATAAAGAAAAATAAAGTCATCATATCGTCATCGAGTTAATTTTTTAAGTGTGTGTGTGTTGGTCATAGAGTCAGACTCTGAGTATCGCATCTACATATGAGCACTATCGCATTATACTTAGACTATAGGCAAGACATCTAATAAGTGTTAAGAAATACTCGATGCAAGGGTAGTGTTGAAAAACACTGTTTGGGGTGGTGTTGAAAAACACCTGTTGTGAAATGCCCCCAAGAGACAAACGCACCTAAAAGACCAATGCTAACAGTTATGCCCCCTAGACAAAGACAAAGACCAATTCCAGACTAAGCCAAATAAGGTCAAGGTATGATGGGAAGTGGCTAAGTGTCGAGGACGCATGCTAACAAATAGGAGTGCAAAGGCCTCAAGTAGCACCTGTTTCCAGGTTTTCACCACTTGGAGTCTTTTTTTTTCATTTTTTGATTTTTTTTTATTTTTTTTATTTTTTTATTTTTTTTTTTTTCAGGACTGTATATGCTTTTTAGGATTTTTTCAGCATCATATATCAATTTTTTTGGTATTTTTTTTCAGGATCATAAGATATGTACAAAGGATGCCTCCAGATAGAATGGGCATCAAGGATAGAACTTCTTGAGGTGCACAATGTTGATGGGATCAGGGAGCTATTCTCCATCAAGATCTGACAGTAAATACGCACCAGTACCAAAAGCAGCTGTGATGACGTATGGTACAAGCCAGTTAGGTTCAAACTTGCCCTTTTGCTCTCTATTTTGTTGGTTCTTGGGGTTCTCTCGCAAAACAAGATCACCTATTTGAAATTCTCTAGGGTGAACCTTCTTGTTGAATGCCTTGGACATACGCTTCTGATACACTTGCATATGATCAAAGGAAGCCTTACGCTTCTCATCTAGAAGTTCTAGTTCCTGTAACCTCATGGCGCGATAATCCTCATCTGTAATCAAACCTTTGAGTGAGACTCTAAGTGATGGTATCTCGACTTCTAAAGGCAATACTACTTCAGCGCCATAGGTGAGAGAAAAAGGAGTAGCTCCTGTAGGTGTGTGAATGCTTGTTCTGTAAGCCCATAGTGCTGGATTGATTTGTGAGTGCCAATCCCTACCATTCTTGTGTACTGTCCTATGAAGAATCTTAAGAATGGTTTTGTTAGAGGCTTCTGCCTATCCGTTTCCCTGTGGAAAATAGATGGAGGACCAATGTTGCTTGATTTTAAACTTTTTGCACAGGTGCTTTAGGTCCTTATTCTTAAATTGACCTCCATTATCAGCAATGATCTCAGAAGGCACTCCAAATCGGCAAATGATATGATTCAAGATGAACAAAGAAATGGTCCTTCCTAAAGCAACAGAAAGTGGCACAGCTTCCACCCATTTTGTGAAGTAGTCAGTGGCAATAATAATGAACTTGTGTCCACCTGATGAGTTAGGATGAATCTGCCCAACCAGATCAAAGGCCCAGCACTGAAATGGCCAATGAGAAATAGAAGGGATCAGCTCCCTACCTGAAGCATGAATCAGGTTGCCATGTTTCTGACATTTTTCACATGACTTAGCAAAGGTGACTATGTCTATCTGCATTTTGGGCCAATAATATCCCACCCTAAGAAACCTTCGGGCCATGGCAAGACCATTAGAATGTCCACCACAAATGCCCTCGTGGATGTCAGCTAACGCTTGGTTGGATTCCTCCTTTTCCAAGCACCTAAGGAGCGTCCCATCTAAACCCCTCCTATATAAATCATCAAAGATGAGGGTGTGGCGAGAGGCATTACGGATGAGGTTTTGGTGTTCAGAGCGGTTGAATGTGTCAGGAATGATGCCATCACAAAGATATGAATAGATAGCACCATATCGGGAAGACTCATGTGTGATAATGGCACAAATGACGTGGCTTTCAGATGAGTCAAAGATGAGATGGTGTAGCTCTTCCACCAGGAATTCAAATCTGGATTCATGTGTCTCCAACTGAAGAAGTGAAGCTAATGTGGCCATGGCGTCGGTAACTTTGTTCTCTGTCCTAGGGATCTGTTGAAACGTCACAAAGGTGAAATAGCGTCTCAAAGAATCAACCATCTTTTTATAGGGTATCAATTTGTCATCCTTGGTTTGATACTCTTCATTGACTTGGTTGATGACTAACTGGGAATCCCCAAAGATATGTAACTCTGTGATGTTCCATTCTATAGCCATTCTCAAGCCATTAGTTAAAGCTTCATATCCTGCAATATTATTGGTACATGGGAATAATAGTTTGTAAGACTTTGGAATGTTGTACCCATGTGGAGAAACAAATAACACTCCAGCACCTGATCTGTTTTGCATGCGGGAACCATCAAAGAACATTGTCCAAGTGCGAGTAGTTGTATACAAGATGTGTTCATCTGGGAATTCCACTTGGACCGGCATACTATCTTGAATTGGGAAATCAGCTAATTGGTCCGCAATAGCTTGCCCTTTTATTGCCTTCCTTTCAACGTACTCTATGTCAAATTCAGTTAGGACCATCATCCATTTAGCGAGTCTACCCGTTAGCGCAGCCTTACTAAGAAAGTATTTAAGGGGATCAATTTTGGCAACCAAATGTATGGTATGAGCAAGCATGTAGTGGCACAACTTTTGAGAAGCAAACACCACCGCGAGACAAGACTTCTCAATATTATTGTAATTGATCTCATAGGAGACTAGAGTACGACTGATATAGTATATGGCCCATTCTTTCCCAGTATCATCTGATTGAGCCAATAATGCCCTTAGGGAAGTGTCTGTAGCTGAAATATATAGGATCAATGGTTTCCCTGGAATAGGAGGCATTAGAATCGGAGGATTAGCCAAGTATTGTTTGATCTGATCTAGGCTCTTTTGACAATCCTCGTTCCAAACACAAGAAGCACCCTTATGCAATGTCTTGTTAAAGGGTTGTACCCTATCTGCAAGTTCAGAAATAAACCTCCTAATTGATTGAAGACATCCTTGAAGACTTCTCATTTGGCTGATATTTCGAGGAGGTGGCATATCTAGAATTGCTTGGACCTTTTCAGGGTCAACCTCGATACCTTTTGCTGATATTATGAATCCTAAAAGTTTGCCTGAGGTGATGCCAAATGCGCACTTCTTTGGATTCAATCTGAGTTGAAATTGTTCTATACGATCTAGAATTACTTTCAGATCATTGAGGTGTGTGTCCCTTTTTCTTGATTTTGCCAGGGTATCATCCACATAATCTTCCATATTTTTGTGCATCATATCATGAAAGATAGTCGTCATAGCTCTTTGGTAGGTTGCTCCTGCATTCTTTAATCCGAATGGCATGATGTTCCACCAATAGGTTCCCCATGCACATGTGAATGCTATTTTCTCTTGGTCTTCAGGAGCTATTTTGATTTGATTATACCCTGAAAAACCATCCATTAGAGAGTATATGTCATAGCCCGCCGTCATGTCCACTATCATGTCAATGTTTGGAAGTGGAAAATCATCCTTTGGGCATGCTTTGTTTAAATCTCTAAAATCTGTGCAGACATGAATGGACCCATCATGTTTGGAGACAGGTACTATGTTTGAGATCTATTCTGCATAATCGATGGCTCTAATAAATCCAGCTCTCAAAAGTTTTTCTAATTCCCCTTTGACAAGTAGAGCTACATGTGGATGCATTTTTCTTAATCTCTGTTTTACTGGCTTGACTCCTGGAGCTATGGATAAGTGATGCATGATGAGATTCATGTCAAGCCCTGGCATGTCTGAGTAGGTCCATGCAAAATTAATTTTCTTTTTCTGTAAAAACTGTACATATGCCTTGGTCTCTTCCTTTGATAAAGACTGAGCAAGATGGACTATCTGAGGATTTTCTTCTGTGTTTAAATTGACTGGCTTTGTTGGTTCAATCAATATTGATGATCTATCCTGGAAATAACTCGGCAAGTTATTAAGTACCCCATCCTTAGGTGCCTCAAAGAGGTTTTCACCCTCGGATGCGTCATTTCTTTTTACTATTTTTGGTTCTGACACCGCCACAAAGTGGTTTTCGCCATCAGACCTATTTTTCTTTTTTTCTTTTATTTTGAGACTGAGGTACTTAATATCAGGCTCTATCATGCTGGTTGTTGGTTCACTGGTGGAAGAAGCCACGGGTTCAAGAGCATTCAGATAGCAGGAAATTTCATAATCATTGTGGAAGGTGAGGAATGTGGGCTCTTGATGGCACTGAGACCAGTCAATTAGGTCAAAGTGAACAAGGGGTAAGTCAATGGCGGGTTCGATGTTGTTTATGCGAAAGGTGTCATCTCTGGTGACCATATAATCAAATTTCATCAAGTCTTCTCCTAAGATACCTGAATTAGGACTCATCCTATCAAATGAAGCGTCGTCCACTAAGGTGATTTGAGGAGTGCAATCCTCTAGTCCTACACTAGGATCGTTAGCCACATCGGGTTGGGTACTATAAGCATGGACAATATCTACGTCCAGGTCAACTGTTGCATCTGAAAGTGAGTCCCATTCATATTCATGGGAGTCTATCTCTGAGTCATCATTTAGGCCTCATGATGTAGAAGCCTCAAGGTTAGGAAGGGTTTCCCCCTCTCTAGTGCTAGTGTTGGTACTATCCATCGCAGCTAGGACAGTAACACTTTCCTTTGTCGATCTAGCAGTCACACAGTCACTATCCGTCGTAGCTGGGATAGTAGGACTATCAAGTATCAAATCTATGGAATCTCCCCAAAGGAGATTTGTTGAGGGCACCCAATCATCAGACACATCTTGTTGATTGGAAAGATCAGGCGTATAATCTGCGTCACTGTCACTGTCCGTCGTAGCTGGGACAGGGACACCTTTCTTCTTGTTATTCTCAAAACCTAAGCCAACCATGGACTTATTCTTTCGTCCAAAAAGAGCATGATCAAGAGGCTCAGCTTTAGCATCCAGCCTATGACTAAGGGGACCATATCTCAAATATCTCATATTTCTAACCAGTGTATACCCTTTCCCATAAGCTTCAGGTGAAGGAGCAAAATTCTCGTTATGTTTGTATTTCTCCTCATGATAGATCCAGTCCCTTACAGCAACTTCCTCTTTCTCTTCTTGAATGGGGACTGAAGACTCAACAAATGTCCCAAATAATGTCATTGCTGATGACGAAGGCTTCACATTTGAGGATGGTCTCCCATAAGACCTAGGAGAGATTGGTATGTTTGTAAAAGAATCCATTTTATAATCTCCCATCCCAAGATCAATGGTCTTGAACTTCTGCTTGTATGGTTCAAGTGAACTACTAGGACTGTCAGCTTCCCTATTCAAAGGTACATGTGATCCCGCAGAAATGTTATTAACCGATAAAGCACTATCTCCAGGGATGCAAATTTCTACACCGTTATGGAGAAACTTAACACACTGGTGATATGTTGATGGGACTGCCTGCATTTCGTGAATCCATGGCCTACCTAGAAAAATGTTGTAGGCTAGAGGTCCAACATCAACAATTTGAAATAATATATCTTTTTCTACGGGACCAATGCGGATAGGCAAAATAGCCAATCCCTTAGAACTTCTTTCTGCTTCGTCATATGCTTTGATTGTGATCCTTTTCTTTGTGTCAATGACGTTCTCAGAATATCCTAGAGCCAGTAACAAACTCAGGGTACAAATATTGAGCCCTGCACCCCCATCTATCAGTACACACCTAACACGAGTTTTATGAATCATGACTTCGATGTGTAAGGCCAAGTTATGTGGGTGACTGATGAATTTGTCATCTTCTTTGGAGAAGGTGAGGTAATGGGGGCTAGCCAAATGGTTGACCATGTTTTAGAATTGATCAATATCTAAGTTGTTAGGGACGTTGGCTGCTCGCAAAGCATCTTCAAGGATGCACTTGTGCTTAGGAGACAATTCTAAAAGCTCAAAGATGGATATCTGCGCGGGTGTACGTTGTAGCTGGTCAATAAGATTATAATTGGAATTAGGACCAATGGTAGATTTGGGAGGAGCACCTTTGGACATGGGCTGCTTAGACTTGCTAGTGCTAGGACCTCTAATGATAATGGGCGCTTGGGCCTATCCCCTAGTGACAGCATTGAGGGACTGGGGCATTCTTTGTGAGTGAGGACCTCTTATCACCACAGCGGGTCTTTCATCAGTCATAGGAGTTGAGTCCACATTATGTCCATAGGGATCTTTCCCTCTCATCATGTTGACACTATCATCCACAACTTCAAGCATGTTAATAACGTTCTATGTGTTTGTGTAGGTGTAGTTGATAGCCGCCTTGCCATTCTTATTGTTAGAATTCTCTCCTTTCTCATATTTAGGCAAGGGCTCTTTAAAGGCTTTATGATCTGCATTAGTAGTTAACCCATCCACTTGTAATTGTCCTTTCTCAATAAGGTCTTGGACAAGATGCTTGAGTTTAAAACAATTTTCTATATCATGTCCAATCCCATTATGGAAAACGCAAAAAGCCTTAGCATCCCACCAATGAGGTAAAGGATCCAGTATGCGATGTTTTGTAGGATCCTGTGGGTGTGCCAAATTATGAGCAACTAATGTCTTAAAAACATCTGCATAAGATTCTCCCAATTTGGTAAATTGTCTTTTCTCCATTTTAGATCTCTTTTGATACTTAGGTTTGTCTTGTTGTGTTGAAGATGTTTGCAGCTTCATAGCTTGAACTGCATGGGAGAGGTTAATAACTCCTTCATTTTTGACCTGAGATGAGTCAACAACTCCGTCGTTGACCACTTGCTTGTTTTTGTTCCAATAGGAGTTCTTTTTGTCCTTGTTACCATTAGTATTGTTATTTTGGCTATTGTTGTTATTTATTGGTTTAGCCAAAATTTCTTGTTCTTTTAGGACATCCTCAATGCGACATGCCACCTCTACCATAGTATCAAAGGAATTAAATGGGATTTTCTCAACTTTGTATCTGAGTTGTGGTATTAGATTGCTCACAATGATATCAATTCTCTCCTCTTTAGGGATTGTCCTTGGGTATTTCGAACACAATCGTCTCCATCATTGTAAAAATGTGACAAAAGATTCCCCTTGATTTTGCTTAAGTTTACACAAATCAAGCATTATGACCGACCTCGATAAGTTGTAAGCAAAATGATGAACAAATCTTTGGACAAGTTCTTTAAATGTCTTTACTGGAGGGGAAAGGTTGGTGAACCACTCCATGGCTTGACCTTTTAAACTCCTTGAGAATAATCTCATCAAGTAGGAGTCTTCATGGTGAAAGGAAAAGCTCATTATGTAGAACTGTCGAACATGGTCATGAGGGTCACCAGTGCCATCATATTTGTCATATGTTGGGAACTCAACTTTATTAGGGAATTCTACCATCACCACATTTTTGTCAATGGGGTTAGGACATATGGAGTCCAAATGAAACGTGCTCTTGGGAGCCTTCATCCTGTCTATATCCTTTTGCATTTGTAAGATCACCTCATCAGTTGAAGGGCTCTGTTTCTTGATCTTTTGGTGAACATCAAAATTATATGGAACTTTAGCGCCTTTGTTGATAAGACTTTCCAAGAATTGGTCTTTGTTTTGTTCCACATATTGCTCCACATATGCTTGAAAGGATGGTTCTTGTTGCATAGTCATGAAGTCCATATGATCAATTTTAGCATAACTTCCTCCATGTTGTGAGCCATGATGTGCTCATTGGGAGGGTTGCTTTGAATGTATATGAGACGACTGTCTCCTATGATGGTCATATCTTGAAGCCCTTCTTCTTCTAGGACTCGGGGATCGTGAGGGCATCCTTGATCTTCTTCTAGGGCTAGGGGAAGGGGTAGATGGGGGTGATTTGGTCCCACTATTGGCTCCCCTCCCATTAAATCGACTTTGGAGTTGTTGTGCATAGAGTCTATCTTCTTCTTCTTGGGTGACTCTTTTCTGTATATCCAACAATGCACGTTCTTCTTCCTCTAGTTGTCTGAATTTTTCTTTTTTAGCAGCCTGTTCATCTAAGTAGGCTTGCTTCTCCCTCTCAATGCTTCTCAATCTTGTATGTGCATATCAAGAGGTTTCTTTAAGTGGGGAGGATTGTCTTGAATGTCTTATTGCATTGGCTGTGTTTATGTGGTGATCACTAGATTCATTGTTCTGGTCTTCGTGTTGTGACCCTGAATCTGAGTGAGCTTGCTTATGATGTCTCTCAGCTCATTGGTGAGCATCAAAATACCTCACATTGTTGGGAGGTGACCCGGGTGGACTAGCATGAGAAGAACCACCATACTCTCTTCTATGTCGTTGGAAGATATCCTCAAGAGTTTGATTCATGGCTTCTCTTTGTTGTTGGGTAAAAGTGTAACTCATGTCCATGCTTGATGAGAGTGGTATGAAAGAGGTGCTCACTTCACTAGGATTAGCTCCCGGATTAAAACAAACCTTAGATTCACTCTTAGGAGATTGATCAAAAAGGGGACCTTTTCCCTTAGGTTGTCGACGAGTCTTGATAGGTGGTAACTAGCTAAAGGCAACAGGGGGTCTCTTCCCTTGATTGACTTGGTACCTTGTCGTAACTGACATGAAAGAAAGATACTCTCAATGAAAAGGTGACCTCTCAAAGTGTCAACGCCAAACTAGGATAATCAAAGTCCTCTATTGTCCAAAAAGAAATGAAAAGAAAAAAAGGGGCTTTACCAACACTGTCAAAGAGGTGCTTCAAATCAAAGGGTGACTACCCTTGCACTTTTGAATCAGGGGGTTGGACTAGGCCAAAAGATAATTGAAATTGAGATGAAAATTATTTGGACAATAAGAGTACTAAAATTTTCCAACAATGTAGATAACAATCTTAGAGATGAACCTTGGCACCAAGAATGACCTTCTAATTTGGCAATTATTTCAAGGTGATTTCGTAAGTCAAATGATGCTATCCCAGAGGACTAAAAACTAGAAATTTGGAGTCAAGACAGGTCTCAAACGTCAGGGTGAAAAGCCTACTCTAAGACCTAGCCTGATTAACAGCAACTGAAACTGACCAAAATTTAAGCACGGCAGAAATAAACTAGGCGATATACTCCAGGCTACTGGGGTGATAAACCTATAATCGCGTGATACTTCACCTGAAGCCAGGCGATACTTCTTAGTACTGGTGGGTGATATACTCCAGGCAGGTCGAGCGATAGTCCGTCAAGGGTGAACTATCACGCAATATTTCTCT
The DNA here is from genome assembly GCA_027943335.1 of Chamaecyparis obtusa. NCBI lineage: Eukaryota > Viridiplantae > Streptophyta > Pinopsida > Cupressales > Cupressaceae > Chamaecyparis > Chamaecyparis obtusa. Next base: position 261,041 of record BSBK01005836.1, on the reverse strand, counting down.
TCAAAGTGGGTGATATTTCTAGCAAGCACGAAGTATCACGCGATACTTCACTTTACAAGGCGTGATATTGTTGCAGAATTATCTAACTCTTGACCAGAATTGTGTAAAATTTGCATTTTTGGGTCTGTTTGGTCAAAATTTCTAGTCTGAGGGTTGATGTTTTCGATTTCAGTCACAATATCAATAGAATTTCGACAGGTTTGCAAACAGTAAGGGATCAAAACATGGTCTCAAACACTTGAAACAAGGGCAAAAGCAACCTTGCCAAGACAAACACTTGCGATATCAGAATTGAAACAACACCCTATGAATGCTACCGATTATTTTTATGTAAAAACATTTGCACTGGTATCACACAACCGAAGACAATTCAAGCAAATCTATCCTAAAAAGTCAAGGCTCAATACTTACCAACTTAGCCCACAACTTGATGCCCCCTCACCTCACACCAAGTGGTTACCCACAAGAGATGTTGGCTTTGTCATGGAAATGTTAAATGACACAACCAAAGGGACACATATGGTGAGTATCTTAAGGTGATCCAGGTAAACCACTTGGATCAATCCTTGCACTAAGAAGATAAGCGGCTAAAATAAGGTGGCTTCTATCTAATGGTTCTTAATAAGAATTTCCGTTCACAACACCCCTCTTGCTCCTCATAAAAGGACTAGGACCTCACGGCCTCAAGAGTACCTTAAGCATTCTTGTTCAATGTTTTCCCCATGGTCACAATCCCATGAGCTACTCACATCAAACGAAGACAAGTGTTATGTCTACCAAGTTTTTTGGTGTCCTTGATAGCCTTGAGATTATAGTGAGTTGGAATCACTTGCCACCAAGAAAAATGATGACAAGGTTGTCCCCACTTGAGTCATTCCTCTTGATTGCTCAAGAGCAGGCCCGCTAAAGGATTCTTAAACTAAACAAAAATGGATAATTTATGAGGTTCAAGGTTTTTGATTCACCACAAGAGTGAAGAGCATACTCCCCTATCTCAAAAATCTCTCCCAAACACACCAAGCAAAGAGATTCAATTACTCCCTTTCTTCCAAAACCTTAAGATGGGTCAAGATTTTTTGATTCACCTAGAGGTGAAGAGCATACTTCTCCTACCACCTCAAGATCCCTTTCACAAGGTATTAAGATGCCTAATACAATTAGTGAATGCCACACTTGAAAGGAAAGAAAATAAACAAGCAAAAAAAATTATTTTTTTTTGTTTTTATGCTTGGGCAGCCCTACAAAAACTGTTAGTAGCCCTCCTTGACATGCATTTTTAGCAATTTTCAAGCAAGTGAGAGCACCTAAAAACACAACTTGTTAGACCCACAAGGTTAGAAAAATCAAAATCCAAATGTAAACATGCAATAAACTACTAGATTTAAGCTAAAAGATGCGGGTTAGACCTATCTAAACAAAGCAAGCTAAAATAATCAAATTCAGATGAGAAAATTGGAAATGCAAGTCTCTGTCAGACTAGGTGATATTTCTTATACTTCACTAGTATCGCGTGACACAGTTTCCTATAGTCGTGCGATATTTCTCAGTTCCGCGATACTTCTCACTATGGTCGGGCGATACTTCACCTGATAACAGGCGATATTTCTCAGTACTGGCGGGTGATTCTTCTCTCGCACGAAGTGTCACACCACTATACAAAGGTATATCGCGTGATATTTTTGAGAAGTATCATGCGGTATTTCTGAGAAGTATCGCACGATACTCTGAGACTGAAAACCAGAGACTGAAAACCAAGCCGAAAATTGACAAAAATTTTGACGGAAAATACAGAATTAAAGGGACAAAGCTAATCTACTCAGCCCCATGGTGGGCGCCAGAAATGTACACACTAAAATGGTGCACTTCTATGAACCATTACATGCAAGGTTGCTCAAGAATGAGGCCTCACAAAGCGGCTCATAGCTCTCTATGTATGGAGTTGCACGATTGAAAATTGCTCTCAGCTAGAGCTACAAGCTTGTGACCTTGCTAGTCAACCACACAATGAGAGATTCAAGTGAAGACAAGGGCAATAATGCCAATATCTCCAAGAATCAAATATGCAATGCAATGCAAATCTAAATGATGATGCAATCTAAACTATGAAAGGAAAGTACAAACTATGCTATGAAAGGAAAGAACAAGTATTACCAAGCCTTCCTATTTAGACTATGTGAGCTTATTCTATTGCATAAAAGGAAATCTACACTAAGAATGCCATTATTATGCAACTATGAAAGCAAATATGAACTAGATGATGCAATGAAGCAAGTCTTCAATGTCTTCAAAAGGCTCCAAATGCACCTAAAACCTGCAGCATAACATTAGCATAAAAACATGGTATATGCAAAATTAAGGAGAGAGCTTTCCTTTTATAGGAAATGAGATAGAATGGACCATTGAGATTAAGAGGCAAAAAGTCTTAATCATCGGTGGAGCTTGAAAGAGGAGCAATCCATGTGCACAAGTATCCTCCAATGAGAGTGAAGTGTTGACTTTTGAGCCTCATGTGAGACAAAAAGTGCTTTTTCCCTTTTTATAAAATAGGAATAATGCTTTATTTGTGCAACTTAGGATAAGAGGAAAAGGTGGACTTTTTATTTAATCAAAAGGGGAGGAAATCTTCCTTTTAATCAAATAAAGACTTAGGATAAATGGTTAGCCCAAGGATAAAAATCCAATATATGATTGAATTTAAGATTTAATCAAGAAATTGATATTGTTGAAAATATTGATTATTGATAAAATTGATTCAAGGTTGATAAATTGAATAAATGGGGCCCAAAGTCTAGGCAACCATTTTTGGGTGCATACAATGTGCAGTCATAGGTAGGGAGAGTAACCAACGTCAATCTAGTGCAACATTGCATTTCCCTTTCAACATATCCTTCTCCCTTTTTCCTCAAAATTCATAGTTTTAGGTGCACCCTAATTGTAAGGAAGTTATACTTATCCAAAGACTCAACCTCACATTTCAAATCCCACACTTGGGAGGTTGTTTCCATGTTTCACAAGGTTTCTTAGGTCATTCACACTCACCTAAGAAAGGGTCCAAACTTTTGTGACAACAGTAGTTTAAGTCACCTTATACCTTTATGGTAAGGCCTTTGTACTATGTTTGTATAGGAATTGTGCACATCATGTTGTCATACTGGATCCACATTGTAGTCCTTGACTCATGCAAACCTCCTACACAAAAATTTTACAAAGCCTGTCAATTGATCTTCGTAACCATCTTGTTTATTTTTTTCATCTAAATATATTTATCATTTTGTATCATTTAAGTTATCATAAAATTTTCTTTGATGCATCTAATTGTTTATTTATTCTCCTTAATTAACCTCCCTAACTCACTAGACACTAGTAAAGCTAAGGTGGCATTGGACCATTCATCCCTTGAGATTTTATTAATCTTAAGTGTGGTGAATCCCCTTCTCCACAAGGAGAAAGAAAAGTAAAACCCTTAAATAGAGGTAGAAACAAAACAAAAAAATTACCAAAAAAGCTCATTGGGTCCAATGCAAAATCTGATGAAAACACCCCTACACAGGTGCATGAATGTTGTCACAACATATCAAAATAGAGCCTAAAGAAATGATTATGTGTTTTGATGTCTTGGTAGTCACTACGCAACAACATGCAATTTTTATCATAGGATAATGTTTTTTGGCATGCAACTCATTTGTGCTCACCAAAAACTTGCTATCCAATGACTCATTCAAGGGTTTCACATTATGATTTATTGAGTTTTTCGACAATATTTTAAGCTATGGTTTATTTTTTGCAATTGTGGTTAACCGTTGTGTTGTGAACTTTTCACACCATCACCTCATTGTAAATGGTGACCCCCCCTTTTTAACTTTTGTAGTTACTAGGTGTAGGTTGTAGGTTAGATTGGCAACACTTTGAATTATTGCAAGTCTCTAGTAATTGGAATGTTGGTTAAGAGGAAACACTTTGAATTCTTGCAAGTCTCTAGTAAATGGAATTTTAGTAAAGAGGAATATTAGGTAAGTTTGGTACCTACAGTTGAAACCTCAAGTTAGTAGGAGGTTTTGAAGTCCAAGCCTAGAGAGAGAAAGGAGAAGCAATCAAAGAGAACTAGATTTGATCAAGTATGGAGATCAAATGATAATGGTCAAAATAAAGAACATGAATTTTGTAGGGAGTTGGGCTAGGATAATCTTGACTTAGACATTTGTTGAGAGTATCTATGGCAAGACCTTGGGCTTAAAAAATCAAATTTAGATTAAAGTTTGAACCCCAAGTTTGATTGATTTCATGGAAATCCTCAACATTTGATCAAGTACAAATTAATTTCCAATTGGAAAGCATTATGTTCAATCTACACACTATGAATGTTTATGTGGCACCTTGCCACATCAAGCCAAGATTTTTAAGTTATCTCATGTGGCAAACAGTTGCTAAAGTTACATCAAGCATGTTGAATCTGAGTAGCATTTTATGGCACTTTCCACATCCCTTTGGAGAATCCAATGGGCTTTCTTCATGACCAAGCTAAGTTTGAAAGGTCTTCACGTGACACCCTCCCACATGAAGCCTCCAATTCCACCCTACCACATGAAGCCTCTAGATCCAACTTTCCACTTAAGCCTCCAAATTCCTATTTTTGCATGTGACACATAAGGCCATGGATTCTAAACTCACTTGATGCCTATCCTTGAAAAATCCATAGTCAAGTTTCCAAATAAAGGCTTGAAATCAAAGTTTCTACCTTGTCACATAACGGCTTGAAATTTGGGTTGCCACAAGAAGTTGTGACTGATACTCCTAAAGAGTTATTTATTGTCATTAGTTTTGTTAAAGTCATATTTCATTTGTCAAAGTCAATCAGTAAAAGGAGGCATAGGACTTAGTCAGTGATGAGTCTAATTATTGACTCAATTTTGTTATGATCTTTATACTTTGTTGATACTTTGACAAACATTTCCAAGACATTTTATTGCTTATACTTATGTGAACCTATGCCAAGTATAGCTAAAGCCACAAATCTATGGGTAGCTTGAATGATATATTTTTTTGACTATTATAAATATAATGTAGTACTTCATATAATTATTTCAAGCTATGTTCTAACATTTAAGTAGGAGTTGAAAATGTTGACTTGCATATGTGTACCAAATGTTACTAACCTTTTAGGTAAACACGGAGCAGTATGAAGAGTGGCGCATCTGCATTAAAGAAGGAGCATTAGAAGACCAACCATAGTGGGAGAATCCAACATGATTCTAATGGATATGCCTAGCTTTGAAGGAGCTGTTGTTCCAGAAAATATAGGGAATTAGTCTTGCTAAATTTCCTCAAAACTATTATTCTATTGATAATAGTAATTGTATCATGTTGTGGTTGTTTTATCTCCTCCTTATGTGGTGAGCTTTAATGAGACGTTTCTATTATGTTTTCAATAAGTGTCAATCCTTGATATAAAGGGATTTTGACTGATTTAGTAGGTAATAAAGAAAGATAGAATGATGTATTCAATATAGTGGAAGTTTCTCTATTTTTTTTCTTCATGAGTTATTCAGTTGTTATGTAACCAGTTAAGAAGAATTTAATGGAAGAGTGATTTTGGATTATCTCTTGTGTTGAGTAGTTAGCAAAAGCCAACCAAGGGGGCCCACTTGGAAGGTGGATTGGATTAAGGTAGAATAGATTTGCTTTCTGTACTTTTCCTATTTTCAAATAGAGCTACTATTTTACTCCTGCAGCATTGCCACTGTGTTTCTTCCTGCAGCATTTGCAAAAATGGGTATAGTGAATGTTTTAAGTTGTTAGGTAGGCTTAGATTCATTTCATAAGTTTTTTGCAGTAATTCCATTCAATAGTCAAGTGTGTTTACTTTCCTGAAGCAATAGCATAGATTCTTTTTCATGCATTTTATCTTCCTACAACATAAGCGTTTTGACTCCTAAAGGAACTTAGTGCACAAACTATGCTATCCCATTTCAAGTCTACATCCCTGGGTTGACAATCTAAATGCATTTCATGATGGGGATAGGTAATCCATAGCATAGATATATTACCCTTGATAGAAAGACAATGGCATGATTATCTCTACCTATTGTGAGATTGTTCATTTTTGGCACCGCTGCCGAGGATGGTGTCAAACTAGGAACCTCAAATGAGTCATTTATTTTTCATGTTAGTTTCCTTTTTTTAGTTAACACCAAGAATTTGTGAGCTTGCTTCACAAGTCATCAACTTACTTGTATGCATCGAAGAAGGTGAGATGCTCATGGAAGATTTTTTCCAAAGGAGCTTGTTAAATTGAAAGAAGAATTTGAAGAGTTTGAATTACCATTTCTTGACGCCAGTCCTAAGTTTGTTGCATCATCTTCAACAGAAGAAGAAGAAACCCAAGAAACATTTGACCTCCGTCCTTTTACAGAAATATTGGCCAGTTTTCATAATAATAATCCTACTCCAGGACCACCTATTGCTCAAAACCCTCCAGTCAACAATACTTTCTTGCCATAGTTTCAATATCCAACACCTCCAGTAATGGCAGCTCCTACATTTCCATTTCCAATTCCAAGTCTTATTAACAATCCAAACCTCAAGAACATACCTGCTTCAGCACTTCCAAAGTTCTATGGACTTGTTACGGAAGATCCTGACACCTTTTTGTTCAAGTTTGACATATTGTGTCAAATGTTTTACTACAATAATGATAGTCATAAGCTTAAGCTATTCCCAGCAAGACTAAAGGAGTCAGCCCTCAGATGGTTCATGGGCATAGGAGCGAATGCAATAGCTGATTGGGATGGAATGAGAGATTTGTTTCTAAGAAAGTATAAAGACTACTGCAATGGAAGTGATTCAAAAGGAGATGACATCTTTCATATGTCACAAAGGGAAGAAGAGACATTAGAAGACTACATATCATGCTTCTTATTTAGTCTGCAAAAGAACCTACAACATGCATTGCAGGAGGATTCACAGAAGCTGATTTTTCTAAGAGGAGTGAATGAAAATTGTCTTGAAGCTCTGGACCTCATGGCTAGAGGTGATATATCTTAGTCCTCCTGGGATGACCTTAAGAAGATTTGTATGAACTATTCTAGAGCAGCGGTCAAGAAAGGAAGAGGATTTCGCTCAGCGTTAACCAAAGGGAGTGGCTCTGGTATTTCAAAGATGGAGATTTCAAACCTGTTATCAGACTTCAAACAAGACATCATCAATGATGTTGCTACACACCTGGACATGATGACCACCAAGAAGAAACATGCAGATGTAGAGGCGTAGCTGGCATAATATTGTCCCCATTGCCGCAAACAAAAGAAGGATTGCCAATGCAAATTGGTTGCAAACTTGGAGAACCAACATCTTCCAACTAAGTACTTGAAGATAGAAGGAGAGGACAAGCAAGTATTCTTTATTGCTCAACGCTGGCCATGGGTCATGAGACAAGGTATGCCTCAAGACCCATTACAAACTTCAAGTCCATATAATAGTCAGTGGCAAAACTGGAATGTCCAAAGTCCTCCACAGTATAATCAACCCACTTGGAATAATGCTTGGCCAAATAATCAACAAAATCAATGGTATCCTCCACAGCAACCCCAATGGTCACAATTTCCAAACCAATGGCAATAACCACAAGGAAATTGGTAGCCTACTAACCAATGGAGAGGACCTTAGCAATGGCCTAACCCAAATCCTAGATATCCACCTCTACCACCTCCAACAAATATGCCTGCAATAATGTCACCACCTCCAAATGCAGGTCCATAAAAGCAAACACAATTACCTGCTCAACCTCAACCAAATCCTAACAGTCACCAACCACAACAACAAATGTATGCTACTGATGCACAATAGTACCATGCCTATGCACTTGTTATAGCTGATATACACCTAAGATCAGGTACTACCTTACCAACACCTGAACTCCCCCTATCACTGAAGTGTCAAACCTTCCTATAACAACAATACCAATTCCAGAGAATGATTGGCCAAATACTATTGCATCAAAAAATGTTTCCAACTCAGCTAATGTTCAAACATTAGTTAAACCACTTTTTCCTTAGAGGCTCAGCATGGAAAAGCCCATACCAAAGGAAGATCATCCATTTGATATCATTGACCAGCTTAAGAACATGCATGTCCAAATTCCCCTATTTTAAGCAATAAAAGATGTTCTAGTTTATGGAAAGGCAATAAAAGAATCTTGTCTTAAAAAGCCTAGGAGAAAGAAAAAGGATCCTATAACAGTTCATGTTATAGGACAATTAGCTAATATCATGCTAGGAAAACTGGTGATACCAAAATATTCAAATCTAGGGAGTCTGGTTGTGAATATCATCATTAATGGCCAGTCTATCAAAAATGCATTAATAGACTTAGGTGCTGCCATTAATGTAATTGTTACCCAAAATTCCCTATCTATTTAATTTTGGCTACAGGCTGGGCTTCATGCCGAGGTTTGCAATTTCAACCATATTGAATACCCTGAGAAGTTTTTATGGCCTTGTGTTTTTCCTCTGGTCTCTGCAATTGTTTAATCCCTGGTCTACAAGCCTTTTTATTTGAAAATCTACCATTTTGGCCAAAAGCCCTAAACCCTTGGTCTTGTTCTATTTTTGTGTTACTTTTCGGGCCACTTAAAAATCTCATAAACGCATGTGCTTATTAATTTTTTTTGCCACCCCGTGGAGGTTTTTCTCTTTAATATTTCCTAAGTTTCCTGTGTCCCAGCCTTTAATATCTCCCTGGGCCCATTTCTCGATCGTAGTTAGATCCAGCTATTATCGTATAATCTCATGGGATCTTCCGATCCCATGCGATCATGCGACCACCGTCCGATGCAAGGTCAGGTTTCTTCTTCCTTTTGAGGTGTCGGTTGACTGTGACGTGCTCATTTTCTATTGGCTCTTGACTGATGATGTGGCCTTTGACCTTTTCAAAATGGATTGCAATATCTTTCACAGGTTTCTTGCTGGTCTATTCCTATTGGTCAAATGCGAGGGTGCAAGTAGTTCAAATTTATGTTTTCAGGGGTGGTTACAGTTGGAAAGGTGATGTAGAGATCTAGATAGCCATTTTGGTGGATTTTCCTTCTGAGAGTACCATATTTGATAGTTATGGCGACTTGAGTTACAGGGAGGTAGTTGGATAAAGGTTTTTGTCTGCCGACAGTTTTAGTATAGGGATGGGCACTCAAAGACATATCTGATCGGCCATGATATTACAAAGATGTATTTATGATCAGATTTGATTGTTTTAGGGTTGATATTATTCTAATAAAAAATCTTTGTAACCCTAGTTAGGTTTAACTCCTGCCTACGTGCAAAAAGAGGAGATATATATAATGCTTTTGGAGCTTTTGAAGCTCAAAGTTCACATTTTGTAAGAAGAAAGTTTCTTTCTTAGAAGGCTATTTGTGGCATTTACTACCCTCTAGTCTTCTACATTCTGTAACCTCCCATTGGTAATTCAAAGATTGAAGATATTTTGTGACATTTCTCATGTCCCTATACCTTTTTTGTGTGAGTTATCTCTTATTGAATCAAAGTATTTATATGTTTCTCAATGATATCTTAGGGTTCTTGATCCTTCTTTCTTTCTCCAATTCATGCATATTATTGTGAATGATTTGATGTGAATGCTTTTGTTGGTATACTACAACCCCTTAACAATCTTGTATCATTCCTATACCTAGTTGCAGAGGTGAATGTTTGTTTGCAGGTCATAGATTGTTGTCTACCCCAAGGAGTGTCATTATTTGTGAAAGAATCTCTTTCTTCCCCTGAATACCCTCTTTGTTTGTAGGCCCCTCATATGAAACACTTATGAAAGCCTATTCAGTAAGTTGTGACCTACTAGACCTAAGCCTTTCATTGGTTACATTCCTCTATACTGAGATCCAAACCCTAATTTCGGTGCATCACCTAGTAGGTAGTTTGCTTTCAGTCATTTCCCCTTTCCAAGCATTCCTTCTATCCCTTTCCCTCAAAAGTTTTACTTTTCATGTCTAGAAGCAAATTAAGGTGATTATCCAAGAGGAACCAGCCTAGAACCTGGAGGTCTCATCTCAGTTAGCATAGGTCCCACACTTGGAGATGATTCCCATGTTATACTAGGTTATCAAGACTATGAGAGATTGAGACAAAGGCACAAACTTAGTGTATAACAATTATGGCATGCCCAATGGGACCAAAGTTTAGATTCATGTTCAAGGTATGCTATCTCTGATATGCTGATAACATACTACAGACCTAGAAGAGGTCATTCTACTGCATATTCGGTGACTCTAAAAGGTCTACTATTTTCAAAGATCAAGTGTTGGTATGTTTCAAATCTTTCATATTCAAACCCCAGCTAATTGCATGAGTAGACATGTCAAGTTATTATGGAAAGTCAGGTTACTCACCATCTTATGATGAGAATAGTGCTCAATGGGCTAGTTATCAGCCTTATCAAAGCCACCTAAAGCCTACTTTTATCCCAAGCTTCCATACAATACAAGGCTGTCATTATATCTAGCATGCCCCAAATGATTTTTCCCTTGTAAAAGATTATGAAAGAGCCCTCCACCAAGAAGGATCATGGTCACAAATGGCACAACAAAATTTGCAGGGCCAGCTCCCCTATCATGCTTACCACCCACCCGCCCCTTCTCAGCCTAATTGGAAACAGACTTTGAGCTTAGACTTCATGAAAGAGCAAGAGAAGGCAAAGAATGTGTTGCTTGATTTGATTAAGCAAGTGTCTGAGATCAGAGAGCAGCAGGAAATGGAGGCTCAAAGCTACGAGAAAGGGTTCATTCCTTACCAAGTAGCAAAAAATCTTGTTGATGAGCAACAAATAAAAAAATTCCAAGAAGAGATCAGACACCGAGCTGACATTGAGACAACAAGGTTGAGATCACAAATTGCCCAACAAGAGGCTCCTAGACCTAAAATTCCAAGTTGGAGGACCCATTTGCCTCAAGAGCCTACACCTAAAGAGCATACAAAGTGTTCATTTCCAAGTTTTAGGAGCACCCTTCAAAAATCTGAGCCTATTTTGGAGCAGTTGCAACCTTATTGTGGTCTGCAATGGCCTAAAGACTATATCGAGACAGAGCCAACTACAAGAGACCAACATCAAGATGTTAGGGCCTTCAGTTTTCCAAGCTTCAAGACAGGTATGCCTTCTATGTCTCCCTCTGAGCCCCCTCAATTTCATATCCCAAGTTTTAAGGCAAAAAATTGCTTCCAAGAGCTTATACTTGAGATGCAGCCTACCACTCTGCAAGAGCAACCTATTCAAGAAAATATTTTATCCCAAAAGGCCCCTCTAGTCTCTCAAGATGATGAAGTATTGTGGATTCCCCAATGGACTCTGCCTCCTAGCTGTCAGATGCCAGATCTTTTCAAAGATACTAGTCTAGTGTCTAAGCAAGGACCTATGATAAATGAGCTTTCATTTGAAGAGGAGGAGAGAAAATCTAAGGTATCAGTGCAGAGTGATGATTGTGGTGGAATGGGACAGAAAGGTGACAAGGTCTAGATTGATGCTCAGCCTGAACTCTTGGTTGATTTGTTGAATGAGCTTCCCCTCTTTGTTGATGATGAAGAGGAGACCATGCCGTTACCTCTGGCTAAAGATAAATCAGAACAAAAGGTTAACCATCAACAGGAGGTTGACATAGAGGAGAATGTTGTGATTTTATTAGATGAGCTACCTAGTTTTGTTGAGCAAAATGATAAAGTTATGGAAGAGCTTTTCCAAGAAAAGAACATAGACAAAAGCCTTGAAGAGTATGTGTAGACACCTAAAAATCCTTTAGAAAATAAATTATTTTTATTTTCTGAAAAATCCCTGATGACATCATCATTAATTAATTAATTATTTATTTAATTAATTAATTTATTTTTATGTCATTAAATCCCTTTATCTTAATTAAAAATATTTAATTAAGAAATCCCTCCCAAAAATGTTTAAATCTTATTTAAACATTAATCCCCTATTTATTAATTATTTTAATTAATAAATTGACCAAAAATCCCCCAAAAAATAATTAATTTATTTTTTGACCAAAAGTTGGCCTTTTTTTTTAAGACCACTAACCTCTTCCAAAATCTTCTAATCCCTTCTTAATTTCGATTAAAAGGCTAATCCCACCTTTTCTAACCCTAATCTCAACTCAAAATATTTAATTAAGATTAAATATTTAATTTTCATAATTATTGAAAATATTTCAATAAATATTCCCAAAACTTAAGCTTTTGAAATGAATAAACTTTTATTCCATAAAACCAAGGAGAATTCTAGACTCTTCTAGAATCTTCTCAACCCAACCTCTTCACCCATCCTAATCCTAAAATCCCCTAATCCTAATCCTAATCCTCCCCCTAACCTTGTCACATTCCCTAAACAAGGTTAGCCAACTCCTAAGCTTGACCCAAAGTCAACAAACTTCTAGAGGCTTCTCTTACATGCATTAAGTGCATTTAAAGCCTCCTTATCCCTCTTACATGCATTTATGATGCATTTAAGAAGCCCCTCACCCCTTTCTTACACCCTTTGACCTTAGGCACATTTCCCAAATTGTGCACATTCCTCCCATCTTTCAACCCAATGCCCTTGTGACACTTGTCACAAGGAGGTGGCCTTGAACTAGCACAATCCATGTGCTCCCCTTTGAATGAATCTTGGCCTCTCTTAAGGATTTTGATCCTAGCCACTCATTCATCCTCCCAAAAGTCTATAAATAGTCCTCATTTCCAAGAGCAAAATATCCATTCACCTTTCATTTTATGCATTGTTATCATGTCCATTTAGCTCTAGACTTAGCATAAGCAATACTAATTGTTAGTTTCTTTTTATCATCTTCAAGCTTTCTTAAAGAACATCATAGCTTAGCAATAATGGATTAACATAGTTTCTTTTATTGTTTTGCATAGCATATAGCATCATATCACACCTATATTTGGTCTAAAATCAATCTTAGTATGCATTAGAATATGCTCCAAGTGCTTAGAGAGCACACCCACATCCCTCTAATTGAAGCGAATCAAACATTTGCTCTATAGCACTTGTTTTTTTAGCAACAATCTTGAGGTGGCTTTGGTTTTGTTTTCATGTCTTATGCTATTTTTTTTAGTTCATGAATATGTTAGATTAGTCTAATGTTTGAATGTTTCAGCCTTTCAAGACAGGTAACAGGTTCAAAATCATAGTCTACATTCTGGCACGCCCGGTGGGACCCACTTCACGGGTTCTTTGCAAACATTCTGATGGGTTTTAGACCATTTTCAGATTTTTCAAGCTTATAGGTGGACGGAGCACTTCGATCCCTTCTTCTTCTTCTTGTCTATATTCTTCTTCCTCTTCTTGTCTATATTCTTCTTCTATTCCATCTCCTTCTTCTTCTTCTTCTAGCAAGGAGGTCATGGCCATTTTTTTTTTCAAAAATAATAATAATATCCATAAGGAAGCAAAATCATACACACCTTATTTTAGTGCTTAAAATGAACCCCCAAATCATTCTTGAATGCATTAAGGACTAAAATTTGCAAAATTTGTTCTAACAATCAAAACAAAAAAATTAATCAAAGCATTTGCATCCTTGCAACATCAAGGATTTTTAACAATGCATTCATGCAAAGTAGGAATGATCATATCTTTTTGGGCATAAAAAGAACATCAAATCTGCATTCAAACGAGTCAAAACAAAATCTTAAATGAAGCTAAAAGGAAGAACTTAGGTCCTAAGTGTCATTGTCAATTTGAAAATCAAACTCAATCTTGAATGCACTAAAAGGAACAAACAACTCTATTCCCTCATCTGTTTCAGTTTTCAAAGCAAGCAAGCCAAATTCAATCTTGAGTGATCTAAGGGACAAAACAAAGCTTTTTCAAAGTTCTTAAATCAACTCGCTAATCAAATCTTGAATGCACAAAAGGAAATAACTTGCAAACGTTCAATTCATTTACATTTTGAGGAAAGGAACAAATCAAAATCTAATCACGAGTGTCTTCATTTCAAAGTTCAAACATCACTTAATCAAATTTGGGAAAATGAACAAAATCTGCTTGATGTGCATGTAGGAGTTTTTCAATTCTTGCATAATCCTTGTTAGAGTAAGCAACGTGGAACATTTGAACTTGGACAAGTTCACTTGTTCTACTTTTAGCGAGGCCTGTCCAAGGAGAAGCGCTTCCTCCTCGGAGAACGACCTCAAACCGGTATCCCCCCCGGCCGGTATACAAATAAGTGAATACCAAAAGAATCACTTACATCTCCTAATCGCCGGGCGTTCGTGCCAAACACGTGACTGGGGATGGTAAACATTCCTCTCCCCCAGCATAATTGGCAAGGCTCTTAAGTGAGTCACGGATGATCAGCATAACCGGGTATGGAGACACCACGGAATCATTAGCAACCTGATAAAATAGAGGCTACCCTATCTACATCCGAAAGTATCAAAATCCTTGTGCAAGGACCGATTCCAAGGGGTTTACCGGGTCACCTCAAGATTACTCACCATTTGTATTCCCTTCTAGGGGATACCAAGCTGTGGGCAAGCGATTTTGATACTCACCTTCCTTAGGTAGATCTATTTGAAGTGCTTGACAGTCAAAGACTCTGTGAAAACACTTGTTGAAACATACACTTTCAAAGCTTTGTCAGAGTAAGTTGCCTTTGTTTGTATCTCGCAGGGTTGCTTTGTCCCTTGCGGAGATTACTTTGACTTTAACTTTTGCCATTGGAAACCTTTGCCTCAAAATCAGAAGCCCTTTTTCCAAGTGATGCCCAGCAAGAACAAACATCCTAAAGAAAAGTTGCCCAAATCCCAAGCCTATCAAGAGCAAAAAGTTGCCAAGAAGAACGCCAAGACCTATCAATCCATTATCCAAGCAACCCAAGCAGAAGAAAAGTCTCAAGCCAGACTTGAGAACATTTCCCATAATGCCCGCATCAAACAGTTCGCCTTCCGTTTCTGAGTTAACCATCACTTTGTCAACCTTGAGCCAGAAGATTAGCCAATCCTTGTTCATGTCTTGTTCCATCTTCAGATCTTGAAATCTTGTCTCCAACATGCCTTGCATCTTAGTTTCATCCTAGTTTCACCCTTTGCATCAGCATTAAAACCTTAGTTGCATTTCAGAACATCATAAAGTTGCATATGCATTCATCTTCCTACCAGCATTCTAGAATCAATCCTTGTCATTCGCATAGAGCATTGTCCCTTCAACCTTCGATACCTTTTCCACCAGCATCCCCCCATTAGCTTTCCATATCTTTGCAGCAGATCCACCATCCTTTGTTCCAAATCTAGAGATCCACCAACACTTAGTGTTCTACCTTTTGAGTTGTTCCTATCCTATATCCAAGATCAGAGACCATCATCCTCTTTTTTGGCACAACGTGTTGTCATAAAGAAATCAAACCTTGTCCTTGCATAGCCATCATCTCGAGCAAGAGATTGGAGTGTATTGATAAGAAACTTGTTGACCGAAGATCATCAGTCTATCTTAGGTTGACCCCATCATATCTCTGATCCTCCATTTGGGAAAAATAGCAGCTCATTTGTTGACCACTCAGTAATCTTTCACCAGCTTTCCATCAGCAACCTATCTTTCCTCCACCATCTTGATCCATATCAGTTCCATCCAGCTTCCATCATCGCCATCTTGATCCCTATCTTTGCATTTGCATCTTAGAAGTCATCATCTTTAGAAGTTCATCAACTTTGCATCCATCAACATCTTTTAGCCAAACATCTTGCATACATTTAGCACTTGCATCTCCATGCCTGTTGAGACCAGATCTCGGAAAAGAAGAAGCATGAATCCTTATCCACCAACAACCTCATCCGATCCCAACCTTTTCACTAATGCCATGATGACCTACAATCCCCAGATCCAAGCCAGTAACCCATGTGAAGATCCAAACATCCCTTCATCCCCGTTGGCAAACCAAGCATTCGCAAATCCTCCAGAAAGCCCACCAGCAACCAATGCCCTTGTACCACAACATCAGCAAAGCATGTTTGCCCACTATCTACCAGAAAGTACCTCCATCCCACCATCTCTCTATCCACGCATCCCCATCAAAACAATCCAAGTTCCAGCACAAGCATATTCTCCATTTCCCGATCCTATCATGCAAACATCCCAAGAGCTTTCCACCATTCCCCTTTTCTTGCAAGGAAGCCTCGCCAGTCCCACAACACAAGCTGCAGCACCATCCGCTCCATCTCATACCCTTTTTTCTTCATCATCTACTATGGCTGCCCAAGCCCAAATCCAACACTTAACCCAAAGTCAGCTTCCACCTCTCACACAAGCTTTTACACCAAAAGCTTCGCCACCATCCGCAAGTCAAGCAATACCTTTCACCATCAAAGGAGCACCGTCACCCTTCACCCCCCAAGCACCTGTACCTTCTTCTTTGGGGTTAGCGCAATCGCTCCCCATTCCAACCTCATCTTTCTCTTGGGTGTTTCCTTCATTTTCCTCCTCACAAGCATCCGCTCAACCACAACCTCAACAAGCTCCTCTCTCTCAACCATCATTCGTGTCCCAAGCTCCTGTTGCTCCTACCATTCCATCATCCACTGCAGTGCACCCTAACACAAGCTCTCAATGGGGCCTTACGCAAGAAGAAATGAAGGCATGGGGGATCCCATCTCAATCCCCTACATCTATGGTTGCAAGTCAACAAACTGCCTTCACCCAAGCAGCACAGCAGCAACTACCCCAAGCACCGCCGGCTTCAAGCTATTCATCCCAAATCCCAAATACCTTCCAGCAAGTTCCACCACCTCAACAGCCAACTTTCCCCAGCTATCTTACCCCATCACCCTTTGCTTCTAGCTTCCCCACATCTGTTCCACCTCTAAGTAACGCAGGCATGCACCCAGCTTATATCAGCCAAACCCAAAGCCAACCTCAGCAACTACCACCATCATACCCACAAGCAGCATCGTTCCAACATCCTCCCCCACAGCAGCCACATGCCCCCTTTCAGCAAACAACCATCATTCCTCAACAACAGCAAGTCCCTTGCTATCAGCCTCAGCAACAAATCCCTATCATCCCCCAGCAACAACAAGTTCCCACCTATCAGTTACAACAACAAGTTTCAAATGACCACTATCAGCAAGCAGTCCCACAACAACCGCCAGTTCAACAACAGCAAGTAGCCCAACAACATCAAGCGGTCCCATATCAATATCCCCCTATGCCACACCAGCAATATCCCCAACAACCATTGCCCCAAAATCAGTTCCAAACCATTTATCCACAGCAAGCACCATATCCAGTTCCACAGCTTCCATCACAAGCAGAGGTTCCAGTTCCCTCACCACTCAATGCTGAGTGGGAAGCAATGAAAAATGCTCTAAAAGAGCTACAAAGTGGAACAGAGAATAAAACATACAAGTTCGAAGAGGTGTGCTCATATCCCTTCGATCGGTCCATAGCAACTATCCCTTTCCCCAAGCATTTTGAGATGCCCAAGTTCGACAAGTATCGGGGGAAAGGAGATCCAGTAAACCATATCAAAGAGTTCTACATGACGTGCCAAGAAGTAGCTTACAGTGATAACTATCTCCTGCGCCTGTTTCCCAAAAGCTTGGGAGGAACTGCTGTTGAGTGGTTTTACAAAATACCACATGGGACAATAAAAACCTTTGCTGAACTCTCTGAGAAGTTCATCACACACTATGCCCATAATGTGGAGAATGAGTTGTCCTTGCTAGACCTATGCAACTCAAAGCAGAAAGACGGAGAAAGCCTTGCAGAATACTTGCAAAGATGGCAGAATCTTACAACCAGGTTATCATATCAGCCGCCAGAGAAGCATCTAACAAAGATCTTCATTGATAACCTGCATCCAAAGCTATCTCATCACATGCGAATGAACTGTCTCCAGACATACCAAGACATCAAGAGCAAAGGCATAGGCATCGAGAAATCTCTCCTAGACGAAGGCACTATTCGTCACTTCAAGGATGATTCCAAGAACAAACCCAACAATGATAAATCTCGTTACTGGAATCGTAACAAAAATGTTGTTACAGATGGAGCCACTGACACTAAGAATGTACAATTCGTTGTGGCTAGTCCTACACCAGCTCAAACATACCAACCGCCACAAGCACCCATCTATCAGCAACCACCAGCTCCCGCATATCAAGCACCTATTTATCAGCAGCCTCCTCAAGCTCATCAACCGCCTGTGCAACAGTATCAGCAGCAATACCAACAATAGCAGCCAGCACGTCAAGGCAATCCTGTTAACGCAGTTAACGTTGCCTCAAGGCAGAACAAACCCAATAATCAGAACAATCCAAAGAGGACTTTCACACCTTTGGGTGAGCCTCTGGATCAGATCTTTTATCGGCTAGCCAAGGCAAATATGATCACATATCCGCCCATCCCACAGAAGGATGACAACGCACCAAAGTCTGATTGGTATAAAGAACATGAATACTATGATTACCATCGTGTGAAGGGGCACACAACATTGAAGTGCATGTGGCTTAAGCACTACATCCAGGATCTCATCGATCGCAAGGAAATCCAGGTCGATGCACCAACTCAAGCTTCACCCAATGCCGGTTTGAAAATATATCAAAATGTGTTCCCTCAACACGATGCCGGGAAGAATCAAGCCAGCGCCAATCAGCCCCAAAATCATGGCAAAGGCAAGCAAGAAGATCACACAGCGGCCTACATCAACTATGACAAGTATGTCGGATGCATAACTCAAGTTGAGCCCATCCAAGATGAGCCCACCATCAATACCATCCACGTCAAAGGGCCAGATCGACAATGTGCTGCAACTACCCGCAGTGGTAGGATAACTGTTGCCGGTGCTCCTCCAAGGTCAGCTGCTCCTCCAAGGCCAACATCTACTGCATCCATAGCACAGTCTAACACCAGGCCAGCATCAAATGCACGCGCAACATAGCATAATGCACCAAGAGCACAATACAATATCATAGAGCATATTGGGAACATGCCAGCCCAAATATCTATCTTGGATTTGCTCCGCACATCACCCATCCATCAGGAGATCCTGGACAAAGCTCTAAAAGAAGGTCATGTCCCCACGGACATTAACACAACTCAGTTTGAAACTCTTGTGGGACACCTATCAGCAGCATGTGCCCTGTCCTTCAAAGAATCTGATATACCAGATGTCGCTCCTGACCATACTCTCCCTCTCCGCATTGCTGTCATGGTCAGAGATTTCACCATCAAACGAGTTCTGGTGGATAATGGCTCAACCCTCAACTTGTGCACATTAAAATTCATCAAGAAGATCGGGTTCACGGAGGCCAACATACAACATGAGCAAATCACTATCAAAGCATATGATAACTTGGAGCGTACCTCTGAAGGTACTATAACTTTGCCTATCCAGCTAGGCCCAGCAACGCAAGATACTCTCTGCCACGTTGTTGATCTTGACCTACCGTTCAATATCCTCCTCGGTCGTCCATGGATCCATTCCATTAAGGCCGTACCATCTACTTACCATCAGTGCATCAAGTTTCCACATCAAGGCACTGAGGTTACCATCCACGCTGACCCTAACCCCTTTGCATACTGCCTTGCGATGGAAACATCTTTCCCTCATTCTACTCATTGTCCTGGAACCGATATTGGTACTTCTATTGCTAGCTCATCCCGATCCCATCGTGATCCAGAGACCATCCTCTCTTCCACCTTATCATCCATCAAGATCAACAACCAGGGTTGTGGCGAATACAGCCTCAGTGATGCATTTGCTGTAGGAGCTCTTCCACGTGATCCACATACTCAAGGGCACCCAAGTTGTCAAAACAAGCCTGTTGAAGAACATTATAAGCTCAAGCAAATTAGAAACATGACTTTTGAGTCTCATGGTACCATCAACAGCAAAGAAATGGATCCAGATATTAACAAATGGTTATACAAAGATCCCCCATCACGTGACACACAACTTCTTGAGTACTTCAAAGAGAAATATCCAATCCCCTACAAAAATGTCACAGAACACTATAACTATCAAGGTGGTGGTCTAGGACCACAAGAGGATGGAAACTTATTTCCTATCACACCATCCCAGAATCTAGAACAGCAAGGACTTGGCTTTAATACCTCTCGCCTGCTTGAACAAGAGCCCAATACCACAACTGAGGGCACTAACATGACCAACGTGAACTTTTCGAATAGCCAGGATGACCTTGTGGAAATCGAAGACATCCCCGAAGAGAAAGACATCCGATCCTATGACGATATCTTTGCCGACGACACCCTCCTGGGGACTTCTGTTCTCCAACAACTCTCCATTAACCTCATAGATCTTCCCCTCACAAACCCCGACCTCATAGATTGGGACCAACCAAGCATTGCACACATCGATGAGTTCCAAAGCGTACAAGCACTCCTAGAATTCATGGGGGCATCAAGTCCAGCAAGCAATCAAGATCCAACATCAACCTCTGTCTATCAGCTTCACCCAGAAGGATATTTTGGGGAAGAGGTAAGCTTTAGTCGCAAAAATGATAAAGCAAAAGAACATCATGATTCTTTATGTGAAAACCCTTCTGGGGCACATTCTGACTCCAAAACAGTAAAAATAAAGGGCGTATCTTCTAGTGAAAACTTGGCAATTCAAGCGCTAGAAGATGAAGCCTTGCCTCTTCCCCCTATCCAAGATTATAGACCAGAGCAATCTCCAATCATCATAGAAGAGACCAAGCCAATCAACTTGGGAACAGAAGAATGTCCAAGGATCACCTACATTGCAATCAACCTAACAGAAGGAGAAGAAATGGCCCTCAGCACCTTGCTCAAGGAATCAGTTATCAACTTTGCATGGTCATACGCCCACATGCCTGGGCTTGATCCAAACCTTGTTGTTCATCATCTATCAGTAGATCCAAACGTTAAGCCAGTGAAGCAGAAGCTAAGGAAAATGCATCCAAAGGTAGCATTACTAGTTAAAGCAGAGCTTGAGAAGCTCCTTCAAGCAAAAATCATCAGAGCAATTGACTACTCAGAATGGATCTCTAACATGGTGCCAGTCACAAAGCCTTCTGGCGACATCAGAATCTATACTGATTTCAGGGACTTGAACAAGGCATGCCCTAAGGATGATTTCCCATTGCCAAACATAGACATGCTTGTAGACCTCACAGCGGGTCACGAAATGCTATCACTCATGGATGGCTTTTCCGGTTACAACCAGATTCATATAGCAGAAGCAGATCAACATAAAACAGCATTCACAACCCCATGGGGTACCTTCTGCTACAATATGATGCCCTTTGGGCTAAAGAATGCAGGAGCAACATATCAGCGAGCAATGACAGCGATCTTCCATGACATGATCCACAAGATCCTTGAAGACTATGTGGATGATATCCTTGCAAAATCCAAAACAAGGGATGAACACCTCAACATCTTAGAGCGTGTGTTTGATCATCTGAATCATTATGGCTTAAAGCTTAATCCAAAGAAATGTGTCTTTGGTGTTACATCTGGAAAGCTCCTAGGTTTCATAGTATCGCGACGAGGCATAGAGATAGACCCCAAGAAGGTCAAAGCAATAACAGAGATGCCTCCACCAAGAACACTCAAACAGATCAGAAGCCTACAAGGAAAGCTTCAATCAATGCGTCAGTTCATTTCTCAGTTAGCAGACAAGTGCCAACCTTTTACGCACCTCCTATGCAAAGACACAAGCTTCAAATGGGATCCCATATGTCAAAGAAGCTTTGATAAGATCAAGGAGTATCTTGCCAATTCTCCAATCCTAGTACCACCAATTCCAGGACGCCCTCTCATACTCTACATCTTGGCAACCACTACAGCACTGGGGGCACTCTTAGCTCAGCATGATGATGACAACAAGGAGAGAGCCGTCTATTACATCAGTCGCACTCTTGTCGGATATGAGCTTAATTATTCACCTATGGAAAAAGCATGCCTTGCAGTGGTCTTTACCACTCAAAAGCTTAGACATTACATGCTCAGTCACACAATCAAGCTCATTTCAAAGGTGGACCCCCTCAAATATCTACTATCAAAGACAACTCTCACAGGCCGTATGGCAAAATGGGTCATGATACTCAGTGAGTTTGACATCCAGTATATTGATCGCAAAGCAATCAAAGGGCAAGTCATTGTCGATCAACTAGCAGAAGCACCACTGGTGGATGCCTATCCACTAATCATGGAATTCCCTGATGAACACTTATGCATGATTGAAGAGCAGCCCATGTGGAAACTATACTTTCATGGCTCCTACACATCACATGGATCAGGGGCAGGAATCCTATTCATCACACCTCAAGGTGACTACATCCCAAAATCATTCAAATTGGGATTCCCATGTACCAACAACATTGCAGAATATGAGGCACTCATCTTAGGTCTCAGAACAGCCATTCAGTGGAATATCATAGAATTACAAGTATTTGGAGATTCACAGCTGATTATCAAACAAGTCCTAGATGAATATCAAACAAAGGATGACAAGTTGCTACCTTACAAAGAGCTGGTGGACAAACTGCAAGAGCATTTCCTACATCTACAGTTCACACAGATCCCAAGACTTCAGAACAAAGCAACGGACACAATGGAAACCATTGGATCCTTGTTAGAAATCCCACGCGACGCATCACAATATGAATTCCTAGTTGAGCAGCTACATACGCCAGCTTATGAGAACGCTGATGTAGAAATGGTATGTGTCTTGGTTGGTCCCCAATCCCCATGGTACCATGACATCCATGCATATCTAAAAAATGGTATCATATCTCCCCATCTCACCAATAACCAACGCCAAAACCTTATTCGCAGAGCTTCCCGCTACACTCTTGTAGCCAACACCCTATATCGTCGTGGGTATCACAATGTCCTATCTAGATGTTTAGATTCAAACGAGGCCGTCCTGGCCTTACAAGAAGTTCACGCTGGAATTTGCAGTGCCCACACGAGTGGCATGGTTCTAGCAAAGCAGCTGCTTAGAGTTGGATATTATTGGCCAACAATGGAACATGATGCATGTGATTTTGTCAAGAAATGTCTCCCATGTCAACAGTATGCCAATTTGATACATGCACCAGCACAAGATCTACAGCCTATTGCACCACCATGGCCTTTTTCATGTTGGGGCCTCGACCTCATTGGCTTGATCACCCCCCTCTCTTCGGATGGACACAAATATATCATAACAGCCACAGAGTACTTTACCAAATGGGTTGAAGCGATTCCACTCACCCTTACTACTGGCATCCAAATATCCAAGTTCATCCTCTATCATATCATTTGTCGCTTCGGCATACCATCTACCATCTTCACAGACCATGGCACACCTTTTGAAAACCAGCATGTGGATGATCTATGTGCCAGACTCCACATCCATCACCGTTTCTCCAGTCCATATTTCCCTCAAGGAAATGGCCAAGCTGAGGCAACTAACAAAACTATCTTGAAAATCCTCAAGAAGGTTGTCAATGATTCTGGTCGTGACTGGCACCTCCAAATCAATCCCGCCCTTTGGGCCTACCGCACTTCTTATCGCACTCCCACAGGCACCACCCCATACTCCCTTGTATATGGTGTTGAAGCTGTTCTACCGATCGAGGTTGAGCTCCCCTCATTGTGAGTCTCCATGAAGAACTACACCACTGATGAAGATTATCGTGTAGCCCGTCTCACACAGCTAGACCTGTTAGATGAAAAGAGACAGCAAGCATATGATCACCTGGTGGCATACCAAAATCGACTCAAAAGGAGTTATAACAAAAAGGTCCATCCTAGACAATTCCAGGTCGGTGACATGGTCCTTAAAGAAAATCAGAAGGTCCTAGCAAATAGAGAAAAGAAAGGCAAGTTTGAGCCTACTTGGTTGGGCCCCTATGTTGTCACCGCATCCTTCGGCTCGGGAGCCTATCAGCTATCAACACCAGAAGGTGAGCCCTTGAATGATCCTATCAACATCATCCATCTGAAGAGGTTCTATGCCTGAACCTGATCCTGCATATATCAGAAAATCCAAAAATATTCAAAAAAGCAAAAAAAAGCAAAAAAGAAAAGAGAAAGAGAAAATGATCGTCCAAACGGTGAAAACTTGGCAATTCAAGCGCCTTGGACAAGTATGTTGGTGAAAACCTGGTAAACAGGTGCCAACATAGTAAACTGGGCTATTTATCTATTCAGTTGTCCTTTCAGCTACCGTCCTCTTCCTCCATCCATAACAGATCTCCCAGCAGTTCCATCTCCCCTATCCTCCAAGCATTCGGCTTCCATCTTCCTCCAACCCATCTGCAATCCATATCCTATTCCAAAGCTTTGTACCATATCTTGTACCATATCCTTATCCCTTTCCTATACAGCGCAATCCTTTCTGTAAATATCCTTCTTGTCTCCGTCCTAGTGAGAGTCCCGCCGAGTGTGATCTTCCTATCCCCAATCCTGAGCTTCTGTACATATCCCTTGTGCATATCGTTCCTCCTTGTTGTACATAACCTTTGTCCATCCTGCAGCAGCATTTGATCAAATATCTTGTCCCATCCCCAGCCTCAGAAAATTTGTAGTCCCACTCAGGCCTTGTGCTTCAGCAACATCAATTGATGACTTATCCTTGCTCATCCTGATTATTCCTTGAACTTCAGCTTTTTGCCAGCGAACAACTACACTTATTCTCTCACCAACCCATGGGTCCTTGAGGATATATCGTTCCTCCTGTCTGACCTAATCTTCCATCCTGGTCCTTGAGGATATATCTCCTCCTGTCCGACCAATCTTCCCACCATCAATCACATCAAATCTCTCTCCTTGGCAAAGGATGTCTTTTTGGAGTTTTCATTTTGACCTTGGATTTTGTCCTTTGGGTCTTGTTAATCTTTTACAACCTCTCATTGTTCTCTACTCAACGTCACCATGATCCTTTATATCATGGTGTGCTGCGAATGAGGATAATCTGGGGCAAGGTCTTTTGATCTTTTGCTTCTGCCTGTGAGTCAGTCGTGTGTTTGTGGTTTCTTCAGCATCATTTCCACCATGCCTCCTTCGGGTTTCATGTGCGATGCTGGGGCAACCCTGCGTGTCTTTTTCACGTCAGTCCTATGCAACACTGGTGACAAGGCCTCGTGATCCCAGTATCCTTGGCAGGTCTCTAGCATTGCTATATTAAACTAGGTTGTGCTCTCCACATTTGCACTTGGAGCTTCCCCATCTCCCCTGCATCCTGCATCATATAGATTAATCTTGCATCCTCATGTAGCTGCATCCTGCATTTTGCATTCCATCTCATCTTACATTCACTCATCTTTGCTCTTGGAAGCTTGGTTATTTATCTCCCCTTCTTCCTAGGTCCTTCCTTCTCTGTTTCCTTTCAAGAAAATTTCACAATGTTTGCTCCTTGCGTTATTTTCTCGAGGGGGCACAATCCCTTATTCCTCTAAATTCTAGCCTTGGGCATCTTATTTTCTTGTCTTTGACGCCATGCCACTTGCGACATCGCATCAAAGAGGGGCAAAATGTAGACACCTAAAAATCCTTTAGAAAATAAATTATTTTTATTTTCTGAAAAATCCCTGATGACATCATCATTTATTAATTAATTATTTATTTAATTAATTTATTTATTTTTATGTCATTAAATCCCTTTATCTTAATTAAAAATATTTAATTAATAAATCCCTCCCAAAAATGTTTAAATCTTATTTAAACATTAATCCCCTATTTATTAATTATTTTAATTAATAAATTGACCAAAAATCCCCCAAAAAATAATTAATTTATTTTTTGACCAAAAGTTGGCCTTTTTTCTTAAGACCACTAACCTCTTCCAAAATCTTCTAATCCCTTCTTAATTTCGATTAAAAGGCTAATCCCACCTTTTCTAACCCTAATCTCAACTCAAAATATTTAATTAAGATTAAATATTTAATTTTCATAATTATTGAAAATATTTCAATAAATATTCCCAAAACTTAAGCTTTTGAAATGAATAAACTTTTATTCCATAAAACCAAGGAGAATTCTAGACTCTTCTAGAATCTTCTCAACCCAACCTCTTCACCCATCCTAATCCTAAAATCCCCTAATCCTAATCCTAATCCTCCCCCTAACCTTGTCACATTCCCTAAACAAGGTTAGCCAACTCCTAAGCTTGACCCAAAGTCAACAAACTTCTAGAGGCTTCTCTTACATGCATTAAGTGCATTTAAAGCCTCCTTATCCCTCTTACATGCATTTATGATGCATTTAAGAAGCCCCTCACCCCTTTCTTACACCCTTTGACCTTAGGCACATTTCCCAAATTGTGCACATTCCTCCCATCTTTCAACCCAATGCCCTTGTGACACTTGTCACAAGGAGGTGGCCTTGAACTAGCACAATCCATGTGCTCCCCTTTGAATGAATCTTGGCCTCTCTTAAGGATTTTGATCCTAGCCACTCATTCATCCTCCCAAAAGTCTATAAATAGTCCTCATTTCCAAGAGCAAAATATCCATTCACCTTTCATTTTATGCATTGTTATCATGTCCATTTAGCTCTAGACTTAGCATAAGCAATACTAATTGTTAGTTTCTTTTTATCATCTTCAAGCTTTCTTAAAGAACATCATAGCTTAGCAATAATGGATTAACATAGTTTCTTTTATTGTTTTGCATAGCATATAGCATCATATCACACCTATATTTGGTCTAAAATCAATCTTAGTATGCATTAGAATATGCTCCAAGTGCTTAGAGAGCACACCCACATCCCTCTAATTGAAGCGAATCAAACATTTGCTCTATAGCACTTGTTTTTTTAGCAACAATCTTGAGGTGGCTTTGGTTTTGTTTTCATGTCTTATGCTATTTTTTTTAGTTCATGAATATGTTAGATTAGTCTAATGTTTGAATGTTTCAGCCTTTCAAGATAGGTAACAGGTTCAAAATCATAGTCTACAGTATGATTTTTCCAATATCATAGAGGTCTTTTGTAACAAATTGAATGATGAATCCCTATTCCTTGGAGTGTAGGTTCAAAGTTATGTGCCTATAGAAGGAGGCCTAGTTTTGGATTGCTCTCTTTCTGAGAGACTGCTACATGAGCAAAGGTTGGGGCCGGCTCCAGATCTTCAAGATATTGACAACTTTGATGAGCTCTTGGCTTGTTTAAAAGTAGAGGATGACAGTCCCCTATCCATAGATGAGGAGTTGACATGGCTATCCATGATGGAGGGAAACCATGAAGATAAAGAAGAAACCATCAAGGAGATTCCTTCTTTTAGACTTTCAAGAGGTTTCCCTATCAGATACTTGGCACAAAGGGAGTTTACTAAGGCCCCTCCATATGATCAATTAGAGGAAGGTAAACTTGATCCTATTTTTGCAGAGGCGGTTAATAATTATTTGACAAATTTTTGTGTGCCTCATATCTTTGTAGCTATCCTCATGTGTCCAATGCAAAATGTCCTAATGAGGAAAGGTAGCTATTTTTCACAACCAGTGAATGGTTTTGTTTGACTAGGTTTCTATAACTAGTTAGTTTAGGATAGGTTAGGTTTTCCTACTTTCTGTCCCTGTTTTCTAGCTTAGTTTCCTACTTTCCAAGAAGTGCCTGTGCACAAGGTTGTCTTTCTAGTTTTTAGTTTTGTCTCTTTGTTGAAGTTTTGTGTTCCTGTAATGCCCCCATGCCCAATGGATTGCTCAAGGCCACTAGTTTCCATGTCTAGCAGGCTGACATCCAACAGAAATCGCCAAAATGTTACCCAAAATTCCCTATCTATTTAATTTTGGCTACAGGCTAGGCTTCATGTGGAGGTCTGCAATTTAAACCATATTGAATACCCTGAGAAGTTTTTATGGCCTTGTGTTTTTCCTCTAGTCTCTGCAATTGTTTAATCCCTAGTCTAGAATCCTTTTTATTTGAAAACCTACCATTTTTGGCCAAAAGCCCTAAACCCTTGGTCCTGTTCTATTTTTGTGTTACTTTTCGGGCCACTTAAAAATCTCATAAATGCATGTGCTTATTAATTTTTTTTGCCACCCCACAGAGGTTTTTCTCTTTAATATTTCCTAAGTTTCCTACATCTTGGCCTTTAATATTTCCTTGGGCCCAGTTCTTGGTCGTAGTTAGATCCAATGGTTATCGCATAATCTCATGGGATCTTTTGATCCCATGCGATCATGCGACCACCATCCAATTCAAGGTCAGGTTTCTTCTTCCTTCTAAGGTGTCAGTCGACCTCATGTGCTCATTTTCTATTGGCTCTTGACTGATGATGTGGCCTTTGACCTTTAAAAAAGGGATTGTAATATCTTTCACGGGTTTCTTGCTGGTCTGTTCCTATTAGTCAAATGCGAGGGCGTGGGTAGTTCAAATTTATGTTTTCAGGGGTGGTTGTAGTTGGAAAGGTGATGTAGAGATCTAGACAGCCATTTCAATGGATTTTCCTTCTGAGAGTACCATATTTGATAGTTATGGCGACTTGAGTTGTAGGGAGGTAGTTGAATAAAGGTTTTTGTCTGCTGACAGTTTTAGTATAGGGATGGGCACTCAAAGACATATCTGATCGGCCATGATATTATAGAGATGTATTTATGATCAGATTTGATTATTTTAGGGTTGATATTATTCTAATAAAAAATCTTTGTAACCCTAGTTAGGTTTAACTCCTGCCTACGTGCAAAAAGAGGAGATATATATAATGTTTTTGGAGCTTTTGAAGCTCAGAGTTCACATTTTGTAAGAAGAAAGTCTCTTTTTTAGAAGGCTATCTGTGGAATTTCCTACCCTCTGGTCTTCTACATTCTGTAACCTCCCATTGGTAATTCAAAGATTGAAGATATTTTGTGACATTTCTCATGTCCCTATGCCTTTTTTGTGTGAGTTATCTCTTATTGAATCAAAGTATTTATATATTTCTCAATTATATCTTAGGGTTCTTGATCCTTCTTTCTTTCTGCAATTCATGCGTATTATTGTGAATGATTTGATGTGAATTCTTTTGTGGGTATACTACAACCCCTTAACAATCTTGTATCATTCCTATACCTAGTTGCAGAGGTGAATGTTTGTTTGCAAGTCATAGATTGTTGTCTTCCCCAAGGAGTGTCATTATTTGTGAAAGAATCTCTTTCTTCCCCTGAATACCCTCTTTGTTTGTAGGCCCCTCCTATGAAACACTTATGCAAGCCTATTTAGTAAGTTGTGACCTACTAGACCTAAGCCTTTCATTGGTTACATTCCTCTATACTGAGACCCAAACCCTAATTTTAGTGCATCGCCTAGTAGGTAGTTTGCTTTCAGTCATTTCCCCTTTCTAAGCATTCCTTCTATCCCTTTCCCTCAAAAGTTTTACTTTTCATATCTAGAAGCAAATTAAGGTGATTATCCAAGAGGAACCAACCTAGAACCTGGAGGTCTCATCTCAGTTAGCATAGGTCCCACACCTGGAGATGATTCCCATGTTATACTAGGTTATCAAGACTATGAGAGCTTGAGACAAAGGTGAAAACTTAGTGTATAACAGTAATGACCAAGGCTACTATGAATAAGATGAGTATTGAAGGGTTGAGAGCTACTCCATCAATATTACAATTAGCAAATAGCTCTACTGTTACTCTTGATGGAATGATAGAAGACATAATAGTTGCCTTAGACTCTTGGGAGTACCCTATTAATTTCATGATCCTTTCACCAAAAGTGAACCTTGTTGGTTACCTTGTTATTCTAGGATGTCCATGGCTAGCAACAGCTAATGCAAACATAAGTTGTAGATCAGGGAACATGATAATTTCAGATGGACAAGCCACTAAGAAACTAGCATTGTATCCTCTAGCTCAACCGCAGCCAGATTTGAGAACACCTATGTGGCCAAACTTAGGAGATGGGGAAGAAGAACTAAATTCCATGGTTCAACTCATGATGTTACATAGGCAATCCTTTCTAAAGCTGCAAGAGGAGGATGAAGTCATTTAGAGCATACTTAATAATGACTGTATTTTAATCAAAGATGTATCTAAGAGTTTTGTGTTAGAGTTAAGTACATATGAAGAAAATCTTGAGGATTGTGTATTACCTTCAGAACTCAATAGTATACACCAGTTGCTACCTAGTGAAGTAAACACAAGTCCTATACCTGAAGTATCCATGCTTGACCTTACAACTGTTGTTGAGCTTTCTAAAGGTCATAATCTCCACATGAATAATAATTTGCCTCCACAACAAATGGAACAAGTCACTAAACTATTGCAAACACATGAGAAAGCCTTTGCATGGGATTATGGGGACATGAAGGGATTAAGCCCTACATTATGTACTCACAGAATATATATCAATGAAGGAAGCCTACCCCTTCACCAACCTCAAAGAAGGATTAATCCAGCATTAAGGGAGATAGTTAAAACATAATTACAAAAGTTATTAGATGTTGGCTTTATATATCCTATATCTAACAGTAAGTGGGTATCACCTTTGGTTATAGTACCCAAAAAGGGAGGCTAATGGAGGATTTGTGTGGATTATAGGGAGTTAAATAAAGCTACCAAGAAATATCATTTCCCACTACCATTCATTGACCCCAAGTACTTGAAACTTTGGCCGATAAGAAGTATTTTTCCTTTCTTGATGGATATAGTGGCTATAATCTGATAACTATTTCTCTAGAGGACTAGGAGAAGACTACATTCACATGTCCATGGGGGACATATGCTTATTCAGTTCTACCTTTTGGATTGTGTAATACTTGAGAAATGTTTCAAAGAGCTGTGATCAGTATTTTTGCTGACATTTCACATGATTGTATGGAGATATATATGGATGACTTTACATCATTTGGAGTGACATTTGATGAGGCTTTGAAAAATATTGAAAAGGTACTAATCTGGTGTAAGGAGCATAATCTATCCCTTAATAGTGAGAAATGATTTATGATGATGTAGGAAGGAATAGTACTTGGGCATTTCATTTCAACAGCAAGAATTCAAGTGGACCCAGCTAAAATAGAGGTAATATTTACACTACCTACCCCTAATAAACAAAAAGATGTAAGATCTTTTCTAGGACATGCTGGATACTATAAACGCTTTATTCAAAATTTCAATCAACTTGCTAGTCCTCTGTACACACTGCTTACCAAAGAAGCTAAATTTAAATGGACACAAGCATGTGATGAGTCCTTCCTATAGCTAAAGAAACTCCTAACCACTACACCAGTCCTAAAAGGACCCAATTGGTCTATTCCATTCAACATCCATACAGATGCATCTGATTATGCCATTGGTGTTATGCTAGGACAAAAGCCTACTAACCTTGAGAATCCAATTTACTATATCAGTAAAAGCCTCCATGGCCCTGAATTGAACTACACAGTTAGTGAAAAGGAACTCCTAGCTGTAGTTTATGCATTGAACAAATTTTGACACTATGTCACAAGCTATCCCATTTTCATTCACACTAATAACTCTACAATAAAATATCTGATGAATAAACCTTCTATAATAGGAAAATTGGCAAGATGGCTTTTACTACTGCAGGAGTTTGACATCACAATTGTTGATAAGCCAAGAAAGGCCAATGTAGTTGCTGACCACTTATCTAGATTATAGAATGCTTATGAAGACACTACTCAGGTTGAAGATACATTTCTAGATGAACACCTGTTCCACGTAGCAATAAAAAACCCATGGTATGCAGACATAGCCAATTATCTTGCAGCAAATAAGATGCCCCCACATTTTTCTCAGAAAGACAAGAAAAAGCTTGTAGAAAAGAGCTTTCAATTTTCATGGATAGATAACAATCTATTTTAGACTGGTCTAGATCAGATTATGAGAAGATGTGTGAGAGAAGATGAAGTATATGATATACTCCATGCTTGTCACAATGAGCCTTATGGAGGTCATTTTGCAGCAAAGTGAACAGCCCTAAAAATCTTAACAACAGGATATTATTGGCCTCAATTACACAAAGATGCAGCCAGTTATACAAAAAAATGTGATAAATGTCAGAGGATGGGATGTCCAACAAAATCAGATGAGATGCCACTCAATCCACAAGTAGTAATAACACCTTTTGACAAGTGGGGTATGGACTTCATTGGCCCAATTGATTTGCCATCAAATGGAAAATCCTACATCTTGGTTTGTATAGATTACCTGACAAAATGGGTTGAAGTGAAAGATATGCAGAATGCAAGGGATGAAAAAGTAGCAAAATTCTTATATGAAGAAATCTTTACAAGGTATGGAGTCCCTAGAGAGCTAGTCACGGACCAGGGGACACAATTCACATCAAACTTGATTACAGAGCTAATGAAGGAGTACAACATAAGGCATAGGAAGTCTACTCCTTATCATCCAAGCCAACGGACAGGCAAAGGTGACCAACAGAGAAATAGAAGCCATACTAACAAAGACAGTACAATTGCATCACAAGGATTGGAGTAGTTGATTGACAGAGGTAGTCTTGGCTTATCGTACAACATGGAAGACAAAAATAGGGTTCACACCATTTGAATTGGTCTACGAAAAAGAAGCAATGTTTCCCATAGAGTTTGAACACAAAACATTGCGCAAAACACTTGAGTTGAACATTAATCTTCCTGCAGCACAAGCAGAACTTCTCCTCCATCTTAACTCCTTGGATGAAATGCACAAGTCAGCATTAGAGAGAACATAACTAATCCAAAACCAAAGGAAAAGATGGCATGATTCACATATCAAGAATAAGGAATTCCAAATAGGTGATTGGGCTTTATTATATGATTCCAAATACAAGGAGAACCTAGGAAAGCTATAAACCAGATGGTTCAGACCCTATGAAATTCAACATTTCTTTGATAATGGAGTAGTTCAGCTCACCATGCTTGATCTAGTACAATTTAAGCTGCTAGTCAATGGACACTGCTTGCGCTTGTATCACAAGCCTCAAACCAAAGAAGAATTCTTGTAATAGTTCAACATGCATAGTTCAATAGCCCCTCAGGAAATAGTTCCTACAGCAGAAGGTGAAAGCCTTCCTCCTACAGCATCACCATGACATATGTTCGATAGCAATCATAATAAAAATTCATTTAATGAAGTATACTTCTTCATTCACTTTTCTCTTTTCTTCTCATCAACTCATCTCATTCCTATTTCTACCACCCACTCAAATTCCATGTCACCCATAATTTCTATTTTCAAATGCTTTCAATAAAATGCCACATCAGCAATCTCATGCGGCCGCTGAAATCAACACTCTCCTCAGCTCACATTCATGTACGGTAACTAATGGCAGGTACAACTTTCTAACTTCTTACTTACTTTTAGTGCATAGGTTTAATTAATTATATTTAGTACTGCATTAAATGTATAATATAAGCCTTAAGCCAGTTTCTCAACCTCATACTAAATTTAACATGTGCAGACATGTGTTCAACTTTAGTAGGGGGCAGGGGAAGTGTACTAACTTTTGAGTGTCATTCCTAAACTACCCTTGTCATACCCATGTCACATCAGTGTTGTACTTAAGCTGCATTCCATTAATTTTTAAATCCTTCACATATTTCCCGTACTTTCAAATTCTGATTTCCTAAACTTGACATGACTTCAAAAGGATCATAATTAATTTGTGAGGTAACTCGCACTTAAGGTATTGATGACCTCTAAAATTAGTGCATTATTATAGTTCATGTCAAGTAAAACAAAGGTAATGCAAGAGAAAATATTAGTATTTTCAAGAATCACAAGTGCATTTCAAAAGAGGGAATTAGCAAAGAAGCCAAAATCTTGGTAGTGGGTTGAAGAGCTGAAAATTAGAGAGTGGGAATTATTAAGATGTGTGGACAATTAAAGAGACATGAACCTGTCATTCATGGTATTTTTCTAGCAGATGTTGAGGCAGTCTGCAGGTTCAATGCATGCGACTGGCTTGTCTATTTTCTTCAGCTGGCAGAGTTTAATGAGGAGGTTGCTGCAGAATTCATGAGTACATTCGAAGAAGGACAAGAAACCATATGGGGATTGATAGTAGTTGCTACCGAAGAGAGAATTGTGGAAGTTTCAGGGTTACCAGTTGTGGGAGAACATTATCCAAATGAGCATGATGCCAGGTCATCTTGGGCTTAGTTCTCCAGGTCGGGTGGTCCTCCGCTTGAAATTACTAAGTAGGGGTGTAGCAGATTGTCCCTTCCACAGCCATTTTTAGAACTAGCTACGCACATCATCAGGTATTTAACTTGCGAGGGAAGGTTTTCAAATCTACATGCTCATCACTTTAAGTTGCTTAGCTATATCAAACATAATCTTCAAGTTAATATTCCCAATTTTCTTTACAATATGCTAAGTATCAGTGCCGAGGAAACTCAAAAAGGCAATGCAAACTCTATTAGTCACCATGCATTGATCAAAATTTTGGTTGAGAAATCTCTTAGAGATGTTTCCCCCATGTCATGGGCTGAATTTGTCCAAACCAAAACTTCGCAACCCCAAGTAAATCCTGTGGCTAGACCTTTAGAATATGTAGTAGAATCTTACGACCCTACTAAGGAAGTAGCTATTGAAGAGAAAGAATCAGAATTACCACCAGAAAACCAACCTCCTGAACCTACTCCAGAGAGTAATGTACCCACTTCTTCCTCAAGAAAAGGAAAGCAGAAAGTTAGAAAATATATCCCTAACTTAGAAGGAGAAATTTCAAACCCTACAATTCAAGTTAATAAAAGAAAATAGTCAAGTCCTACAGTAACTACTCCTGTAGCACATAAACCTAAAAGGTCTCGTCAACCTAAAATTGTAGTGGTTGAAGAGGCAACTATGTGTAGAATCCCTCGCATGAGAGGAAAGGTGTTTCCACCTTCTCCTCAACACCCAAAAGTCCCAGCACCAAAACCTGATAAAGAGCCCTTTGTTGAATTTATTCCTAATGACTCTCCTATGGAGGCAGAATCCTAACATATGGAGGAGCCTCTTAATGAGAAAGAACCTAGCAATAGCATGCCATAGAATGATCAAGGAATGCCTGAACCAACCCTTGAAGTAATGCAAGAGAGCATTCCTACGAATGTTCAATCTACTCCTCCTTAGCATCCTGTATACTCTAATGTATCCATTATACCTTATCATTCAACATGGTTCACTGACTTCTTCTAGCAGACTATTAAGGAAAAGAAAAAGAAGGTTCAAACGTAAGAGTTCCCTTCATCAACAATTCAGTCTGTCCTCTTTCACCTATACAACCATTTTATCTTTCAGAAAACATGATGGAAGTAGGAAAGAAATCAAATGCAAAGGGAGATGTTTGAGAAGGATGAGGAGATTGAATCTCTGAAAGAGTAGCTAAGGAAACAAAAAGAGAAAATGAACAAGGCCTTAAAATTAGCTGACCAGGTGATAGTTTGTAGACCACCACCTAGGGTATATGCTATTTTATTAAAGGAGAAATTTATTTTGTTCCAACTTATGATGACAATGAAGGACATTGATTGTGAACTCAAACCAGCCCAAGAATTCTATGGTTTGTATCAAACTCTGCCATCATGGAAAAAAAAATTATTATGTGAGATTTATTTGCACAATTTTATTATCCCACATGAAATAGAGTGGAATCCTTTGATCTATATAGGGAACATTCACTTAAGGGCCTTGATGTCATGGATGCATAATGAGACAAACTATGATAGACAGCTGAACACCTCCAAGGATTTGGAGAAATCTGAACCTTTTCCATTAAGGGTTGAGTCACATAAGCCTGATGTTGTTTTGAGGGATTGTCTCAACTTGACTTATGGGAGACCAAAGCCAAAAATCAGGGAAAAAGTATTTGCATTAAGGGATAAATTTTACAGAGATTATCAGACATTGCCCAATTTTATAGCCCAAAGAGCTCTTTTAGGAGTAAGAAGTAGGTGGAACAGGTTTCCTGAAGCTTTCAGAAAAGAAAAACCACATAGCCCAATTAATTATGAAGCAACTATCCATAGGGTGGCTAATTACATGGAGTTGGGAAGGCAGCCCAGAAGAGAATTATGGATGCCTTTATCTTTCCTGCCACCTACACTATTTTGGCTTCTATATGACATCAGTACCACTAGACTAGATCAGTTGGTTGAGGAGCATTAGGAAGATTACTTGGAATGCACAAGGGGGTTCTACTACACTTTCAAAAGTGGAAAGAAAGGAAAGACAATCGTTGGTGATTTCAGGACCATAACAAGGAAATACAATGCTTGAGCACAAGCATTCTGATAGTAGGGGGCAGATGATGAGTCTAATTATTGATTCAATTTTTTTATGATCTTTATATTTTGTTGATACTTTGACAAACATTTCCAAGACATTTTATTTCTTATACTTATGTGAACCTATGCCAAGTACAGCTAAAGCCACAAATCTATGGGTACCTTGAATGATATGTTTTGCGAACTATTATAAATATAATGCAGTACTTAATATAATTATTTCAAGTTGTGTTCTAACATTTAAGTAGGAGTTGAAAATGTTGACTTGCATATGTGTACTGAATGTTACTAAACTTTCAGGTAAACACAGAGTGGTATGAAGAGTTGTGCATCTACATTAAAGAAGGATCGTTAGAAGACCAACCATGGTGGGAGAATCCAGCACGATTCTGATGGATATGCTGATATTTGAACGACCTGTTATTCTAGAGAATATAGGGAATTAGTCTTGCTAAATTTCCTCATAACTATTATTCTATTGACAATAGTAATTGTATCATGTTGTGGTTGTTTTATCTCCTCCTTATGTGGCGAGATTTAATGGGACTTTTCTGTTATGTTTTCAAGAAGTGTCAATCCTTGATATAAAGGGATTTTGACTGATTTAGTAGGTAATGAAGAAAGATAGAATGATGTATTCAGTACAGTGGAAGTTGCTCTATTTTTGTTCTTCATGAGTTATTTAGTTGTTATGTAACTAGTTAAGAAGAATTTAATGGAAGAGTGATTTTGGATTATCTCTTGTGTTGAGTAGTTAGCAGAAGCCAACCAAGGGGGCCCACTTGGAAGGTGGATTAGATTAAGGTAGAATAGATTTGCTTTCTATACTTTTCCCATTTTCAAATAGAGCTACTATTTTACTCCTGTAGCATTGCCACTATGTTTGTTCCTGTAGCATTTGTAGAAATGGTTATAGTGAATGTTTTAAGTTTTTAGGCAGGCTTAGATTCATTTCATAAGTTTTATAGAGTAATTACATTCAATAGTCAAGTGTGTTTACTTTCCTGCAGTAATAGAATAGATTCCTTTTCATGCATTTTATCTTCCTGCAGCATAAGTGTTTTGAATCCTAAAGGAACTTAGTGCACAAACTGTGTTGTCCCATTTCAAGTCTATGTCCCTAGGTTGACAATCTAAATGCATTTCATGATGGGGATAGGTAATTCGTAGCATAGATATATTACCCTTGAGAGAGAGATAATGGCATGATTATCTCTACCTATTGTGAGACTATTCAGTCGGTAAAACAAATATTAAAGTTGATAAAGGAAGAGATAATTTCGGTAAAGGCAAATGAGAGACAAGCACCTAACAAAGTATGGCAGGCATTGAACACTGAAAGATGGTTACCGAGATGAGTATACATGTTACCAAGAAAGAACAAAATGTGTTACCAAGTAACATAGGCTGACATAATAGATTATGTTAGATACATTTAATCTAGACATTGAGCATTAAACATTTTATAGATTTCAAGAAGATCATTTGGTAAAACACTAGAGATGTAAATAAATATAATTGTGGATGATTACAAGGTAAGATCCACTAATGTAAATTAAATGGAATATATACATTGGAAATGAAACCAATGCTAGCATCATTTAAGGAGAATAATCTATAATATTTCCACCACTTCTAGATCAAGTATATAAAGGATAGTGTATGAAGATCAAAAATAGAGGTAGTGAGTGTGAGCATGTGATGATCATTCAAGGAAGAATGTGAAGGTGATGAAGTGTAGATAATATTACTGAGTAATAGAGCAGTTAGAGAAGAATTGTGAATGTGAATCTAATTTGAGGCTACCAAGTACATAAATTAAATTGTGATTGAAATGTGTTGAAGTGAAGAATGAGGTAAAATGTTATTGAACGCAATGAGTCTGCACAAGTATTTGTTTATGCATTACTATAGACATATTTAGTATTGAATTGTATTGTAATCAAAGTTTTAAAATTCCTTTATCAAGTATGTCCTAATAGGTCTTATTTTGTAAATCCTTTAATAGGGTACATCTCTTAGATTAGAGATTATAAAATCATTTAGCAAGGTAGACTACATAAGTCTTTTGTACTCCTAACAGGGTATGTACTCTTAACAGGGTAAGCTATCAGAAGTAGCTAAATTTGTAGCTCTAATCGAGCAACCTTTTTATTGTAGTAGTGAAGGATTGTGAGTACCATACCCGCCGTAGTTTTTCCCTCTGACCAAGGGTTTCTGCGAGACCAAAAATCATGGTGTTATGAGTTATGTTTTATGTTTTAATATTTATATTTTATGGTGATGTATACAAATTTTGTATTTCAGTAAATGATTGTAAAAGTATATAAAATTTTATGGAGTGTTGATTGACCCCTCCCCTCTCAGTACCTAACTTTCCATTATTAATCCAACAATTGGTATCAAAGATTTGGACTATTGAGATAAAGGTTTAACCACCTAAGAGTAGAAATATCATAGTCATGGAAAGCTACAAGAAAGCTAAGTAGATTGAAAATCTTGAGTTTGAATTCAAAAATGCACATGAGTTGATTGATGATCTAAAAAGGAAATTGGAAAAGTCATTAAGGGTAAGCAAGCACTTATCTAATGAATTGAAATCTACATAAGAATATGTTGAGATACTTGAGACGTCATCTGAAGGGATTTCAAATGATGAATCTAAAACAACTATTGCAGAACTAATGGAAAAGAATAAAACACTCACCAAGGAGTTGAGTATGATGAAGAAAGATCAAGAGGCACAAGGTAGTAGAAAGGGTGAAATACTTAAATCAAAGAGACTTGTTGAAGATGCAATAAGAATGATAGAAGAAGGCAAAAGGAAAGTTGAGGAAAGACTAGCTGAAAAGGATGATGAGATCTTGAGAATGAAACAAACACATTATGCTATGATCAACCAAATAGTGAATGCAAATCAAGAGACAGACAGGAAGGAATTTGAGAATCAAGCAATAAGGTCCGAGGTTGAAAGATTGACAAGGGAACTAAAATAAAAAAAGGAAGTCAATGAAATATTGAAAAGGAATGAAGAAACACTAAGGATGTTGGATTAACAGCTTAGAGGTCAAAGACAACCGAGAGATGCAATTGGACTTGGGTTCACTGAAAACAACACTACCGAGAAGGGAGAGTCCTCAAACCAAGAATCCAACTGAGATACTACTACCTCATAGAAGAAAAAGAAGCATATTTATTATCATTGTGGGAAACTTGGTCATACAGCTAATGTATACAAGAGCAAAAGAGGTAAACAACCGAGCATTCATAAATTTGATGGTTATTGTTATAATTGCAATAAGTATGGACATCAAGAATTTGAGTGTAGAACAAGGATTTCTAACAATACAAGAAAGCCAAAATTTAATGGTTACTACAATACTTGCAATAGATATGGTCATAAATCTAAAGATTGCAAGTCACAAAGAAAGAATGTCAAATGGGTACCTAACCAACACAATACTACAAACAACCAACAAGGCTCAACAATACCATGGGACTATAACACAATAATTTCATGTACATCATGTGTGAGATTTGGACACATTGTAGAAAATTGCATATTGATGCATGGTAGAAATAACAGAAGATCATGGAGAAATCATGGAATGGCATGTTTTCACTGTCATAAGGTAGGTCACCTAGCCAAAGATTGCAAGTACCGAGGAAAATATCCAACCAAGGAAAAGACAAATGAAACAGTTCAAGTGAATGTTGAAGAAATAAGAGATCATATGAACAAAATATGGACAAGGAAGTATCTAGATGATGGAACATCATTTGGATCAATTAATGGCACCTCATCCTCTGGATCAGGTGCACCTATCTTCACCTAATTGGTTAAAGATATGTGTAGGAATTGTGAGCTAAATTTTAATCATAAATCGGATCCTAACATTTGTGCAAAGATCCATATAAGCATATTTAGATGCATTTGGCTATATGTTGTGAAGTTAACATTTCATGTTTGATTGGTAAAAGACTATTTTATTTTGTTTCATTTGGTAAAAGGAAGTGTAGTTTGGTAATCAGTGAAAAGGGAGTCGATGACAACATTAAATGCTAAAATTCTAGCCATTGGAAACCCTAATTGATGAAAAAGGTATAAATTGATGCAGGAGCATCTCAGGTCCTTGGCAATCCTATGTCACCTAAAACAAGTTTGATTTCTCTTTCTTGCTCGGTTCCTTCTTTGACTAAGTTGGCTCAATATTTTCTTGGGTTCCTTCTTTAACCAAGTTGGTCGGTTATTTTCCTGGCACTCGGTTATCCTTTCTTATTGAGTTGTTTTGTTTTAGTTTTCTATTGAGGTTGACTTGTGCATTTAATTATGGTCATGGATTTAATGTTGGTATCGATCATTGGGAAGAATGTGGACATATATCTAGTCATTCCTTCCGCTAATGATGGATGTGAAGGCTGACTTGTTTTGGTAGCCTCCTATATATAATGTAGTCATTGGTTGTAGTTTGAGGAGTCAATTTTTGGGTAGCAGTTAGGAGTTAGAAGATTGAAGAAAATTTCTGAATCCTTGCATGTTGGAGGACTATTTTAATTGAATTTTAATATCTAACCCTAAATGGGAAGGCCTTACAGCCCAGCATGTATGAATCTATTTGATGAAATACAAGGATTTGATCTACATTCTCTCTCTCTCACTTTGTGTGCTATTTCTTCTATGTGTGATCTCTGTAATATAGATCTGGATTAGGGTGTTCCTTTGGCCCCTCTTCCCAGCCTACCTTACATTGGGTGGTATCAGAGAAAAGATTGAGATCTGGATCTAGATTTGTGAATATAGGTTTGAGGGTTCCTTCTTGTCAAACCCTAGTTGATATTGATTGTAGGGTAGAAGATTGTGATCTGGCCTACAATTGCAGAGGGTTTCAAGATGGTTCATGGGAGGTGAGATGCAAATCTAGGATTGGCAGACATGTTGAGACAACTCGCTGCTGGATTAGAAGCTATTGAGACAACCTAGCATAGAGGAAGACATCTTGAAGATGTTAGTGATGAAGAAATTGAGGAAGAACAAGATGCTACAGAACCTACACTAGTGATGGATCAAGGTGAGGAAAGATTTTTGAAGGCTTTGACAAATCTAAAGTTTACACCACATTTCAATCCTCCTGAATACAGTGGAAAGTTAGACTCAGATGAGTTGGTGGACTAGATCACTGAGAT
The DNA here is from genome assembly GCA_027943335.1 of Chamaecyparis obtusa. Classification (NCBI taxonomy): domain Eukaryota; kingdom Viridiplantae; phylum Streptophyta; class Pinopsida; order Cupressales; family Cupressaceae; genus Chamaecyparis; species Chamaecyparis obtusa. The sequence goes on along the minus strand of BSBK01005836.1, from coordinate 219,676 downwards.
GGAAAATTACTTTGAGTATGAAAATGTTCTTGAGGAAAAGAAGGTGAAGATTGCAAGCAAAAAGTTAAAAATCCATGCATCTTTGTGGTGGGAGCATCTACAATTGGACAGAAAGAGGAAAGCAAAAGAAAATTTTTAGGTATGGAATAAGATGGTAAATAAGTTGAAAGGAAAGTTTTTACCATGTGATTATCAGATTACTATAGTTAGGTGAATGCAATATTTGAGGCAAAAAGATATCTCAGTAAAAGATTATACTGAGGAATTCTATCGATTAGATATCAGATCTAGACATGATGAAGATGAAGTGGAAATAATTACTAGGTACCTGAATAGATTGAGAGTTTCCATCCAAGAAGAAATCAATTTGGTTAAATTGGAAAATATTGAGGAAGCTTATCAATTTGCCTTGAAAGCTGAGGAGAAATTGAACAAAAGACATGAGCAAAGACAAAGAGGTAGAGGTGGTAGATTCCCTAGAGGAAGAGGTAGATCCTATGGGGAAAATAGTAGATCTGACCAAGAAAAGACAAATCTAGATAAAGGAAAGACTGAGTGGAAAGGTGAAAGTTTGGCTAGAGGAAGACGCAATAACTACCAAGGTGGTTATAGAAGAGGTGGATTCCGAGGAACTTGTTATAATTGTGGAGAAGAAGGATATAGATCATTTGAGTATACACATGCAAGTAAGAAGATCGGTAGCAGTAGAAATGTTTTGGTGTAAGAAGATTCACCGAATGAATTGGAGAAGGAAAATAACTTGATGATAAGGAGAGAACTTTGGAGTGAAAGTAATAAAGAAAACCTGGTAAGGAAAAGTTTTTTCAAGACCAGATGTAGATTTTTTGATGAAGTGTGGAAGGTAATCATTAATAGTGGAAGCTTGAAGAACTTGGCATTTGAGGAAATGGTTATAAAGTTGTAGCTGGAAAGGTTGAAACACCTGAAGCCCTATCAAATTTCATGGATCAAGGATGAGCATACACTCTTGGTAAGTGAACAATGTTATGTGAATTTAAAAATTGTAAAGTACTATGTTAAGGGGTTATGTGATATCATGCTTATGGATTGTTGTCATATTTTGTTGGGTAGACCTTGGAAATATGATAGACATGCTATATATGATGGAAGATTACATAAATATACTATTTGGGCTAATGGGAGAAGACAAATCTTGTTACCTTTCATTGAAGAACCTGTTGGTAGTGTTTGTACATCTATGAAAGTTTGTTTGATGGAAGGAAGAAAGTTTGTTAAGGATTTAAAGAAGAATGATGTATGTTTTGTTATGATTCCTAACAAACCGAGTAAGAAAATAGAGGATAGCATCCCTAAAGAGATTGATAAGATAATCACCAAGTATAAGGAGATCATTTCTAAGAATGTACCTGATGGTTTGACACCAAAGAGAAGCATTGTTCATTGCATGGATCTAATCCCTAGAGCTAGTTTACCGAATAAGGCACCACATCGGTTAACACCTACTGAGAATTAGGAATTGAACTGACAGATTCAAGAATTATTGTAGAAAGGTTTGATCTGAGAAAGTTTGAGTCCTTGTGCAATACTAGTTGTATTCGCACCTAAGAAGAATGGAGAATGGTGAATGTGTATTGATTCTAGAGAAATCAACAAGATAACAGTGAAATATAGGTTTCCTATACCAAGAATTGATGACATAATGGATAGTTTGACTAGAGCAAAGTATTTTACCAAAATTGTTTTAAAAGTGGATATCATCAGATCAGAATCAGAGAAGGTGATGAGTGGAAGACTTCTTTTTAGGCAAGAGAATGTTTGTATGAGTGGTTGGTTATTCCTTTTGGTTTAACTAACACACCAAGTACATTTATGAGATTGATGAATGAAGTTTTGAAGAAATTCCTAGGTAAATTTGTGATTGTATACCTAGATGATATTTTGATATTTAGTAAGACTAGAGAAGACCATTTTTTGTATGTTAAATAAGTATTGCAAAGATTGAAAGAACAAAAGTTGCTGATTAATCTAAAAAAGTGTTCTTTCATGAAAGAAGAGATTATGTATTTGGGATTTGGGATTTTAGTTGATGGTTTGAAAATGGATCCTAAAAAGGTTGAATCTATTTTGAATTGGCCTACACCTAAGAATGCTAGTGAGGTAAGATCATTTCATGGTTTGGCAAGTTTTTACCAAAAGTTTGTTAGAAATTTCAGTTCAATTTGTAATGCTATGACTGAGACTATGAGAGGAGATAAAAGAGAATTCAAGTGGACACATGGATCTGATAAAATTTTTGAGACTCTGAAGAAGAAGGTTGTTGAATTACCTGTATTAGCATTGCCTGATTTTAGTAAGGTATTTCAAGTTGAATGTGATGCAAGTGGTAGTGCAATAAGAGTTGTGTTGAGTCAAGAAGGTAAACCTGTCGCTTTCTTTAGTGAGAATTTGAATGATGAAAAAAGGAAATATTTTGTGTATGATCAAGAGCTCTATGCTATTGTTCAAGCCCTAAATAAATGGAGACATTATTTGATACCGGGTGAATGTGTGTTGTATACTGATCATAAGGTTTTACAATATTTGGGTAGTTAGAATAAGTTGAATCAGAGACATATGAAATGGGTTGAATATTTGTAGAGTTATACATTTGTGATAAAACATAAGAGTGGAGTCACTAGCCGAGTTGTTGATGCATTGAGTAGAAGAAGATCTTTGATGACCAAGATGAGAATTGAAGTTCTTGTTTTTGATGATATGAAAGTATTATATAAAACTGATCTTGATTTTTCGAAGCCATGGAGAAAGTGTAGAGAACCTATTCAAGATCAACTGAGTACTAAATGGGAAGACTATTTCATTTAAGAAGGTATGTTTCTTAAAGCTATTTAGTTGTGTATACCGAGAGGATCAATGAGAACTAATTTGATAAAGGAGAAACATAGTAGTGGTTTGGCTGGACATTTTGGCATTGTCAAGATATTGAATTTGCTTAAGGAGAAATACTTTTGGCCGCAGTTGTATAAGGATGTTCAGAAATTTGTGAAAATTTATGGAATTTGTCAAGTTGCAAAGGGAGTAAGTTAGAATAATGGATTGTATACACTGATTTCTATTCCTGAGAAACCTTGGATTGATATCAGTATGGATTGTGTTCTTGGCTTATCGAAGACAGTAAGAGGTAATGATTCCATATTTGTTGTTGTGGATAGATTTTCTAAGATGGCATATTTTATACCCTATAGAAAGACATCAGATGCAGTGCATATAGTAGATCTTTTCTTTAAGAAAATTTTTAGATTGCATGGATTATTGAGGAGTATCATCTCTGACCGAGACAGTAAATTTTTTAGATACTTTTGGAAGACTCTTTAGAGAAAGTTGGGCACTGAGTTGAGGTATAGTTCTACATTTCACCCATAGACTAATGGACAAAGAGAGGTTTTCAATAGAAGCTTGGGTAATCTTTTGAGATGTTTAGTTACAGATACATTAAGTAATTGGGATTATGTGTTGGTACAAGTAGAGTTTGCATACAATAATTCAGTGAACAGGAGTACTAGAAAAACACCTTTTGATATTGTTAATGGCATACAACCAAGAGGTATATCTGATTTGAAGGATATTGTTGGTGAGGAAAAGAGAAGTGCTTAAGGAGTAAAGTTTGTTGAGTTCATGAAGACAATGCATGAGGAAGTGAAACATAAGTTGGAGAAAAGTAATCAGAAATACAAAGACAGAGCAGATAGATCAAGAAGGCATAAGACTTTTGAAGTTGGTGATGAAGTAATGGTTCACTTGAAGAAAGGAAGATTTCCTGTTGGAACATATGGGAAGCTGAAAATGAATAAATTTGGTCCTTGCAAGATATTGAGAAGATTCGACAATGGAAATGCATATGAGGTTGAATTGCCTGATGACATGGATATATCACCTATATTCAACATTACAAATTTATATGAGTACCATGAATCAAATGAAGAGATGACAGTACCAAATGATTATCATAAGAGATAGACAGAAGAAGTTGAGAAAATATTGGAACAAAGAGTTGGAAGAAGTACAAGAGGAAGACAATATATGGAATTTCTAGTAAAGTGGAAGAACAGACCGATTGAAGATAGTTCGTGGATTTCACAATATAAGATGGATTTAGCTCAGGTTGTACTTGCTACATGATTCGGAGAATCATTTCAAATAACCCCAGGTGTCTAATGCAGGAGCATCTCAGGTGCTTGGCAATCATGTGTCACCAAAAACAAGTTTGGGTTTTTTGTGTTGCTCGGTTCCTTCTTTGACCGAGTTGGCTCGGTAGTTGCTCAGGTTCCTTCTTTAACTGAGTTGGTCAGTTATTTTCCTAGTGCTCAGTTATCCTTTCTTGGCACTCATTTATCCTTTCTTACCAAGTTTTTTTGTTTTAGTTTTCTATTAAGGCCGACTTGTGCATTTAATTATGGTTGTAGATTTAATGTTGCTATCAATCATTGGGAAGCGTGTGGACCTAGATCTAGTCATTCCTTCCACCAATGATGGATCTGAAGGCCAACTTGTTTCAGTAACCTCCTGTATATAATGTAGTCATTGGTTGTAGTTTGAGGAGTCAAGTTTTGGGTAGCAGTTAGGAGTTTGAAGATTGAAGATAATTTATAAATCCTTGCATGTTGGAGGACTATTGTAATTGAATTGTAATATCTGGCCCTAACTAGGAAGGCCTTACAGCCCAGCTTGTATGAGTTTATTTGATGAAATATAAGGATCTGATATGTATTCTCTCTCTCACTTTGTGTGTTATTTATTCCATGTGTGATCTCTGCAAGGTAGATTTGGATTAGGGTGTGCCTTTGGCCCCTCTTCCCAACCTGCCTTGCATCATAAATAGACCACTTTACTATTCATTTTCACCTAACATTTTTAGGAGCATTTGAGCGCATTACAGAGTTGATTCTTACAAGAGCATTTGACCAATTTTTGAGAAGATCTAAACACAAGGGAGCATATTTGAGTGATTTCTGGTGTATGCCTAAGTTTTGAAAGAACGACTGAGTTGATTTTCAAATAATACCCTACTTCAATCAAGTAGTTATATATTTGAATCGATGGCACCTAAAGTTCAAAAACCTATCATTTTTTAGAAGGTTTATCCAGTCAACCTGAAGTACAAGCTTCCTCCAGCTAAAGCAGCCGAATCGGACAAGATGGGAGCTATGTCATCTATTCCTCCAAGAGTTATCATGATCAAATATATTCATGCCTTCATTCACTGTAAGATTGAGGAAATTTGTCAAGTTGATATTGATACATCTTACCAAAGTCTATGTGACAATTAGAAACTGAAGGATGAACACATCCACCTGGAGACTAAGGGTTTAATGCATGCTCTACATATACCAAGTGTATTCAAGACTAAGTGGATGAAAATTGTGCTAAGTTGAGTCCATGATCAGTTTATGTGGCTCAATTACCTAGTCAAGATCACCAAGGATGTTTTATGTATTGTGACTGGATATCCAATCATTGACAGACCGAAGGAAAATTAAAAAATTGACAAGAATAAGCTATGTGAATTGACACAAGCTAAATGGGAAAGAAGATGTCTTAAGTTATCAACTGTGGAAGACCCTGAATGAAATTTTGCATGTAATGTCATTTCATACTGAATGTTCCAATCTTCTCAAGTGGAGAGTGTACCATGTGGAGTTGTCGACTTAGCCTACAAAATTGTCAAGAAGGACATGAAGATTGATCTATGTGAGATCATGCTGAAGAAATTTGATGAAAATATGAACACTATTCAAAAAGCAAAGATTCACACTTTGAAGTTCGGTTCACTGTCGGTATGTATATTTTTCTATTTCAAAGCCTATTCCCATCAATTAGTAATGTAATTTGGAATGTGAACAAATTGATTATTTATCAGATCAATGAGTACATTCATAGTTTAGGAGATAAATTTGATATTTTAATGAATGATTATTTCACTAAGTTTCAAACAAGAATGCATAATAAATTTAGATTTGCACCTCAGTTAGTGGAAAAGCATCAAGATTCCATATGTTTTGAAGTGGATACCGAAACATGCATTGTGAAAGTTGTGGAGCCAAGGACTATCTAGCTACAACCAATGGGCTATGAAATTGACATTCATACAACATCACAACAAATTAAAGCCCTATTAGATAAACCTATTGACAAGAAATCTAATCGGTATGGGACATATGAGGAGGTGAAATAACAGATAAAACTAGGTATATTGATACCTAAATCTCAGAGGAAAATAAGTAGAATGATCAATAATTTATTAGAAAATGTTGGAGTGAGAATTGAAGATGATGAGGTGGGTCCTTCTGAATTCAAGGGTAAGAAAACTAAAGTGAAAAAGGAATCACCGAGCCCCAAGAGAATAAGACCATTAACAAGGTCTACTTCTACATCGAGGGAGAAGAGGAAACCTAAACTAGATCAACTGAAACTAGAAACATATGTGAGGGAAAAGAAAACATCAAACAAACTGAGAAGAAAATTCAAACTACAAGAAGATAGTGAAACAGAGCCTAAAGACTTAACAAGATTTAAAGTTGTGCAAAACCAACCCTCTAAACTGAAAAACCTAGAAGCATTCATTGATAATCTTAAGAATTATGAAGGTTTTGTAGGAATCCTATATGCCAAGTATGAATCAAGGAGTGATGAGGATAAGGAAAAGATAGAGGAGGATTTTTTTCTTCATATTGCATAAATTAGGGATAATACCGGTTGAAGTGGCCAATTGACTACCTGATGATTTATACATGAAAATTGATGATACAACTACTACTAAGTTGATGGATGAAGATCTAGTTCTAGAACAAGTATTTTATTTTCCTGATATTCATGAGGTTATCTCATAAGTTTCTAAAGACATTCCTACTTATGTAGAAGAGAACTCCACTGAACAGGGAAAGGAGAAAGAACAAAAGGCAACCGAGGACAATAAAGATACTGAGACAAATACAGATCATAATATCGAGTAGGTCACCTCTATCGATACCACAAGACAACAATAACCACAAGAAAAAGAGAAGGAAAATAAAAAGGGGCAAGAAGAAGAGAAGGAGGAAAAACAAGAAGAGAAGAAAGAGGAAGTTCGTATAGAAAAGGAAGAGGAGAAACATGAAGAAAAGAAAGAAGAAGGAAGAGAAGAGAGAATTGAAGATACCACTACAGTTACTACATTTGATGCAATGAAGGTAGCATGTTCCCCAAAGTTTTCTACTGGTCAAAGTATCCAAGTTGAGAAGAAAACTTCAAAGAAAAGGAAGCATGAGAAAGAAAAAGTTGACTTGAGCCAATCTATAGTAATACCAAAGGTAGATATCTCCTCACTAAGTCCTAAAGTATTATCTAAATTTGGAGATCTACTAAAAATAAAATCATCCCAAGACAAAATGCTAACAAAGAACAAAAGGACATATGTGCTAGAAAGTGTTAATGATATATTACAGGAGATTGTTCATGATGCAAATGTAAATGAGAAGGCAAGCCTACTGAGTCAACTAGAAGAATTAGTTAAACAAGTAAAAGAACTTGGTATAGAGTCCAGCAAGTATCTAATGCAAGTCCACAGGAAGAACATGGAGAATAAAATAATTGAATATTTACTACAATTTGTTTGTTTCGATAAAGTATCACTTTTATGAATTGATTGTAGAATTGGAAACCAAGTTGAATGATATTCTTTCATTATTTCAAAATATTTGTTTGATATCAAATTTTATGAAAATTAGAAAGAGGGATGAGTCTGTTGAGAAAGAGCTAACCGAGCAGTTGATGAAGGTCACAACCGAGCCTGGAACACTTCAAGTTTATTACTAGAGGTTGAAACATTTCATGGGAATGCAACATGAGCTAAGAAAAGAAGAGAAAAATATCAGAATGGAACTTCTAGAGCTACAATAAATTTTGATTCCCCAAATTGAATCCTTACATAAGCATATACACAAGGCAAAGGAATTGGTCAATACCCCTGACATTAGTCTTATGGATAGCATGATTGGACTAGAAGAAAGTATTGGTGAACAAATTTTTGTGTTGCAAACATTAAAGGAATCATGGGAGACATCCCTGGAAGATGCCAAGAAGAGATATCAACATATTTTTTATAAGATTCCACCACTAGATCCAAGTAAGTAATTTTTTTTGGCATATTTGTCAAAAATGGGGGAATAGAGATATATAAGGAGGATAGACATATTTGTATAGAATAAGGAAGTATTGTCACAGGGGGAGTTATAAAGAGCTAAGGAGTTATGGAGTTATAAGTTATACTGAGAGATTAAAGTTTTACACATGGTTAAACTTTGAAGGATAACATTTTGATGACTTTGAATTTTTTAACAAATATGCAAAACTAATGCCAAAGGGGGAGATTGATACTCCTAAAGAGTTATTTTTTTGTCATTAGTTTTGTTAAAGTCATATTTCATTGTCAAAGTCAGTCGGTAAAAGAAGGATTCATAGGACTTAGTTGGTAAAGAAAATAGTGAAGTAGGTAAAGGAAGAGATGATTTTGGTAAAGGCAAATGAGAGACAGACACCGAGAAGAGAAAGGTAGGCATTGAGAATTGCAAGATAGTTATTGAGCTGAGTATACATGTTATCGAGAAAGAAAAAAAATGTGTTACCGAGTAACACAGGCTAACATAACAGAATATGTTAGATATATTGAATCTGGACATCAAGCATAAAATGTTTTACAGATTCAAGAAGATTGTTTGGTGAAACATTGGAGATGTAAACAAATATGATTGTGGATGATTACAAGGTAAGATCCACTAATGGAAATTAAATGGAATATATACATTGGAAATGAAACCAATGCTAGTACCATTTAAGGAGAAGAATCTAGAACATTTCCATCACTTCTAGATCAAGTATATAAAGGGCAATGTATGAAGATCAGAAAGAGAGGTAGTCAGTGTGAGTGGGTGATGATCAGTCAAAGAAGAATGTGAAGGTGATAAAGTGTAGATAAGATTACTGAGTAACAGAGTAGTTAGAGAAGAACTGTGAATGTGAATCATATTTGAGGCTATCGAGTACAAAAATTGAATTGTGATTGAAATGTACTGAAGTTCAGAATGAGGTAAAATGTTATTGAGCACATTGAGTCTGAATAAGCATTTGTTGATGCATTACTACAAATATATTTAGTACTGAATTTTATTGTAATCGGAGTTGTAAAATCTCTTTATTAGGTAGGCCATAATAGGTCTTATTTTTTAAATCCTTTAATAGGGTACATCTCTTAGATTAGAGACTGTAAAATCCTTTAGCAAGGTAGACTGCATAAGTCTTTTGGACTCCTAACAGGGTATGTACTCTTAACAGGGTAAGCTATCATAAGTAGCTAAATTTGTAGCTCTAACCGAGCAACCTTTTTACTGCAGTAGTGAAGGATTGTGGCTACCATCCCCACTATAGTTTTTCCCTCTGACCAAGGGTTTCTATGAGACCAAAAATTATGGTGTTATGAGTTATGTTTTATGTTTTAATTTCTATATTTTATCATGATGTATGCAAAGTTTACATTTCAATAAATGATTAGAAAACTAGATAAAATTTTATGGAGTACCAATTCACCCATCCCCTCTTAGTACTTAACTTTCTATTATTAATCCAACAGTGACTGAAATTGATCTACTGCATAAGACATGCAATTATGAAACCCAATTGCCACATGAGCCTCATAATTTTGAAATGTATTTTCCACATGAGGGTTAAATTTATGAAAATGGTTTTTTCTTGCCACATGAGTGTTGGATTTTGAAAGGCACATTTCCCCATCTCCTTGATAATTTTGACTTCTATCCAAGTAGTCTTGCCACATAAAGATTAGATTTCCATTTTGACTTGACACATAAGCATTAGAATTTTGAGTTACCTCAAGTTCACTTCCCAAAGAGGGCATGCATTTTAAAATCTCTCTATAAGCCCCTTGCACATGGAATGACATTTCCACCCCTTTCTAAAGCTCTTATTTTTAATCAAATCTGGAAGCCTTAAGCTTAAGTTATTTGAATGTTTAAACTTAGGTTGTGAGAAGGAGCCAACTCTAAGTGTTTTAAGTTATGTAATTATATAGCCTTGGAATTGTTGGATTAGGTGTGGAAAGGTAAGTACTTAGAGGGAGGGATGAATCAGTACTATAAAACACTTTTAAACCTATTTGAACTTTCTTCACAATCATTTACCGATTCCTAACATTTACATGCATCACATGAAATAATCAACACATAATACAAATATTTGGTATCGCCTAAATACTTGTTAGAGGATAAAAACTACGGTGGGGATGACACCCAAAAGACTTCACTATTGCAGAATAAATTTTTCTTGGTTAGAGATACAATGCTTAGCTATTTCTGATAGCTTACCTTGTTAAGAGTCTAAAGACTGCTAGGTCTACTCTGTTAAGAGATTTCACAATTCTAATCTAAGAATTGCACCTGGTTAAAGCATTTTCAATTAAGATATGCTAGGATCTTCTATGTTAAGAGAATTTACAAAATCTGATTACTCTTTAATCAGTACCAATAAAATGTTTTTCAAACTTGCATCAACATATTTTATTCAGACTCTATGTGCTCATTAACTCATTACCTCATACTATGTATCCTTCCCACTATCAATTCAGTAGATAGTAGATCTCAATATTTATATGTTCTTCAATGCTCTATTACTCAATGGCTTCACTGCTCATCACCTTCTCAATAATCTACTTCATACATGTAATCTCCAAGTTCTCTTCATGCATGCATACTGATCTTCATACTTTAATCCACGTATATACAATTTTTGAAGTTGTGCTAGAAGTTCTAGAATCTTCTTATCAAGTGGTGCTAGTATTGGGTACTCCTCCAATGCATATTCCATCCTTAATTACCATTGGATAATCTCACCTTTTAATCATGTGCAATCATGTGCAATCATCATGTTGTAATCTCCAATATTCTATTATACGATCTCCTCGAGATTGGTAAACCATTTTCTATTTGGTGTCCAAGTTCAATGTACTTAGAATTTTTTTTGGTGTCGGCTTGTTTTGTTTGATAACACATTTTCTTTAACTAAGTAAATGTCTTCTCTTTTTGGTTTGGTGCTTGGTATAACTTGGTTCTTGATGCTCAATTCTTCCTTGCTCGGTGCATGTGCTTGCTTCTTCTCTACCAAAATTTCATGTCTACTTATTTCCTTTACTGAATGACTTTCTTTGCATTACTAACTGGTCTTTTCTTCTTTACCGAATGACTTTGACAAGTATTATAACTTCCTCATAACTAATGAAAATAAAATAAACTCTTAGGAGTATCAATCTCCCCCTTTGTCATTAGTTTGGTATGTTTGTTAAAATCCTTCAAAAACTTCAAAGTCATTAACAAATGTCAAAATTTTATCTTGTCCATTCTTCTTCCTCAGTAAAACTTATTATTCCCCCTGAAGTAATACTTGTGGTACATATCCATACTATATACATAATCTTCTTCATAGTTATTCTTTTCTATATATTTCCCCCATATATATCTATTCCCCCTTTGTTGGAAAATATATATTCCCCTTTTTTAACAAAAATGCCAAAATATTTACTTACTACTTATCTGGTGTGGGGATCTTATCAAAAATGCTTTTGTACTTCTCTTGTCACATCCTTGAATGATTCCTTCGAGGTGGCCTTCAATGTTTGCAAAACTATTATCTTCTCGCTTATATCTATTGTAAATATGACCATATTTTCCATAGCACTTACATCTGGTGTGCTAACTAAGTCATTAGCCTTTTGAATTTATCTTTGCATTGATTCTATAATGGGTAAAAAAATTGTTTGGAGTTCTAGTAGATCCATCCTAATCTGATTCTCATCCTTTATCAACTAAAATTGCACTCCCATCAAGTGCTTCATCTTCTCATAATATTCGGTTATTGTCTTAGGCTCAATGGAAATCATAAATAATAGCTCGATGAGCTCTTTTCCACATTAATATCTTTTTCTTTTATCTACTTTATAAAATTAGACATCAAACAAATCTTTTGAAATAATGAAAGAATGGATTATAGTTCTTGTTCTAATTCATTGATTAAATCTGAAAGAGTTACCTTGTTCAAAGAAACTGATTGAAGAACTTCTTCAATCACCTTTGTCTCCATATCCTTCTTGTGAAATTTTAGCATATATTCGGTTGTGTCATCTCCTAGATGATTAATCTGACTAACAAGTTCTCTTAATTGACTATATATATCTTCTTTCTCATTATTGTTCCCTCTGGTACAATCTCATTTAAAATACTTTTAATCTGCTCCAAAATATATATTTTCTACTTCTTAGCTAGGATCTTATCTTGAACAGATTTCCTCTTTAATAAATCACCAAACTTAGAGATTTCCTTAGGGATCATAGTTGTGTAATCAACCTTTGGTATAAAAATCACTTCATTTATATCAACATCTTTTTCTGATTTTCTCTTATTTTACTTTCTCTTTGAACTAGATGCATTCTTTGTATCTGATTGAGTAGAGGTCTCTTAGGTTTTATCTTCCTTTTCTTTCTTCTACTCTTCTTGTTTTGTTTCTTCTACCTTCTCCTATTTATCTTCTTTGTTTTCTTATTTTACATATTTCTTCTCTTGTGTTTCCTCTTTCTTCTCTTCTACCTTTTCTTTCTCTTTTCCTTGTTCCTATTTTTGTCCAGTAGTCTTGATGGGGGTCAGCAATTCTTCATTCTGACCTTAAGTGGATTTGGTCTTTGTAGTTTTCTCCTCAGTCTATTAAGTATCATTATCTTTGGTTGGCTCGGTAGGAGTATCAGCTTTAGTAGGTGCATGACTAGTCACCTCTATCTCCAGAAAATGTATTACCATTGGATCTTTTGTCAACAGTCTTGTTGTGGTAGAATCATCAGTATCCATAGCTTGTCTCTATGGCCTCGGTTTCCATAAAAAAAAATTCATCTTTCACTATGTCATCCAGATCTTGTTCAGTGATATCTTCTATGATGACTTCTTGTTTTTTTATTAATCCAACTAGTTTGGATGTATCCTCTTGTATTTTAACTCCTTCAATTGTCAGTTGATCCAAAGAAAAGATCTTTCTTCAAAGATCATTGGTGTCTTTTTGTATTCTTCCAATTGACCGACCATAATACTCAAAGCTCTTCCCTTTACTAGAAATATTATCAAATATTCTTTTAGTGTATCTTGTATTCCTCTCTTTGGAAAGTCTAGAATAGTGATTGCTAGTGATCTCTCTCTCTCATTTCTTTCTTGGAAATAAGAGCATATTTCCATTTGGCATCTATTTTATTATATAACTCTCCTTCAAGATATTGTTCCACTTTAACTAGTATCATTCTAAACTTTTGCAGTTTTGTAATGACTGTCTCTTCAATCTTATCATTTTCCTCATCAATCCTTGTGTCATACTTTAATTGTTGCATGACTTTAAGTCCACCATACTTTTCAACTATCTTGAGAAAATATTTAAGACTTTTCATCTTCTTACTCGGTGCAACCTTAAATTGTGATAAGTCATCTGACTTAGTATCACTCTCTTTTAGAAACTTAAATTTTCTTCTAGGCCTCCTAGTAGCCTTGTTTTATCTAACATAAGTTTTTGTTTTTACTGGTTCAACTTCTACTTTCTTCTTTCCTCTCGGTGTAGAGGTAGACCTTGTAGATGGTCTTACACTGACTGGGCTAGGGGTTTCTTTCTTAACTTTTATTTTCTTCCCCTTTTTCTCTAAAGGCTCAAAAAATTCTTCATATTCAACATCAATAATACCTAAAGTCTCAGATAATGCACATATCATTTTACTTGTTTTCCTTATTGCTTTCGGTATCAATATACCTTCTTTTATTTTCTCTTTGACTTATTCATAAGTTCCATACCGATTTGAACTTCTATTAACCAGTTTCTCCAATAATCCTTTAATTTGAATAGTGGATACATCTATATTCATTTCATATCTCATAGGTGGTAACCACTCAGTTCTAGATTCCACAACCCTTATGATACAAACATCAATATCAACTTCAAAACATAATTCATCATGGTATTCCTCCACTAACTGAGGTGGAATTCTATACCTCTTGTGCATTCTAGATAAAAACTTACTAAAATAATCATCTATTAAGAACATTAAAATTATCACCCATTCCTTGAATATATTCACTAATTTGATAAATAATGCGTTTATCTTCTTTCCATGTAACTTCACCGACTTTAGGAAATGAGTTTTGGAAGTAAAAGAATATACATACCAACAGTGGTCCAAACTTTAATGTATTTGTTTTTTCTTTCTGAATGGCGTTCATGCTGTCATATAACTATTTCAATAGAATCTCATACAAATCAATCTTCATGTCCTTTTTGACAACTTTGTATGCAATGTCTACTACTCCACAAGGTACATTGTCTACTTGAGATGATTAGAATATCCTGTATGATATGATATTTAATGTGAACTTTAATTTGGGATCCTCAACTGTAGATAATTTCAGTCCTCTTCCATCCTACTTAGCTTTGGTAAGCTCACATATTTTATTTTTGTCAGTCTTCTTGTAAGCCCTCGGTCTATTGCCGACCAAAAATCCTATTACAACATGTAAAACATCTTTTTTTATTTTTACCGGCCCATCAAGCCACATAAAATGATCATGTAATCTAATCAACACAATTCTCATCCATTCATGCATAAAAACTATTGGTACATGCATTGCATGGGCCAAACCCTTGGTCTGCAAGTGTGTATGATTGCTCTTCAAATTTCCATTAACACACAAGTTCTTGTAAGATAAGTCAATCTCTTCTTGACAAATGTCTTTGATCTTACAGTGGAATGGAGGCGTGAACATCTTCAATCAAGATTACTCTTGGTGGGATTGAGGATAAAGGTCCAATTTTTTCTATTTCAGAAACAATGGTGGGTGGAAGCTTATACTTTAGATTTACTAGATCAATCTTTTCAACTATGACTATTTTCTACATATTTGGTGTCATCTTGATCTTGAAATAACTCAATAAATACTAGGGTTCCAAATAGAATAGCAATAGAATCTATAAATTCAGCTCAATGAACACTAAAAATACCTCAAATGATCTTGTAGATGTTTGGAATGCTCAATTGAATGCTTGAAATTTCTTAGTAATCTCAATTTTTTTCAATGCTCAAAGGTGCTCACAAAAGTGTAAAGCAAAAATGAAGTAACAAACCCTCTATTTATAGTGTTTCCTTTAGGTTAGGTCTTTCAAAGGCTATAATATGAATTTAATTCTTCTTACCTAACTTTATTTTACCATTAACCAAACTACACTTTTCTTCATCGAATGCAACAAAATAGCTTATACACTTCACTGATCAACATATGAAATGATAACTTTACAACTTATTAATGAACTACAACTGATTGAATACCTGAATGAACTGAAGGAATAGTGATTAGAGATCATTGAAAACTGAAATGATATGTAAGATGATTAAATCAGTCAATATGTTTTCATTGATGTCAACTAGTCTTGAAAGTACTTATCATGTTAGTTACAAACATCTAAACATCTATTGAAGGAAGAAAAGATAAAGAACTGAGATATCTACATGAGGAAAAGATGGATATGACAAATAAGAAAAAGGTAAACATTGGGTAACTTATTGATGAGCCTATGACTTTATATTGTTGACTTGAGCATGTTAAATTAATCTATTATGAAGAAGAGATTTGAAATTGAATAAGTAAATGTGGTCAGTAATTGAAGATTTTTGCATACACCGAGCTAGTGCAATGTATATCGAGTGATAGTATTAACCAAGCTAGTCTAACTAGTTATCACTGGCATATTTCTATATTAACCGAATGTGGATGAAAACATTAAATGCTAATTAGAACAGCTGACTAAATATGATGAGCTGGATATTGTTATGATTTTGAGGTTAAGGATGAAGTTTGTTATGAGATCCACGGCTGACAAAATTCAGAGAAGATCTAAAGGATGAGATTGAAACGTGATATGGACGCATCTACCTAGGAAGGTTTAAGAGGCAAAATGGGTGAAGAGATTAAGAGGCAAAATCTAATGGTTGATATGAAAATGGTTTACTTGTCTATATAAGAGATATGAGTTTCATTGGTGAATCCATGCCGAAAGAAGGAGACTACAGAGAATTCACTTGAAGACTATATTCATACATGCCTGATCAAACTAGTTATTGAAGAACCGAGCTGCAGAGTTTTACCGAGTGTCGGAGAATCATTTACCGAGTGAAATTAAGTTGAAGAATACTGGGGAAGTGAATTGATTAATGATCAAAGGATTATTTATGGGCTTAGCATAGATCTGAATATCTGAAATTGATTTGTATTTGAATCAGATCATTACTATATCAGTTTAACCATTGATTCATAAAATCTCTTAACTGAGTGGACTTAACCGTCTTATGTTCTACCCTATGACATTCTATTGAATGTAAAGTGTTATCTTATTGAGCTCATAGTGAATGTTGGTCAAAAGTTAATGGTTAGTGATAAATTCTCTAATCAAATCACACCTAACAGTGTGTATTGTAACTTTTAACAGGGTTGGCTCTTCACCGAGCTCACTTTAGAAGAGTGAATTATTTTGGGTTATCGGTCCCATGTGGTTTTTCCCTTACAGGGTTTCCACGTTAAATCATTGTGTTATGTGTTATTTGTTATGATTATTTTTCTATCATACTTTACATATTGTATAGTTAATTTAGTCGGTAATCATAGTTGGTTAATTACTGGTAATTGGTAAAGTGAACAAACAGATTGATATTTTGTGCTATCGAGCTACATAATTTGGTTGAATTGTTTTGTGGAGTACATCTTTGTAATTGGGACTATAGGATAAATGATCTAATTGATTCACCCCCCCTCTCAGTTATTCTAACAATTGGTATCAGAGCCTATTGATTGCTTGGAAGAAAGTTTTAAGGACTTGAGCAAAAAGATTACAAGATGTATAAGAGGGAAGTGTCGAAGCTGAACAAAGAGAACTTTACTACATGGCAAAGCCAGATGAGACTTCACATATCTAGAATTGGAGATTTTGCATTACATTTACTAGACAATGGCTGCATACAACTGACGGTTGGACATTTAACTCTTGATCAATTGAAAGACCGATATGAACACAACATTACTATGATAGAGATTGTTGCTGCTCTATCTGATGTTAAATTTGAGGATGTCAAGGGTTGCACTATAGCAAAGAAGATGTGGGATAAAATTTCTCTAGTTTATGGTGGTGATGTGAATGTGATGAGAGCCAGAGTTGAAAGCTTGAGAGGCCGATTTGATGACATGAAGATGAAGGAAGGAGATAACATTACACAGTACACAAACTGAATCAAAGAGGTAGTCAATTCTATCCGAGGAGATGGTGGTAACATTTTTGAAGATACAGTGGTAAGTAAGATACTAAGAACCTTGTTGTCTGTCTATGCAATCAGAATATCTGCTATTCATGAAATGAGGTCTACACCTAACTGTAATACCCCAAAAATGGGCTATAAGTTCATTAACCTCCTATATCGACACATCAAATGAAATCAACATTGAAGTCCTAACCTAAGGCACATTTGAACATTATCAAATCCTAATTGATTATCTCAAATTATGCATTGGGGAATATTCCTAGTAATATTCCTAATCATCTTAATTATCTTTAATTTATTGATTATTTGGCGATAAATCATGTTTATCCTAAAATTTGATTAATTGAATATTCTCAATATTTAATTAATTAGATTTAATACTGCCACTTAATTATTTAATTAAATTTAATTATTTTTATTCCTAATTATTATTATTTAAATTTGACAATAAATCAAAATTCCTATCATTAATTGATTAAATTCTTATTTAATTGATTAAAGCGAGTTGTCATATTTAATGATATTATTTTGGAATAAAAGTTTGATTTAATAATTGATTAACCCATAAATCAATTGTTTTATTTTTAAAATTAGTTAAGTTGGAAATAAATCACTTTATTTATTTATTTAATTCATAATTATTATGCACATTCAAAAAAGTAGTTAAACTTGAAATCAAAAAATCAATTCAAGTTGTTTTAAAAATAAACTCAACTCTGATTTGAGTTAAAAAGCTATTTTTGCATGCTTTTGCATGATTTTGTGAATTAATTATCTTTTATTCTTTGATAACTCAAAAATCAACCTGAGTTTATCTGAGTGATTTATGGCTTTTTCCATGCATCCCCAAAGCCCTGGATTTCTATAAAACCAAGGCTCAGCTCTTCATAATCATATCTCAGAATTTGCAAACTTATGCTGGCGAATTGGTATCTGAAGAATTGAAGCTTCTTTTGCGAATCAACAACTTTGTGAGATCATTCATATTTTAGCATATCATTGTTAGATTAATCGTATTGCATATCAGTTTTTCATATAGATTAGATTTCATATCATATTTCTCATATTATTGCATCTAAAACTCAAAAAATATAGATTAATTTGCATCCAATTCATATCTAGATTTTGCATTCAAATCCTTCGTTTAGGTGTCGTCAAGGTCACTGATCTCAGTCCAATCTGAGAATACATACTCGCATCTATTAGAAGGTAGTAAATCGCTTGGTTAGTTTAGTTTTCGACTACTTGGATGATTTTAATTTTAGCTAACCTCTAATGTTTTACTGAAGTGTTGTGTCTACAGCTAGGTACAAAATTCACACACACATTTCTGGCGCCCACCGTGGGGCCCTGAAACAGGTTTCCATTCAATTTCTATCAATTTCTTGTCATTTTTTGTTCCAAGATGCAATTTTTAATTTATGTCCGTACAATTTTCATAAGAGTTTTGTTAGAAACTCGTATCAGGAGACAACCATTATTGTACGATAGTTTATTTGATCGAGGATCGTACCATCAGAATCATAGTGTCATTTGGAATCTCTATTGTCATATGATCTAGTACCCAGTGTCATACGAGTTTTTGGACTATCGTCTAGGAGGTAACCCACTATCGTACGAGTTTTAGTGCTAGGTTTTAATTGTCGTTTCACTTTTTCAGGCAGTTTTCCAGATTTGTTTTTTTGATTTGGACTAACAGCTAACATTAACGATTAAAATTTGTTGTTGTTGATTGATTTATGCTGATTTTGATTGGGAAAAGCGTGAGAATTGCTAAAAATAGGTAAGAATCTACTAAGCACATTGTGAGGAATTCAAGTAATCTTCTCAGCTGATAACATTTTGATTTGGATTAAAAAGAACTCTTGCGTGTCAAGCTTGTGTGACCTTTATTGCTTTCATATCACATATTTCATTTTGGGCTATAAAAATGAACATAGATTTGCTTTTTAGCATCTTTGTTACACATAGTTAATAGGCCCTATGAACACTATTCATGGTTCTTGAGAGAGTGGTTTTCCAATGAAACTCTTCTCAATGAAGGAACCCTTGTAGGTAGGTAGGTTACTGAGAGAGTCTCACATTCTACTAGATTTGTGCATCTTCAGCTTCTGATTGATACATTCTCTCTCTGGAGAGGTTGATAGATCATGAGTGGTTGACATCATAGATCATTGTGAGATAATCTTAGTCTTAGCGTGTCAAATTAATCTATCTACTTTGTTTGGGTTAAAAGTGAAAAGGCTAGAGGATTATGCTCTACTCCTTTTTTGGGTAGTACCAAAAACTCAGATCCTTGAATCTGGAACCAGTCTCCATGTGGTATATTTTGTGAGTCACCTTTAGAGAGGGTTAACCATAGTGGACATTCCCTTAATTAGGTCAACCATGTTGACGGAACCTCAAGCGGTAATAGCCATTTTCACCGTGGTAGTGACAACCGCTATATAAATGTCCTTGTGGAAGAAATCTCCATAGGTGTGGTCTCTTGTTGGGCTGTCAGATCTCCCTAGCAGATCCTGAAGATTAAGTTCTTAGACTATGTCAAAACCCCGGTGCACTTGGATTGGAGTTCGCCCTCTTGAGATCATAAAAGTTGCAGAGTCAGACCATTACTAAAAACCCTAGTGAGGCCAAATTTTCATTTTTCTAGGAATATGTGCATTATTGCAAAAAATTTTGGAACATACACTATTAGCATTCCTAGGGATTAGCACAATTTAGTCACTTGATTGTTCATGTGCAGGGTTGCTTTGTCCCCTGTTCATTGTTTTTAGATGTTCTTGAAATCACTTGCTTGCTATTTTGTGTGCTTGTTTATCTATCTGGTTACTAAGAACGAATCAATCTGCTACAATCTTCAAATCTGGATAGACAATTTTGTGAACAACTTGAAACTAAAAATCTAAAAAATTACAAAATCTGATGTCAAACACCTTTCTAGAGTCAATAGTCATTTTGTAAAGTCAAAAATTCATACAAATTTTTGCTATTGTCATTTCAAAACCCCCAGATTGTCATATGGTATCTGGTACTTTGTCATACGAGTTTTGTTGCCAGTCAATTTCAAAAAAAAAATAAAAAATTCTTGCAATCAACTATCATGTGAGTTTGACAACTATCGTACGAGTTTTTCAATTGTCATTTCATGCTATACCCACTATCGTACGAGCCTATAGAAAGTTGTTTGGGAAATTTTGAAAAGTTGTCAGAACTGTCAAAGACCCATCTTTTCCAACCTATTTTCAGAACCTGTCAATAAAAGCACTGTATCAAGAATAGAGCAGCAACTACTGAGAATCCAATCATTTTCCTAAAGTGGCCTTTTGAATCTGATTTAGCCTTCTATTTAATCAATTTGAGTCTTTATCATCTTGTGTCAAAACCTTGTCATAACTATCAATCTTCAATCAATCATCAAAATGGCTAAGTGTTGTGAACTCGTGCCCGCTATCTTTTGGGAATCTACCCATACATCCAGGGCACAATCTCCTTCATTTATGTCTAATCTAAGCTTCAATCAATCAAACCTTGACAAGGGATCCTTCTTCAATTGTCTTCATCATATTCTTTTGTTTCACCCAAGGTTAATGGTGGAAACTAGAGCTTCCTCTCATAAGAAATTTGGGGAAGTATCTCATACTTTACCTTTGACTCATATCCAAAGTCCCACTCTTGAGAAACTCTACAATTTTGGTCTTTACGAAGACAACGGTCTTGGCAATCTTTGATTAAAAACTGGTTACATTCCTCCTTCATCAACTCACGGAGGTAATCAACAAATTCCTCATCAATCTATCCCAGGTAGAACTCCCACCATGTCTCAAGCAGGGACAAACTTTGGCTCTCAAAGAGCTCAATCTCAACATGGTGCAGATTAGGAACCCACACCTGAATAAATTGCTCAATATCAAACGATGATAATTTCAAATGAATGACGAAGCATTTCTTGAAAGAGGATAGAGAAGCATACTTTTTACAATTAGCTCATCAAGGAGCTAAACTTCCTCCCAAATTTAATGTTGAAGATATCATTACACATGAGGAAGAAACTCCACTCACAGCTATGATGAAATAGATGCATGCCATGCAAGTCAAACTTAATACCCTTGAGAAAGAAAAGGAACCCAAGGAGTTCTCCATGGAGGCCCTATGTCCTTTTCCATTTGACAAAGACTTGTACATGTCACCATTCTCGAAAAGAGTGGAGATGCCTAAATATGATAAGTATGATGGACACTCAGATCTTCAAGATCATGTCAGAGAATTTTGTACACAATCTATGGATTTCATGCACGAACCAACCTATCTTATGCATCTCTTTCCTTGATCTCTAGGAGGAGCAGCCATTCGTTGGTTCTCTAGATTGCCTTCTACTATCAAAACTTTTGAGGAGTTGATCAAATTGTTCTATCAGCAATACTTCTAAAACATTCAACATCCGGTCACCATGACTGATATCTATAATCTCAAGCAATATCCAAGCAATCCATTCTTGACATTTCTCAAAAGATGGAGGAAGAAATTCTCTCTATATGCTAGGCCTATTCCAGAAACTGAGAAACTGGAAATCTTCATCAATAATCTTATCCCAGAGATCAACTACCCTTTACAAATTCAAGATCATACATCTTTTGGTAAGATGGTAGACAATGCAATCAAAATTGAAAAAGTACTTGTGAAAAAAGGAGAAATCACACCTCAAAAGGACAGGTACGAATCAAGATCCAGTTCTAAAGACAAGAACAAAAATTGGAACAAGAATAAAGGCATTGTCAGAGATAGCGTTGTTGATACTATCTGTGCCCCATCAAAGACACCATCTTTTAATCTAACTATTGGCACCCAAGCCATCAAAGCTTCAAAACAAAAGGTTCCTGAACCATCTCAAAAGAAGCCAGAATACAAATCTTGGTCCTCTGATAATAAATGAAAGTTCACGCCTCTTGGAGAATCTTTGGAATCAGCTATGAGAACTTTGTTGGCTAATAATATCATTTCTTTTCCTAAGATCCGACAATCTGATCCTGATCCTAAACCAAAATGGTGGAGAGAGAATGAATTTTGTGATTTCCATCAAGGTAAAGGTCACAAAACTAATCACTACTTACGCTTGAAACATACTATTCAAGATCTGATTGATAAGGGAGCTATCACCATTGACAATCATAAGAGCAATAATGATCATACAACATTCACAGAACCATTTCTAAAACATGGTCAAGAAGTTTCATCTTCTCAGCCTAATATGAGGGCAAAGGTCAATTATGCTTACCCTAGAAATAATGTTGTTATCAATATGGTTGAACCTTGTCTCTCTGAGAATTGCAATGTCATCACAATTGTGTGAAGAGATAGAGATCATACTTCAACTAATGCAGTGACTCAATCACAAGCTCAGGCACATCTGAATGGACAAATCCTAGATTCATCAAATGTCCCTAAGATGCCCTTCAATCTTTCTTCTGTTTCCAAACATAAGGTTGTTTCTAAATCCTCCAATCCTAAAGATATGAGACCAACATCTTATAGCATTGTTCAAAAACTCCAACACACTAATGCAAAAATCTCCATGTTTGAGTTGCTTTGAATATCTCCAACTCATAGAGCCATTCTAGACAAAGCCTTGCTTGGATCCAATGTTCTTGATAACCTTGATTTAGACAGGTTCCAGACTATGGTTGGACATCTTACATCTCCACAATATATCTCCTTTTCAGAGGAAGATGACAACTCTTTGAGTCACCCACATAACCAGCCCTTGCATATAGAAGTCTTGATTCAGAATCATAGATTCAAACGTGTGTTGATAGATGGGGGCACTGGCCTAAACATTTGTTCTTACATCTTGGTCACACAATTGGGATTTTCAGAATTGGCTATTGATCCTAGAAATAAAATAACTATAAAATCCTATGATGAACAAGAAATATCTTCTAAAGGCACCATTGTCTTACCTATCAGAGCAGGTCTAGTTATCAAAGATACTATATGTCAAGTTCTTGATCTACCTTTGGCTTACAACATTCTTCTAGGGAGACCATGGATACTTGAGATGAAGGCTATTCCTTCTACATTCCACCAATGGTTGAAATTTCCTCATGAAGGAGTAGAGGTCACTATTTCAGTAGGCATATCCACCACTTGCAATACATTGAAGGAAAGTGTAGATAAACTTGTGCCTAATAACAGAGAATCTTCCATTGAGCCAACTAAAGAAGCATCCACATCTAAAATGGAAGACATTGCAAAAGAGGTCAATATCAAAGAAAATGGTACAAGAGAATACACTATAGAGCTAGTCTTATCTTTGACATCTCTCCCTATCTCACCTAAGTCTTATGGACAATCTTTAAAACAATCCAAACCAGATTCTAAAGAACCTCTTGAGGCATATAAAAAGAATTTTGTAGAAAAACAAGTCTCTAAACAAGAATTTGAAGAGGATGAAGCTGTGCTTGCATGGCTATACAAAGATGAACCTAAATCTGAAGTGGTTCAAACTAGTGACTCTACAGTATCCAAAATCCCTTCTAAGGCATATGGTCCAGGAGATAAATTAATAGCTAAGATGGGATATTCAGGTAAAGGACCTCTAGGAGTCAGAGGAGAAGGTCTTATAACACCTATTTCACATACTAGTAGGGAAAACAAAGATACTGTTGGCCTAGGCTTTAAAAAGAAACCCTTCCACCTCAAAGGTAATTGTTCTCATGTCATAGAGAAAATCACACCAGGAGAACTTCTTCCTAAGAAGGAAGAAATTGAACCATTAGATAGTGATTCAGACAGCTCTAAACTTATCCCTTATGAGTGTTTGCCTAAGGAAATCACATATCTCCTTGAAGCTGGAGATGATCCAATCAAAGAATTAATGTAGTAGAAACACAAGAACATATTATCAATCAAGAGATATTTGCAACATAAGAACCAACTAATCTTGAAGACAATCAAGAAGAGGAAAGTGGTAGTTATTCTAAGACAGATTCCCGTGAGTATGAATTCAAATCAGAATATGAGGGTAACCCTTCTTGGGGTATTCATCCTAACTTTACTCATGTTCTTAGATTTCCTAGAGGCATAGATGAAGAATCTAATGAATATGAATGGGGAGCCATTCCAAAAGAAGATGATCTTATTACAAAGAAACATGTTGATGTTATTCACCAATATGCACCTGAACCCAACGTAAGTCTAGAGCGAAATGATGAACCTATCTAGTTTGATCCACCTATGGTTGAATTGGACTCCCACAATGACATTGAGCCTATTCATGAATTGAATGTCTTAAGTTGTAATATCACCTTTGAACTTGAGCGTCAGGTTAGGACCAATGATGACAGATCCATATCCGTAAACACTATCTCCCAATCTTTCCCCACTTTGACTATCCAATATCCAGATCTTATTGTTCAAACCTCCACAAATCTGAGCCATGGTATTTATACCTTCCCGAATGACTATGCACTTGCTTGTTACCTCAATGTAGTTGAGCCTATGAGTACTTCCATCAGTGAACCAAGCATTAGCATGACGGAGTCAAACATCAAGTATCTTAGTTAGAAAAATAAGAATAAGATTAAAAAGAAAAGGAGTTCTTAGGGTGAAAACTACTTTGTGGTAGTCTCAGAACCTACAAAAGTAAAAATAAAAGGCGTATCCAAAGGTGAAAACCTCTATGAGGCACCTAAGGATGAGATATTTGATGTCCTTCCAAGTCATTTATAGGATAGATCTCCAGTTCTAATTGAGCCCACTCAATCCATCAACTTGGGAACAACAGAAGAACCGTAGTTGATTCATGTAGCACAATCTTTATTAGAAGAAGAGAAACAAAAATTTACAACATTCCTAACAGAAAAGAAGATCAACTTTGCATGGAAATATTCAGATATGTCAGGGTTGGATCCTAATCTTATAATGCATCATTTATCCATAGCTCCAAATGTCAAACCTGTCAAGAAAAAATTGAGAAATATGCATCCTCATGTTGCACTCTTGGTAAAAGCTGAATTAGAGAAGCTCCTGAAAGCCGGATTCATCTGAGTTATTGATTATGCAGAGTGGATCTCTAATATTGTACCTATTTCAAAACTAGATAAATCAATCAGAGTGTGCACAGACTTTAGAGATGTAAATAGAGCATTCCCTAAGGATGATTTTCCACTACCTAACATTGATATGATAGTGGACATGACTGCGGGCTTTGAGATGTATTCTTTAATGGATGGTTTTTTTGGGTATAATCAAATCAAAATTGCTCCAGAGGATCAAGAGAAAATTTCTTTTACATGTGCATGGGGCACCTTCTCTTGGAATGTCATGTCATTTGGGCTTAAAAATGCTGGTGCTACATATCAAAGAGCCATGACATCTATTTTTTGTGACATGATGCATAGGAATATGGAAGATTATGTTAATGATACTTTAGAAAAATCTATGATTAGAGCTGAACATCTAAATGACTTGAGCAAAATACTAGACAAAATGAAAAAATTTAGTCTTAGACTAAATCCTAAGAAGTGTGCTTTTGGTGTCACTTTTGGAAAGCTCTTAGGATACATAGTTTCAAAGAAGGGCATTGAAGTTGATCCAGTTAAAGTAAAGGCTATCATGGAAATGAAAACTCCAAATAATATTAGTCAAATGAGGACATTGCAAGGAAGAGTCTAATCTATCAGAAGATTTATATCATAGCTAGCAGACATATCACAACCTTTTACAAAAATATTACATAAAAGTGTGACCTTTGCATGGAATGAAGAATGTGAGAACAACTTTAATCATATCAAGAAGTATCTATCAAATCCTCCTATCTTGATGCCTCCCATTCCAGGGAAGCCTTTGATCTTATATGTCTCTGCTAAAGATACATCACTAGGGGCATTGCTAGCACAACATGATGAGAACAAAAAGGAAAGAGCTATATACTATATCAGTAGAACATTGGTTGCATATGAGAAGAACTATTCAATGATTGAGAAAGATTGTCTAGCTATGATCTTTGCATCATAGAAACTAAGACACTACATGTTAGCTCATACCACACAATTGGTAGCTAAGATTGATCCACTCAAGTATCTACTAAGCAAAGCTGCCCTCACAGGTAGATTAGCTAAATGGGTCATGCTCTTAAGTGAATTTGATATTGAATATGTGGAAATAAAAGCTATTAAAGGATAGGTTATTGGTGATCAATTAGTGGATGCACCTATGATTGATGATACACCAATGCAAATGGAATTTCCAAATTCCTCTATCATGACTCTTTCTTCTAGAGAATGGCAGTTATTCTTCGATGGCTCCTATATATAGAATGGATCAAGAGTGGGCATATTGTTCATAACTCCTCAAGGATACTCAATCCCAAAAGAATTCATATTAAATTTCCCTTGCACAAATAATATTGAAGAATATGAAGCCCTTCTTAATGGCATGAAACTAGCAATTGAATGGAGAGTAACAGAATTACACATTCATGGAGACTCACAACTTGTTATCCATCAAGTCAATGATATGTACCAAACTAAAGATGAAAAGCTCATTCCTTACAAGAGAATGGTAGATGATCTAAAGAATTATTTCATATCTATCACATTTTTTAAAATACCTAGAACAGAGAACAAGGCTGCCAATGCAATGGAAACGCTATCTACTCTATTACAACAGCCTGAACATGAGCTACGCTACAAGTTCCTAGTGGAAGCACTATCTTATCCTGCATATGATTCGCTCAAAACCCACATGATCTGCACTATTGTTGGTCATGATTCATCCAGATACCAAAACCTATTTTCCTATCTCCAAGACCAAATCATTCCCGATACTTTCAACTACCATGAAAAGAGATACCTTATTTGAAATGCCTCCCGATATGTCATCATTGGTCATGATCTGTAAAAATAAGGTCTAGATGGTATGCTACTTAGATGTTTAGAATGGAAAGAGTCTCAACGTTCGTTAGAGGAAGTCCATGATGGTATTTGCGGGTCACACTTGAATGGTTTAACACTATCTCAAAACTTATTAGGGCTAGGTACTATTGGCCTGAAATGGAGAAAGAGTCTATCAAGTTTGCTAAGAATTGTCAAAAGTGCCAAGTGCATGGCAACTTAATTCATGCTCCAGGGAGAGATCTAATTCCCTTTACTACACAATGGCCTTTTCACCAATGGGCATTTGATCTTATAGGAGCTATACATCCTCATTCTTCTAATGGACATACCCATATAATCATAGCTATAGATTATTTTACAAAATGGGTAGAAGCAGTCCCTTTGACACAAGCAACTAGAAAACAAATATCTATGTTCATATTGAACTATATCATATGTAGATATGGAATACCTCATTCCATAATCATAGATAATGGTGGACAATTTAAGAACAAAGATCTAGATGATTTATGTGCTAAATTCAAGATTACACAACATTGGTCATCTATCTACTATTCTCAAGGGAATGGACAAGTAGAGGCTTCTAACAAGAACCTATTGAAAAGCTTGCACCGTATAGTTAATAAAATAGGAAGAGACTGGCATCTCATGATCAATCCAACTCTCTAGGCCTATAGAACAAGTATCAGAATGCCCACTATAGCTACACCTTTCACTTTAGTTTATGGGTCTGAAGTGGTACTACCTATTGAGGTTGAAATCCCATCACTAAGAATCAAAATGCATGGTTTAGTAACTGATGATGAATACAAAGTGTCTAGGTTGCAAGAACTTGAACTACTAGATGAGTGCAGACAAGCAACATATGATCATCTCAGAGTATATCAGAAGAGAATGTCTAGAGGCTACAACAAGAAAGTCAGACACAGAGAATTTCAAGTTGGTGATCTAGTCTTGAGAGAAAATCCTAAAAATCAATCACATCGAGAACGCAAGGGGAAGTTTGAACCCAACTGGCTGGGCCCCTTTTTTATCACTGCTACTTTTGGCTCTGGTGCCTATCAACTCTCAACGACTGAATGAGAACAGCTCTGAGAACCAATCAACGTTCTCCATCTAAAGAAATTCTATGCCTAAGGCATTCAGTCTATGGTAAAATGTCTTGAAAAAATGAACATCTTGGTGAAAACCTAGCAATAGGCACCTTGATGATTCACAAAAAAAGTAAAAAATATCAAAAGTACAAAAAAAATTGAAAAAATGAAAAATACAAAAAAAATGAGAAAAAGAAAAAAGTGCCTTGGTGAAAACCTGGAAACAGATGCCTTGGTAGTAAAAATAGAATCTCTGCCAAGATTGTGAAAACCCAAAAAAAGGGCACCACTTGTTTCAAAACACTCCATCTATCAGTACAATCTTGGTCTTTCCCAACTTTCAGTGTTACTTTAGTTTGTACATATCTCCCGATTTGTTTTTGCATTCTTGTTTTCAATAAGTCGGTATGTACACCAATAAGCTCAAGCATCTGTATCCTATCAATGCTTAACACTTGGGGGCAATCAAAGTCATATCCTATGGCCTCTAATGTATCTTAGATGTATCATATCTAGTCAGAGCCCTTTGAAGCTTCATTTGAGTCAGTTAGTCTGTCTTGTCTCCAGAAAAAGATTTTGCATCTACAAGAACGCAATCAAATACAAACTGAAAACAATCTGTGCTTTTTACATGCTTTTATCTCCTTGTATGCTTACTGATTCGCATTGAGATTTTAGCATATTATGTCCCTTCAAGCTCTTCAATGATGTCCTTTATAGGATTTAGAGAGTGATGACTGGGGGCATAATCTTTTCTTTGTCTTTTGCTTGTATGTGAAAATCTAACAACTTTGGAAATTCTAGATTGAAATGATGTCCGACTGTAAGAGCCTCTATCTTGAATTGGATGGCCATGCATACCTCGACCATTGATACCCAGAAAATTCAAGGAAGTTTGATCTAACTATTATCTTTTTGAGTGAGTTCTTTCTCCTACTGTGAAACACAATCTTACCTAAGGATGTGGATGATAAAGGGTCACTACAGGTAATTCACATTGGATTTAGAATGATCTCTTGACTGTTTGATGTGTTTATAACACAAGGTGTATTCAGGTCATCATGAATTTTATGTTTTGATGCTTATACAAATTGCTATATCAAAATGGACATGATATTCAGGTCATCCTGTTGTTTATGCCTTGGTGCTTATATCTAATCTGACATTCTGAAAATAAAATCAATATTCATATATCCATGGTTTCCTAATCAGTGGGTGTTGTATTGATTCCTGTGCCTAAAAATTGATATTCATATGTCTATAGTTTCATAACTAGTCGGCATTGTATTGATTTATTTGGTTACCTAAAAATTCAATGATGACAACAATCGACACATGATTAGTGACTAGGTCCTAGGTCTTAGGTTGCATTTCATATTGCATGTTTCTTTTCATTTTGCATGTTTGCATGATCTCACAATGGTTGGATAAACTTCAATGCTTAAACAATTCTTCTATCACCTCTCACAAGAGTTGAATCTCACATGAAGGTTCCTCCAATGAAATAGTAAGTAGAATCCTTTTCGAGATCAAAATCAAAATCTGAGATCATTCATATTATTCCTTACTTGCATAATCGACCTTCAATCATTACAGAAATCCAGTATTCAACTTAACTGATTATCTTACATCAAACTATTGAAATTTCAACTTGGTCAACCATGGTCTACTCATGGTCAAACCTAGTCAAACTTAGTCTTTTGAACCCTCCAAATGATGCAGAATGCATTCTCAAACATGTTTAACCACTTCTCAAATTAATTAACATGCTTCTAAACCATTCAATGCTGACTTTTCTTGTCAGATTTCAATTTTTATCCTGAAGGGGGCATGGTATTGCACATTGTTCAAAGTCTGTAATCTAAATTTGAAATCATATATTTCCTCAGTAATCAAGACAACAACCACGTCTAGTTACTGATTCATCAAAAAGACCTCATCGATCGGGGAAAATCAATCATCGCTCGAGGCATATCAGATTCATCAAGATCCATATCAATCTAGTATTCTCCTAATCTTGTAAATTGTATCATTTTTTGCAACTATCGGTTCAATTGTGTTATTTCCTTGGTTCTTCAAAAACTAAAGGGTTCATATGTGATACCAATGTGATTCTTATCAACAATCAGGTCTGGAATCGATCACTCACTTCTTCGCAATCATAAGGTTCAGAATCAGGTGTTTTGACACTTTTTCGCAATCATCGGTTCATTTGCTATTATAGTTAACATTATCTTTGGTCATTCAGGACCTATTATCTTCATATCAATTTCAATCAGTTTTGGCTTCATATCAATATCAATATCAAACATCATACACAGACTATCTTTGAACCACTGCGCTTTGCACAACAATTCAAAGAGGTGCAAAATGTAATACCCCAAAAATGGGCTATAAGTTCATTAACCTCCTATATCGACACATCGAACGAAATTGACATCAAAGTCCTAACCTAAGGCACATCTGAACATTATCAAATCCTAATTGATTATCTCAAATTCTGCATTAGGGAATATTCCTAATAATATTCATAATCATCTTAATTATCTTTAATTTAATGATTATTTGGTGATAAATCTTGTTTATCCTAAAATTTGATTAATTGAATATTCTCAATATTTAATTAATTAGATTTAATACTGCCACTTAATTATTTAATTGAATTTAATTATATTTATTTCTAATTATTATTATTTAAATTTGACAATAAATCAAAATTCCTATAATTAATTGATTAAATTCTTATTTAATTGATTAAAGCAAGTTGTCATAATTAATGATATTATTTTGGAATAAAATTTTGATTTAATAATTGATTAACCCATAAATCAATTATTTTATTTTTAAAATCAGTTAAGTTGGAAATAAATCACTTTATTTATTTATTTAATTCATAATTATTATTCACATTCAAAAAAGCAGTTAAACTTGAAATCAAAAAATCAATTCAAGTTGTTTTAAAAATAAACTCAACTCTGATTTGAGTTAAAAAGCTATTTTTGCATGCTTTTGCATGATTTTGTGAATTAATTATCTTTTATTCTTTGATAACTCAAAAATCAACCTGAGTTTATCTGAGTGATTTATGGCTTTTTCCATGCATCCCCAAAGCCCTGGATTTCTATAAAACCAAGGCTCAGCTCTTCATAATCATATCTCAGAATTTGCAAACTTATGCTGGCGAATTGGTATCTGAAGAATTGAAGCTTCTTTTGTGAATCAACAACTTTGTGAGATCATTCATATTTTAGCATATCATTATTAGATTAATCGTATTGCATATCAATTTTTCATATAGATTAGATTTCATATCAGATTCTCATATTATTGCATCTAAAACTCAAAAATATAGATTAATTTGCATCCAATTCATATCTAGATTTTGCATTCAAATCCTTCATTTAGGTGTCGTCAAGGTCACTAATCTCGGTCCAATCTGAGAATACATACTCACATCTATTAGAAGGCAGTAAATCGCCTGGTTAGTTTAGTTTTTGATTACTTGCATGATTTTGATTTTAGCTAACCTCTAATGTTTTACTGAAGTGTTGTGTCTAAAGCTAGGTACAAAATTCACACACACACTAACATCACTCTTACTCTTGATAATTTGATTGGGAAGTTAACAGCTTTTGAGCTGAACAATTTTGATAATAGTGTGGTATCGAGTGTTGAGTCTACTTTTATTTCATCTCTTAAGATTGGTAAATCTAGCAGTAAGCATAATATAAGGAATGAAAGTGATAGTAATATTGATGATGAGCTTGATGAAATTGAAGCACTCATGGCCTGGAGACTGTGGAAAGGTAAAGGTAGATATAAGGGAATGTTACCATTAGCTTGTTTTAATTGTAAAGAAGTTGGCCATATTGCTACAATATGTCCTAACAGGAAAGAGGATGATAAATAAAAAGACTGATCCAATGATGGGAAGTATGGTAGAAGAAAAAATAGAGGTTACTGACACTACAACAAAGACAACCGAGATCACAAAGATAAGGGAAAAAAGGTATGTTACCTTGATGAAGAAGATGACACCGACACTGACACTGACACTGATGATGATATTGAGGTGGTGTTTGTTGCAATGAAAGATGATTCAGAAGAGGAGGAAAGGTATGTAGAAACAACACTTATTTCTAAAGTTAGTAAAAATGATACTTGGATCATTGATAGTGGTTGTACACATCACATGACTGGTGATGAAGATAAGTTTGATCATCTTGAGCATTATAATGGAGGATCAGTGAAAATGGGAAATGACACACCATATATGGTTAAAGGAAAAGGATCAATTTTTCTAAATGATAGAATTAGATGTGACAATGCATACTAGGTAAAAGGACTTAACTACAATTTGTTGAGTATAGCACAGCTGAATAACTCAGGTCACCGAGTTGCATTTGAAAGCAAGAAGGTGAAAATCTATGATGAAAATGGAAAGCTTGTTAGTATATGAGGACAATCAAAAGGTAATTTATTTTATCTTATCAATGCTAAGACTTCTTGTTTTCTGGTGAAAAATGAAGATGCATGGTTATGGCATAAGAGGTTATGTCATGTAAATTTTGATAACATGATTAAGATCAGTAGAAAGATAAAAGTTAGAGGATTTCCTAGTCTAACCAAACTTGATCATGTCATGTTTCATCAATGTCAGAAAGGGAAGATGATAAAATCTAGTTTTAAAAGTAAGGACTACTCATCTAAAGGAATTTTGGAGTTGGTCCACACTGACTTATGTGGTCCCATGAGAACTCAAAGCTACTATGGTGATAGATACTTTATTTTTTTTGTTGATGACTATACTAGATTGATGAATGTTATGTTCTTGAAAGAAAAATCTGAGGCATTCAAACTATTTAAATGAAGATGCATGGTTATGGCATAAGAGGTTATGTCATATAAATTTTGATAACATGATTAAGATCAGTAGAAAGAGAAAAGTTAGAGGATTTCCTAGTCTAACTAAACTTGATCATGTCATGTGTCATCAATGTCAGAAACTTGAAAGGGAAGATGATAAAATCTATTTTAAAAGTAAGGACTACTCATCTAAAGGAATTTTGGAGTTGGTCCACACTGACTTATGTGATCACATGAGAACTCAAAGCTACTATGGTGATAGATACTTTATTTTTTTTGTTGATGACTATACTAGATTGATGACTATTATGTTCTTGAAAGAAAAATCTAAGGCATTCAAACTATTTAAATGGTATAAGGCTAAAATTTAAAAAGAAATTGGAAAAGAATTGAAATGTTTAAGGTCTGATAGAGGAGGTGAGTTTGTTTCTGATGAATTCACTAACTTCTATAATGAGCATGGTATAAAAAGGGAGGTTTCTACACCTAGAACACCACAGCAGAATGGAATTGCTGAAAGGAGAAATTGGTCTATGTTGATTGTGCTAGACCATTGATGATTGAGAAAAATGTTGCACAAATGTACTAGAGAGAGGTAGTTAGCACAAAAGTATATGTCCTGAACCGAGTTCAACTAAAGAAAGACACAAACAAGACATCTTAAGAGTTATGGTTTGGATACACACCGAGTGTAAGTTATTTTAGAATCTTTAGTAGCAAGTGTTATATTCTGAAAGATTATAGGAATGGAAAATTTGATTCTAAAGATGATGAAGGCTTATTCTTAGGTTATTCTACTAAGATTAAAGCTTACAAATGGTTGAATAAGGTTACTAATAAGATGATAGAAAGTGATAATGTTAGAGTTGATGAGTTTGTTGAAAAGAATGATGAAGAAAGCATGAAGGAGCTGGAAGATTATGACAGGTTTACTTATGTTGAAGATCCATACTATCTACCAAAGCCACATGCTAAGTCTACCGAGCATCAAGAAAATGCTACCAATGGTTAGCAAATGCAAACCAAGAATTAGGAAGAAGCTACTGAGTAGGAAAATGTACCTGAACATAATGATGAGAAGTGGAGAGATCAAGTGCTAGCAAGATTTGTTAGAAGACACCATCTAGAGAATCAAATCATTGGAGATAAGAATGATGGTATGATGACCCAAAGTAAGTTAAGACAAAACACATGCTTAGTTTGTGAGTTTGAACCTAAGAATGTTAGGGATGCACTTGAAAATGAGGAATGGATAAATGCTATGAAAGAGGAAATTAAACAAATTGAAAATAATAAGACATGGACACTGGTACCTAGACTGAAGGATAAAAATGTTATTGGTACTAAGTGCATTTTCAGGAATAAGTTGAATGAGAATGGAGAGGTTACAAGGAATAAAGAAAGACTTGTTTGCAAGGGATATGCACAAGAAGAAGGTATTTATTATGGTGAAACCTTTGCACTTGTTGCTAGATTGGAAGGATTTCACATATTACTTTCTTATGTTGCACACATGGGATTTAAAGTATATCAAATGGATGTGAAATCAGCTTTTCTAAATGGAATTCTTGAAGAGGAGGTCTACATAGAACAACCGGAAGGATTTGTTAATCAAAATAAAAAAATACATGGTATGTAGACTGCACAAGCTTTATATGGATTGAAGCAAGCACCGAGGGCATGGTATGAAAGACTACATGCTTATCTTATCAATATAGGCTTTGTAAGAACTAGTGAACATAGTAATTTGTATATGAAAGGAGATTCAGATGATAACATTTTGATTGTTGAAATATTTGTTGATGGTATAATCTTTCAAGTACAAGATCAGATTTGAAAATCTTTTGTTGATGAAATGAGAAAGGAATTTGAGATGTCAATGTTTGGAGACATTAAATTCTTTCTAGGTTCACAGCTTATACAATAGAAAGATGGGATTTTCATCACTCAATCAAAAGACATTAAAGAAGTATTGAAGACTTCCATGGAAGATGCTAAACCAGTAGGAACACCGATGATCACTGGATGTAAATTGACAAAGGATGATGAATCTAGAGAAGTAAATCAGACTCTGTACTGATCTATGATTGGTAAACTAATGTATGTTGTACACAGTAGGCCTGATATTGCACATGCAGTAGGGATTGTGGCCAGATTTAATGCCAATCCTAAAGATTCACATATGGTTGTAGTAAAAAGAATTTTGAGATATCTAAAGAAAATAGAGGACTATGGATTATGGTACACATTGGAAGGAAAATTTTAACTTAAAGTTTACACCGATGTAGATTGGGCTGGAAACATAGATGATTGGAAGAGCACAACCGGTGGAGCATTCTTTTTAGGGGAAAGGCTTGTGACTTGGATTAGCAAGAAACAAGCATGCTTTCTCAGTCTACTACTGAAGAGAGTATGTTGTTGCTGCTACAAATTATTCTAATATCTCTTGAATCAAACAAGTGTTGGAAGGAATGAATGAGGTAATCATTGAGCTGGTGATTATATATTGTGACAACACTAGTGCAATAAATATTTCTAAGAATCCTGTGATGCATTCTAAAACAAATCATATATCTATTAACTATCACTACTTGAGAGAACAAGTTCAAGAGAAGCAAGTGAAATTGGAATTTGTAACATCTAAGGAACAACTTTCTGATATCTTTATAAAACCATTACTAAAGGACACATTTGAATATTTGAGGACTAGACTTGGGGTCTGTCCCCTATCTATTGGTCACTAAGGTGATCTGGAGGTTGCATCAACCTATACTTATCAGAAGATCATTCATGTTGAT
Organism: Chamaecyparis obtusa; assembly: GCA_027943335.1. Lineage (NCBI taxonomy): Eukaryota > Viridiplantae > Streptophyta > Pinopsida > Cupressales > Cupressaceae > Chamaecyparis > Chamaecyparis obtusa. The sequence continues at coordinate 183,621 of BSBK01005836.1, read as the reverse complement.
GCACATAGCTCACACTTTGGATTTTTGTCTAAGGTTGTGAAAGACTATAAAAGCTAGAACATAAATTTGTTTATCTGTACACTGAAGGTACATGATATGAACTAAACAACAGAGGAATACTTGGTTGTTGAAGAGCTATTTATATATTTTCTTTGGCATTGTTGTCAAAGGGAGAGAGAATGAATATGGAAAATCAGTTACTAAGAACACAGAGAAAGGTAGAGACATATTTGTTGCTGAGAACAAAGAGAATATGAGAATATGAGAACTGAAAAGATCAAATCCACAAGGAGAGTCTGCACTTGTAATGTTGTTATGTTTTGTAGTGATTAAATGTATTAAATTTGAGCTTACTGAGCTACAACATTTTCTTACATAGTTGTAGAATACATGTTTGGTATGTGTATGGCATATTTTCATATTTCCTATGTTTCCATCAATGCCAAAGGGAGAGATTGATGAACTACAACTGATTGAATACCTGAATGAACTGAAGGATTAGTGATTAGAGATCACGAAAAATTGAAATGATATGTAAGATGATTAAATCAATCAATATGTTGTCATTTATGTCAACTAGTCTTGATAGTACTTATCATGTTAGTTACAAACATCTGAACATCATTGAAGGAAGAAAAGATAAAGAACTGAGATATCTACATGAGGAAAAGATGGATATGACAAATAAGGAAAAGGTAAACATTGGGTAACTTATTGATGAGTCTATGGCTTTATATTGTTGACTTGAGCATGTTACATTAATCTATTATGAAGAAGAGATTTGAAATTGAACAAGTAAATATGGTCGGTAATTGAAGATTTATGTATACACCGAGCCAATGCAATGTATATCGAGTGATAGTATTAACCAAGCTATTCTAACTAGTTATCACCGACATATTTCTATATTAACTGAATGTGGATGAAAACATTAAATACTAAGAACAACCGATTGAATATGATGAGCTAGATATTGTTATGATTTCAAGGTTAAGGATGAAGTTTCTTATGAGATCCATGGCTAACAAAATTTGGAGAAGATCTAAAGGATGAGATTGAAATGTGATATAGACACATCTACCTAGGAAGGTTTAAGAGGCAAAATGGACGAAGAAGATTAAGTGACAAAATCTAATGGCTGATATGAAAATGGTTTACTTGTCTATATAAGAGATATGAGTTTCATTATTGAAACTATGCCGGAAGAAGGAGACTGTAGAAAATTTTCATGAAGACTATATTCATGTATGCCTGATCAAACTGGTTATTGAAGAACTGAGCTGCAGAGTTTTACCGAGTGTCAGAGAAACATTTACTGAGTGAAAGTAAGTTGAAGAATACTGGGGAAGTGAATTGATTAATGATTAGAGGATTATTTATGGGCTTAGCATAGATCTGAATATCTACAATTGAGTTGTATTTTAATCAGATCATTACAATATCAGTTTAACCATTGATTCAAAAAAACTCTTAACCGAGTGGACTTAACTGTCTTATGTTCTACCCTATGACATTCTATTGAATGTAAAGTGTTATCTTATTGACCCCATAGTGAATGTTGGTCAAAAGTTAATAGTTAGTGATAAATCCTCTAATCAGATCACACCTAATAGTGTGTATTGTAATCTTTAATAGGGCTGGCTCTTCATCGAGCTCACTTCAGAAGAGTGAATTATTTTGGGTTACCGGTCCCATGTGGTTTTTCCCTTAACAGGGTTTCCATGTTAAATCATTGTGTTATGTGTTATTTTTTATGATTTTTTTTCTATCATACTTTACATACTACATAGTTGATTTATTCAGTAATCATAGTTGGTTAATTAATGGTAAATGGTAAAGTGAACAGACAGATTGATATTTTGTGTTACCGAGCTACATAATTTGGTTGAATTATTTTGTGGACTACATCTTTGTATTTGGGACTATAGGATAACTGATCTAACTAATTCACCCCCCTCTCATTTATTCTAATACTTATATCCAAATGCATCTCAGTATACTAATATGGATCTTTGCAATAATTATAGAAACTGATTCAAGATAAACTTTAGGTTATCAGCTCCTATTCATACCTTTGACCAATTAAATAAATATAGGTTCACATGATCCAGAGGATGTGGTGTCATCACTAGTTCCAAATTTTTTTCCATTATCTTAAGACTTCCTTCTCCAAGTCTTATTCATCTTTGTCAAATATCATCAATGTTTACTTGAGTATTTTCACTTGGTTTTCCCTCGGTTGAGTCATTATTTTGGTACCTATAGTCCTTGGCTAGGTGACTGACTATGAAAATGGAAACAAGTCATTCATTATCTCTCCACAATTTCCTATTGTTCATTACATGCATCCTAAAGTGGTTTGCAGCAATGTGACCAAATCTTCCACGTGCAGTACAAGCAATCCTTGTATTACAATCACATGGTATAGTAGGTCCTTGTCGGTTGTTGTCAATATTATATTGGTTAGGGACCCATTTTTCATTTTTCCTTTGTGAACTAAATTCTCCAAATTTGTGAGCATATCTCTTGTAGTTGTTACAGTAACCTTGAAATCTTGGTTTCCTTAGAGTGTTCACAATTCTTGATCTACATTCAAATGCCTTATGTCCAAACTTATTGCAATTGTAACAATAGCCTTCAAACTTAGGAGAATTTTGTGGATTGCCTCTCTTACTTCTGTAGATGTTTGTTGTGTATCCTAGTTTCCCACAATTATAACATGTAGGCTTCTTTTACTTCAGTGGGGTAGCAACTTTGTCTCAGTTGGATGCATGTTTTGAAGACTTGCCCTTCTTGGCAGTACTATTTTCATTGTAATCGAGTCCAGAAGTGTAATTTGGTTGCCTTTTATTTCTTAGTTTTTCATCTAGAATCTTCAGTGATTCCTCATTTCTTTTCAGTACTTCATTAGCATCTATCTCATATTTCAAATTGTTCTTCAAATATTCATTTTCAGATCTCAGCTCTACAATTTCTCCAACTTTCCTTGCAACATCCTAATTTGCAATAACAAGTTGATCTGTGAAGTTGTAGTGAGTTTTTGTTAGCCTCATTATTTCCATGTCTTTCTCATTTATTCTAGATTTCTATAAATTAAGGTTTCAACTCTTCATTATCATCCATCCACGAATTGCACACTCACGTTGCTAAATTGGAGACTGAAGAATCAATCTTGAGAATTTGAGTTGTTGTGAGATTTTCATTTGTCATTGTATAATTTTCATATCATTTCTTAGCTTAGTTTACATATTAGTTTTTCATATCATTGTTAGCATAGATTCATACCAAGTTTTCATCATCATTATTGCATCTAAAATCCAAAAAAATAGATTAATTGCATTCATTCCATATCTAGATTTTGCATTCAAATCCTTTGTTTAGGTGTTGTCAAGGTCACTGATCTTGGTATAATCTGAGAATACATACTCGCATCTACTAGAAGGCAGTAAATCACCTAGTTAGTTTAGTTTTTCATTTATTGCATGATTTCAATTTCAACTAACCTCTAATGTTTTACTAAAGTTTTGTGTCTTCTCTCTTATTCATCAGTTCTTTTTTCATCCTCATCTTTTCCTTTTTGTTCCATGATTTTACACATCCTTACTGACTGTGCTTATTGTTCTCTTTTCAGTGTTTTCACCTGATCAGCTAGGTTCTTATTCTTTTCAGTTAGTTCTAATATGATTGCATCAGATTCATTAGACATGCTACCCTCTGATTGTTCTTCATGTTCCTCAACTTAATCTTGAGTATCTTTCAACTAATGTGCAAGCTCTTTTCTTTTGTTGATTGAATGTTTCAATTTTATGTTCAATTCTTTAATTTTCTCATTGGTCATCTTTAGTTCCATTTCCATATTGTCAATTATCCTTTTGTACTTGTAGCTTTCCATCTTTCCTCTCAAGTGACTAAACTCCTTAATAAGAGACTGTTCTCTAATACCAATTGTTGGATTAGGTGTGGAAAGGTAACTACTGAGAGGGGAGGGGTGAATCAGTGATGTAAAACACTTTTAAACTTATTTGAATTTTATTCACAATCATTTACTGATTCCTTAACATTTTCATGCATCACATGAAATAAATAAAACATATAATAATCAACACATAACATAAATATTTGGTATCGCAGAAACCTTGTTAGAGGATAAAAATTATGGTGGGGATGACACCCACAAGACTTCACTACTGCATAATAAAGTTTTTTCAGTTAGAGCTACAATGCTTATCTATTTTTGATAACTTACTATGTTAAGAGTATTAACTTGGCTAAGAGTCTAAAGACTTCTAAGTCTACTCTATTAAGAGATTTCACAATTATAATCTAAGAATTGCACCTGGTTAAAGGATTTACAATTAAGATCTACTAGGATCTTCTTGGTTAAGAGACTTGAAAAAATTTTATTACTCTTTAATCAATAACAATAAAATGTTTGTCAAACTTACATCAACATATGCTATTCTAACTCTATGTACTCATTAACTTGTTACCTCATACTATGTTTCCTTGACACTATCAATTCAGTACTTGGTAAATCTCAATCTTTATCTATTCTTCAATGCTCTATTACTTGATGGCTTCACTTCTCATCACCTTCTCAGTAATCTACTTCATACATGCAATCTCCAATTTCTCTTTGTGCATGCATATTGATCTTCATACTTTGATCCACTTATATACAATTTTTTAAGCGGTGCTAGAAGTTCTAGAATCTTCTTATCAAGCAGTGCTAGCATTGGGTACTCCTCCAATGCATATTACATCCTTAATTCTCATTAGATAATCTCATCTTGTAATCCTGTGTAATCATTATGTCATAATCTCCAATGTTCTATTATACGATCTCCTCGAGATTGGTAAACCATTTTTTTTCCGTGTCCAAGTTCAATGTACTTAGAATTTCTTCCAGTGTCGGCTTGTTCTTCTTAGTAACACATTTTCTTTAACTCAGTAACTTTCTTCTCTTTTCATTTTGGTTCTCAGTATAACTTGGTTCTTGGTGCTCGATGTTTGTGCTTTCTTCTTCTTTACCGAAATTCCCTATCTACTTATTTCCTTTACAGAATGACTTTCTCTGCCTTACCGACTTGACTTTTCTTCATTATTAAATGACTTTGAGAAACATTATAACTTCCTCATAACTAATGATAAAAAAATCAACTCTTAGGAGTATCAGGGAAGATAAAAAAATATCAAATATAGGTTGAAAACTTAGAAATTTCATTGCTATCAAGGTGATAGAGGCATTTGTGAAGGTTCATCTTGAAGGTTGGGACTTGATTTTGTTGGGATATGATTCATTTATAGGATTCATTAAGCATAGAAGTAAGTAGACAAATTAGACCATGAAATTAAAATTGTCTTCATCTTGAATTCTGATTTCTTAAATACTAACCTCTTTGGATTTGATATAGAGAATATGGGGTTCAAGTTTTTAACAAAATAACATTATCTTGCAAGATGAAAGGCTCAAGGTGAAGCACAAGATGAAGATATTCAAGAACATGGAAGGAATATGGAAAGGATTTCAAGAAAATTACAATGTGAAGACTTCATGCACCAACAAGCTACAAGTTGTTCATCAATCAAACAAGGTGCTTCTAAATTGAAGATCAAGTCAACAAGATGAAAATTCAAAATCAGGTAAGTTCTCAAAATTGAATTCCAAGAGTTATTGCAATATCATATTCAAGTCTATAAACAAATGGAGAGGATTATCAAACTTGAATTTCCTCTAGAAATCCAAGTTCAATTGGATGGTCGAACTCCATGCCACAATCACAAGTGCAATACCATGGTCGGGACATCATGAAGACATCAAGATTTCAAATTAATGACAATGAGAAAGGTTTCAAAGTAAAGAGTTTCAAAGGATGAAAGAAGATGAAGAAATTTGGGAATATGAGTCATCACCATGGATTGAGGACTTTAAGATGTTGAGTATCAAGAGATATTTTCTCATCATCAATAATTAATCAAGTTTACAAGATCAACATGTTGAGGTCCCACCCATTCATCTTCAGTCAGTCAAATCATGTCAAGTATCCACATAGAAGAACTCAATAGTATTATGTATAGATGCATTGAATTTTCCAAAAGGGGAAAAATTATGGAAATTATCTTCAAAAGATTTGTTGTAAGACCACGTGGAATTTCATCATTGGCTCATTTATTGGTGTTTTCTTCTATAAGATTCTATCTAATCCATTTTCTCATTGGTTGATAAAATCATTGTAATTTTCTTATTGGCCCACAAGATGGGTCCTTTTATGTAATTGGTCAAACATTTAATACTTGCAACTAGTAGTTATCCTAGGGATTTGTTGGATGATCTGGACCATCGATCTCAGACCGATCCTAGACACTCATTATACTTGGAGCCTCTATAAAAGGACAAATCAATTCATTTATAAAGAGGGGAGACTTGGGTAAGTGCACCAAGATGTTGGTCAATTAAGTGGACACATTCCCAAGAAAAATGAAATTTTTCATAACCCGCTCGGGTTCTGAAAAATTCAAAATCACTCTTGGCTTGGTGTTACCGAGCCTTCAAAAAACCATTTAAAAATGGTTAAAGTTTCTCATAACCCATACGGGTTATGAAAAACTTTATATTTTTTTTGGGCCACAGATTTGGGCCATTTTTAACACCCAAAAATGTCCAACAACAAAAAAACCCAAATTACCTCATAAGATGAGCATGTTCTATTTTGCGTAACATTTTTTCAGTGTTTATATCAATTTTCGATCATGCCACCGCGTCGAAGAGGTAATATTTTATTTTTTTCATTGTTTTTGTTTTGTGTTTTGATTAAAGTGGGGTTTTTTTAATTGATTTCAGTTTTCTTTTATTATTTTTTGTTAGATTCTACAAACAATCCTAAAAAATGAAAGGGAAAACAAAGAACTCCTCCTACACAACCAACAGAACAAAGCCCCGTAGATATTTCACAACCACATTCACAAAACCCTCATGATGCTTCTCCAAAACCATAAAAACCTCAAGACACTTCTCTAAAACCATAAAATACTGAAAATATTGCTCATGAACAACCACCACCACCCCAAAACCCTTCGCCTCCTCCGGTAGATCATGTACAAGCCACACAGGATGAGCTTATCAATGGCCTGACATAAAATACTTCCCAAATATCTATACTAGTGAATAGGTTGAGGTCCTCTACTCAAGAGAACCACTCATCCATCATGAAAACCTTTGAACCTATGGCCAATAGTGCAATTGAGGTATCTAGATAGGTTACAAAATGGGGTTCGTGGAGGGATAGATGTCATGCATTTTATGCAGATGGGTTGTCATATGATCAAGTGAAAAGAAAGGGAATACTTAAACATGACATATGTGCTCTTTTCATTGATCCTAGAACTAATAACAACCTAATTACAAATATGATGCACTTTCCTATACATTGGTGAGTTCATGCCAGGATGAAAATAGATTTTTTCGATAGGTGGTATATGGTCTTTGACCAACCACCTTGTAATAATTAGGAGGTGCCTCTATATTTTTTGGAAAAGTTGTATTGTGAGTTTTTCCTTGGTGAGAAGCCAAATTAATTTAACATCCAATAGTTTCAAGGTAGAGGGAGAGGCTCTATGCAAGAGAGACCTAGGGCCCATAGGGTGGTACAGCCACAACATAGGAGGTGTATAACTTCTAAACCCATGGTTCATGTCATTGTCCCAATATCCTTGAAGGAGTCTATGGAGTTATAAACTCTTTGGGAAGCTTTATTATTGGCTGATGTCATTGTTCATCATGGGACACAATTGGTCAAAGAAGAGGATGTACCAACATGTACGAAACCTCCTTCATTAGCATCAACACATGCATCATTTGGCATAGGTGCCCCATTCAACATATGTATGCCACCTACCAGGGTTTATATTCTGGTGTATACATTAACGTGAATGAGGATGGTTTGACATCTCATTCGTGTACATTTTTTGGGAGTAGATGCAATGCTTACACTCCATAGGATATGGCCCTCACCGATGACCTAATGAGTATGTTATGTTGTGATCAGACATAGGTGTGTTTAATTCTATTTATGACATGTTACCAATTAAGTGACTAAATCTTATAAAAAGAAATGAGTTTTAATTCATAGAACAATTTAAATTGACACATAAATAAAATGCATTGCAGGGTGTAGTAGGTGGTGGGGTTACACATACTTTTTAGTCAACTCTACGGTCACAAGTAGTTTCTCCACTAGAGGTAAAGATTTGTAAATTTTTTTAAAATATAATAATACATTGGTTTCAAAATATATATTTTTAATATATGTGTATCATTACCTGGTGTTCTATAGGGCTTATCAGGGGCTAAGATGTCCCAACTTGATGATATCATACTTTCGGCCATTGACTTTGGCCTAGGTAGCTTTGCAGTACCATTTAGATTTAGATATTTCTTACTTAGATTTAATATTAAACATGTTCTTTTCCCTTATGTTAATTTTGTTTCTATTAGTATACCCCACCTTCCTCGAGGACATCTCGTGTGAGAAAGTCATTCTCTAACACTTTGAGGCAGAAAGACAAATCCTCCTAGACACCCAAACAACATAAGGTAATTTAGTACAATTTAAATTCATTTGTTAAATGTATTATGATTAAACATGTATATGTAGATATTGATAAATGCACTTAATTTATTTGTTCTATATACAGAAATAAATGGGGTTTATGGAATTAATGAATGCACCTGATGTTGATGAGGTTCAAGAGAGAGAAGAGGTAACATCTTCATATTCACTTTGGATTTCATTCTTGCTTATTCAAAATTTCTAAATCCTTCTATGAAGTTATAACATATGTTATCATTTTTCATACAAGAAATGGTAATAGTTGTCTCAGATTTGATGATGCCTCCTAAGAGTACAGGAGAACTATTTGAGGCTCTAGTGTGCATTTGTTCTACATATGTTAAACATACCTTTTTAGATATTAGTACACTCATTTTATTTTTTTAAAGTTCGTCAACAATTTTGGCTTATTAACTTGTATTAATTATCTTTTACCTATTACAACCCCCTTCAAAACTTCCCACTGATGCTCTACTATTCCATTTTGTTAGAAGTCTCACTAATAAAATATGGGTTCCAACACAACAGAGGGAAGAGATATGCTTATCTTCTTAACTCTTTTTTACTAAGTGCATAATGAAGTTGAAACCCTCTTGTTAACTCCTTTTGGATTACTTTTTTGTTTGTTTGAAGGCCCTAATTCCTTCCTGTATGACTATAATATCTTTTATCACTTACCATATGAAAAATTATTGTGATTGTTTCATCAGTGAATTTTCCTCCTACGAGCATAGGAGATCCATTTGAGGCTCTGGTATGCAATTTTTTTTTAGTCCATGCATTTTATTTTTTTAGTGTTTCTTGACATATATGTTATTAACTTGTATTAATTTTATTTTACCTGTCACATCCCCCTTCATGACTTCCCATGGATCCTCTACATTTCCTCATAAGGAGTCATGATCATCAAAGAGGAGGTCTAGAGAAATAGAGGAAATAGGTATGCATGTCTTCTTAGATGAAACCCTCTTGTCAACTCATTTTGGATTTCTTTCTTGTATCTTAGAAAGCCTTGATTCCTCCCTCTATGACTATAAGATCTTTTATCACTTACCATGCAGGAAAAGATCATAGTTGATTCATCATTAAGTGTGCCTCCTACCAACATAGGAGATCCATTTGAGGCTCTAGTATGAATTTGTTTTTTAGCCCATGCATTTTTAGTTTTTTAGTATTTCTTGACATATATGTTATTAACTTGTATTAATGTTTTTAACCTATTAAAACCCCCTTCACAACTTCCTTTGGATCCTCTACCTTTCCTTGTAAGGGGTCTCATTCACCCACAAAGGAGACCATTAGATTTACTATACAACCCAAGTGCAAAAGAAAGAGATGAGGTAATTGACAATTCAACTGCCAACAAACTATAGTCCATTATTTAGTTATTTTTATATTATTTTGAGAAATGATATTTGATTTAGCATATGAATTATTCTTGTGCATACACCTAGTGAGCCATGCACTGCTTTGAAGAGGCACAATTTTAATGATCCACCATAGTCATAGATATTGATAGAGACATATAGATATGATTGTGGTCATTGAATGACCAATTTTTGTATATATTTGACATTTTTATTGTATTTATTGACCTTGACATGGCACATGCCACATAATTGTAACTATTATTGATTTGGCATCTATGCTAGCTTTTATATGTACATGATTATTGTTCATTTTGATATATATAAAACTTGACATTCGATCCAATTTGTTTATTGTGTGCATATATTTGTACTTAAAAACTTAGTGATCCTACTTATGCATTGTGTGTATGTCTTCATACTTTGAAATGTATAGATGTATAATTTAAATATGATTCAATTTGTTCATTACAAGTGCCATCAACATCGCTAAACTTCATTGTTGGAATATACATTAGGAATGATCAATTCAATATATCTACCTCTTTTGACACCTTTTGACATGTTTCAACAAATAAAAATTGTTAATTTTGTCTATTTGAACCTTTCTTAGGCTATTGGAGTAGTTTTTCTGGTTTGGGAGAGTGTTTAGAGGGTAGGTGCTTTGTAAACTAGTCATAATTAGCCCTCAGATGCACTTAGGTAAGAAATGTTTTTGTTCATTTTTGTCATGAACCAAGACTTCCATTACATTCTGTTGGGTAGGTTTACCCTAAGCATGGTCCCACTTCACCTCTCGACACGCTGGCATGTTGGAACACTCACCGACATACCCTACTGACAATGTCCCTTGTGTAACTGAATTGGAGTAGCAATATTTCTATTCATTGTAAGCACAAAATGACACTTCCATCATGTCCGATTGGGCAATTTTACCCTAGGCATGGTCCCACTTTGCCTCTCAGCATGTAGGAATGCTCGTTGACATACCCTACTAGAAATGTCCCTTTTATAAATGACTTGGAGCAGAAACATTTCTATTCATTGTGGGCATGAACTAACACCTCCATCACATGCATTTGGGTAGTTTTACCCTAGGCATGGTCCCACTTTTCCTCTCGTCACATTGGAACCCTCACCGACATACCCTACCAATGATGTCCCTCAAGTGCCTAAGTGCAAAAAATTATCAAACATTGAAATATTGTTTCTTGTAAACTGTGGCACTTGCACATGATTTTTGTTAGCCTATGGGGTCATGTTAGCCCCCCCTACAATAATGTGTCTCATTTTTTTAAGACTCGGAGTGATTTATGCATGGTAGCACTTTTTCTATTGATGCAAAATTCATCAGATGCACTTAGTGAAAATTCACCAAGTAGTCCACATCATGTTTTGTTCATCATGGGCACAAAATCACACTTTCATTGCCTCTAGTTGGAAAGGTTTTCCCTAGGAATGGTCCTACTTTTCCTCTCGGCACTCTAAAATGCTCGATGATGTACTCAATGGTGCTTAGTGCATCTTGGGGACACTTCGGTCTGGCATGGTCATGAATGTTTGAGAGACTCTGTGGAAAAAATGAGGTTGTTCTTGGGGTTTACCCATCCAACCAGAGCTAATGGCACAAATAGTTTTAGGCCACGAAGAATGGTTTGAAATATATGTAGTGTTTCTCATTTCAAATGAGGCATGTTGCAAGTTTTTACATAAACCAAGATTGTATTTCCAAATTAAAATGAAGTTGAATCTCCCAAAATTGAAATAGGTTATTGTAGGCCTCCATAACATGGTCTTGTAATACTTGACATCTCTCCAATACATCCAAAAAGGTCTGAGATATGGGACTCAAAATATCATTTGCCAATGTTGCTTAGTGCACCTTAGGGACACTTTCGTCCAACATGGTCACGGGCATTTGAGAGACTATATGGGAAAAAAGAGGTTACTCCTAGGGTTTTTCCAACCAAACGGAGATAATGGCATAGACGGTTTGAGGCCACGATGAATGGTTTGAAAGATATGCAGTGTTTCTCATTTCAATTGAGGCACATTGCAAGTTTTGACATAAACTGAGATTGCATTACTAAATTAAAATGAATTTGAATCTCCCAAAATTGAGATTGTTTATTGTAGGCCTCCATAACATGGTCCTATAACACCTTACACCTCACTGATACCTTGCACGAGGTCTGAGATATGGACCTCAAAAGATTGTTGCCCAATGTTGCTTAGTGCACCTTAGGGACACTTTGGTCTAGCATGGTTGTGAACGTTCAAGAAAATCCATGGGAAAAATGAGATTGTTCCTGGTGTTTATTAGGCAAACTGAAGCTAATGGCCTAGATGGTTTGATGCCATGACAAACAAAACACTCATCGACATACCCTACCAATAGTGTCCCTTAGGCGTCCTAAGTGCACAAAAGTGATAAACTTTGTCAGGGTATTTCTCTCAATCTGGGGCAGTTGTGTATGATCCATCTAAAGCTACAAGATTGTGAGAGGCCCCTATACAATAGTGTATCTCATATTTTGAAGACTCCAAGTTATTTTTTGAGGGAAATAATTTTTCTATTGATGCAAAAACTATTAGAGGCATTCAATAGAAAGGTGCAAGGTAGACCAAATCTCTTTGTGTACTTTGTGGGCATGAACCGCCACCACAAGCATGTTCGATTGGGAGGTATACCCAAGGCATGGTCCATTTTTGGCTCCCCACTCATTGGAATGCTCATTGATGTACCCTACCGACAATGTATGTAATAGAAGCTCTTTAGTACAAGGAATATTCTTGATGAATATGGGATTGCAGCTACAACTATCTCTTCAATGCTCTCCATTGCCACCTTTGGCAAGGTAGTCTCGCTCCTCATTTTACAAAGGGTAGCTATCTATAGTCCAAGCTTTTAATTTAGTTGAAATTAACATGAAATATGAAATATGAAATATGAAATATGAAATATGAAATATGAAATATGAAATATGAAATATGAAATATGAAATATGAAATATGAAATATGAAATATGAAATATGGCTTCAAAGATTCATAATTAACATTTTGTGCACTTGATTACATCATGTAGGGTATCAAGTTATTTTGGCCATTAACATGAAATATGACTTCAACTATATTGAGCATTAACATGAAATATGACTTCAACTATATTGAGCATTAACATGAAATATGAGTTTATTTATTCATAATTACCACATGGAGGTATGAAGACAATATTTTTTTCACTTTGTATGTAATGAGAAATTTAATAATGATAAAATATAATGAAGACAATATTTTTTGCAATTTTCATGGCATGAAGAGGATACAAATGTAACAATAATAATTTCAATGTGTATTTATAATCAAATGATACAAATTTGGGCTCTCATTATTTGCAAATCAGCCTCATGGGCACTTTTATATATAAAATTTCGCATCTAGTATGCATGATCAAGATCATTATTATTTATATATACAAAATTTTACATCTAAATATGCACATTACAACTCATTTTTATTTTTATATACAAAATTTAGCATCTAAATATGCACATTATAGCTCATTGATGTTTTTATATACAAAATTTGGCATCTAAATATGCCCATTACAACTCATATGCACATAGAGCACCTCCAAAAAAGAGAAGTTATGACATTTCACAAAAGATATATACACAATTGTCAAGATTATTCTACCATATTGTAGAATTATTCTTCTAGATGGCCCGAAATCAATCAAGTGAACCTTCTGGATCAACTCTAACCCTTAGTGTCTCAAGTATTGCCCCGTGTTCATATTCAAAAACTTTCCACAAATTCTTGTTAAGAGGTTGACCATGATATTTAATCAATTAAATATTTTTTGCAACAACAAGGTTTGAGTAATGAAGAATATGTCTATGTGTCTCAAAATCCTCAAACAACCAGGTATTAGAATTTTTGATAGGGTACCTGCATTTTATAGAAGGATAAGTTAATGTCAAAATCAATACAAAGTGTAATAAAATGAGTTTAAGAGGTCTCAATACAACTCAACACAATTATGGTACCTTCTAATCCATGTCCCTATCACAACAACAGATCTTGTTGGGTACACAATACCCTCTCCATCAATGACTATAATTTGTTTTTGGCCTCAATACAAGACACAAAAATTAATTTGTTCCTTCTTCATTGTTCTCATCTGCAATAACTGCATATACATGACCTGCATTTAATAGAAGGATATAAGTTAATACCAAAATCAACATAAAGCACTAATAAATAGAGCTTAAAATTGGAATTACCACATAAATTACCTGGTTCAACTAGCTCAGATACGTGGTCAAAATTTGTTGATGCTTCAATCTAGTTCAGTTGTAGTGCTCTAGGAAGTTGATATGTAGCTAGGGTTTGCAAAGGTCTACTAGACCATTTGTCAACCCACTCTTTTGATTCACATTCATCCCATACAAAATGCATACATGAAGAGAAAAGGCATGCAATCTGTCTAGTATAAATAGCTAATGATGTTGCATTTAAACTTCTAAATGAATGCATGTCACTTGATCAAGAAAGTGTGCAACAATCTAAATAGTTTTCAATGTTAGATTCATGTATTAACCAAAAATATTTAAAAATAGCATACTTTCCTGCATTACCTTGTCCCATCATAGAGTTACACCATTGCACAATTGTTTCTACATCTATTAACACTACACCACCTTCGTACTTCAATTCATCTCTAGTAAGATCTCTTTTCACACATGCTCATGCACTATCATGCTCTCCCTTTCCATGTCCTTCCTTAGTGAAATTCCAAAAATATTGCAAACCACTTGTCATATGCATCCTACTCAACTAGTAGAACATCCTTGGATTCTAGAATTGTGAGGTGCAATTGTCTGACCATATTAAGTGTTGGTTGTATCTTATATCTATTTCCCTTAAACTATCATAGAAGACTGTAAAGCATACTTGCACAAACTCTAACAAATGAGTACTATCATCGCTAATATAAAATTGATACTCTCTTATAACTTTTATGTCCTCTATGCTATCATGTGCATGCATGAATGCTATGTGTACAAAAAATTTAATTGTGT
Source organism: Chamaecyparis obtusa (assembly GCA_027943335.1). Taxonomy (NCBI): domain Eukaryota; kingdom Viridiplantae; phylum Streptophyta; class Pinopsida; order Cupressales; family Cupressaceae; genus Chamaecyparis; species Chamaecyparis obtusa. Next base: position 168,560 of record BSBK01005836.1, on the reverse strand, counting down.
AGAGTGGTAATACATAGGTTGTACTTCATTTTGAGGTTTTAGTGTATAATTATTAGCAAAATCAATGATAGAGACAATAGTACCGAGGGTAAAAGTGTCCTTACACAACTTGAATTTCTCATCTAACAAAATAGCTCTATTTTTTTGGCCTATGTACTCATAAACTAGTTTCTCTTCAAACATCTTCATAAAATCAGCTACACATATATCCATTTTCACTAACTCACACCTCTTTAATTATTTTTCATCTTTAACACCATATGTGACTAACTTGTATTTTCCAATAGAAACTAGTTGCTTACCAATTTCATGTGTGTTATCTAGATGTAGGCATCTACGCAACTGTTGTAAACCACTGCATGTAGGACAAAAACCTTTCAAACACATCATCTTATAGTAAATGCACTTGTCATCTCATCTACATAGTATACTTGAAATAAATTCTCTCGATGACTTAGGAGGTGCTTGTAGACTACATTCCTGCAAAACATCATCAGTGTGAAAAGTACAACATATATAACGATAAATATCATAATGCATAGAAAATTCAACTTGGACCCTGCAAAAACATGTAGTACGTGCATGATTAATATTAACATAAAATGGTTTTGTCATCTCAAAAAATCTTTGACTAATTTTAATCTGAGGAAAGTTTTGAAGAAACCTTTTATAAAATTGTGTTTGATTCATATCTAAATAGTTTTTTGGATGTGGCTCATGATTTTTAATTCCAATTCACCTTCTAACAACATCTCTTTTGTTGGGTGAAACCCTTGTGTTTTCATGCCAAAATTTGTCAATTAATGTTCTTAGTACATCAACAACAACATTGTCTTTGTGTGGGAATCTACCTGAGAACGCCCAAAGAGAATTATGTTGTTCTTCTCCTTTTCCTTGAATAATTTTATCTCACCTCTCTAAGGCATTGCTTAATGTTTTTGTACTTATCCTTAATGACTTTCTTGTTTTTCTTATTAAATGAGATTTTTTCACTTCATTTCCCATTATGGTTGATGTGAGGACATGACAAGTGTGTGTGTTTTTGAACCAATGGCTTGATATGCATCAAATAGATTTCTCACAAGTGTTCTTTCACTACTACTTTTGGATGTCCTTAACCCCAAAATTCTCATTGTCTCTCTAAATTTCATATTTTTAATCATTTTAATAACTAATTGGCATCTTCACTATGGTTTAAGTTTTCAAAATAGTTATTCCAAATTCTTCTACAAGTTATTTCATAAATTTTATCATGCATTGGCTTCACAATATTTTCATCAATGTCAATTAGAAACTTTGATTTTCTACAAATTATTCAGTTGTTAAGATTGGGGAATGGTCTTCATTTTCATTAGGTGCATTATGTGCATTAATCACATCAAATTGAAATGGTGTATCTTCTTCAAATTCATTAGGTAAATTAGGTGCATTCATCACATCAATTTTAAATGATGTATGTTCATTGCATTCATTAGGTGCATTTGTCACATGCATTTGAATTGGTGTATGTTGATAAATTTCATTTGGTGAATTAGGTGCATTTGTCACATATATTTCAATCAGTGTATATTGGTCATTTTAATTTGGTGCATTAGGTACATTCATAATGTCAATTTGAATTGTTGCATGTTCATCATTTTAATTAGGTGCATTAAATGATGTACCTTCACATAATTTCCTCATACACTACTTTTGTCTTTCCTTTGTTGCCTGTAGTTGTTCAATTGATCCTCTCTTGTTCTTTCCCATTGTTTCAATAATTATTGTCCTACACAACATACACAATCAAATACCAAGAAAGAAACAAATTAGAATCATTTGGTTATAATATCAAGTAATAAAAATAAATTAACTTCAAGAACAAACCAAAAAAAAAAGATAGATCAATCATTGCAAAGAAAATTTGACAATAAAAATGCAAACATGATTGTTACTATTGCAGAAAATCATGTGAAACAGCAATGGGACCTCCAAACAAGTTGCAATTCTAGTTTTAAGGTTTTTGGGAGTAAAATATAAAGGTTTCCTCATAACTCGTATGGGTTATGAAAGCCTAAATACAACATCCATATTTTCTCATAACCTGTGTGGGTTATGTAAAACAAAAACTATTAGCCTTACTTCTGCATAACCCATATGGGTTATGTAAAACTAGAAACCCAAGAGGAAGTGGGGAGAGAGAGATATATATATAGGGAGGGAAGAAGAGATAAATAGGATGGGAGAAGGAGAGAGAGAGAGAGAGAGAGAGAGAGAGAGAGAGAGAGAGAGAGAGCTGAACGAGGATAATTAGGGCTTAAAATAGATAGAGATGTTGATGAGGGAAGGAAGACAAGAGAGAGGAGATGAGAAGAGTCATGCATGTATACAGATGTGTGTGTGTGTGTGTGTGTGTGTGTGTGTGTATAACTATAGATTTGCATATATACATACATAGACACATATCATATATGTAAATCTAAAAATATGTGTAGTGTATTACACATTTATAAGCAAATGTTTTTTATGTCTTCATAACCTGTATGGGTTATTTCAAATTGAAAATGACATTTTATATCTTCATAACCCGTATGAGTTATATAGAATTTGAAATTGTTCTTTTTGTTTTTCAAAACCTGAACGGTTTACTTTGTATATCAAAACCTGTATGGGGTTTGGCTTGGTAAAAGGGTTGGAAAATAACCCTAAGGCTTGCAAGCCCATTTTCCCTCCATTTTTGTTCTTTTACACATGTTTTCAACTTCCAACATGCTTTATCGACTTTGTCATCATTAAGTTTACAAATGATCAAGTGGGTATCTCTAAAATTATCCCCATACTCGCACACATCTTCACAACTTTTTGACCATATTAATGTTTCTATTTTGGACAACATTAGTATAGTAAACTTTAATTTTCTTTGGCAGTGCCTCAAAAGTCCTCACAAACATATGTCTACTATTTTATTAATAAATTTGGATCTACTTGACCAAATTCAAAATAAATTACACATTACTATTCTACACTAGATTTTATACACTTTTTTAAAAAAAGTTTGCATTTTCAATTTTTTTGATGCAAGTTATGCCCGGCACATGAACAAGTACTAAATTTTCAAGATGCGGTCACTTCAAAAAATCATTAAAAAAAATACTCAAAAGTAAATTACAAAAAAATACACAACTTATATATCTCACTCTTACCTATCATCCTACCAAAGAGTTTTTCAAAATATTAAATCTAGCTATATATTTTCTGAAGCAAACAAAAATAGATATATTATGTTTTTCTAAAAAAATTAGGAACAATTTTTCATGTGCAATAGGTTTGACCCTCTTAATCTTGTTAGAGCAAAGAATGAATTTAATTACATTGATTAAATTAACTTTGCTACCTCTTAAGATTTCACTTTATGCACTTGCATTAGTCATTTAATAATTAAATCTAATTTTTAAATGCCTATTTACCTATTAGGGTTTCCCATTAGGTTTTTTGATCTCCTTCTATAAGGATTGATCCATTGTATATTTTCATTCATTCTTTGGCTGATAATAAACTTTCATATTGTCAGAGCAAAACCCGTGTTTGTTTCCTACATATTTCTTCCTTGTGACAGGTTTTTGCATGCAGGTTTCTTGGGCTTAATAGATTTTTTTTTCATCAAATCTTACATGGTATCAAAGTTGGATCTGTTGTAGCTTGTTCATGTTTGAAGAAAAAAAGGAGAAAGGGTTTGACAGAAGAAATTTGGGATTTTTTCAGCTAATTTGAGAGGTTTTGGTTATAGTTTTCAAATCTAGTATACTCTATAGGACATCATTTTTTGTGAAAGGGCATTTTTTTGGGTGTCCTTCTCAGTGCCATTTATAGTGGTCTCCTTCTTGGTGTCATTTTCCAGACTTGCACCTTATTCCTCTAAACATCATACATGAGCCGATGTATGTGTTGACAGATCTAAAAAGGCAGAACTTCAAACCCTCACGGGCACTGTACTTTGAATTGCAATCTTTTTTACCTAAGATTTCTATCCAGATTTATGGATATTTTCATAAAAAAAATTCAAAGGTACACATGATACTCATTTGAAGTTTTTTTTCTCTCTCATTGTAAGCAATATTTTCCAGCTTCTAGGGTTCGGTTTATTAAATTATGGGGGGTGTTTTATTTCTTGTTTTTTGTAATTTACTTCAGTAAACTTGAAATTATATCAAAACAAAACCCTTCTAAAAAAATGGCCGATACCTCTTCTTGTCTCAAACTTCTGACCCCTCATAACTATCACACATGGCAATCCCTGATGACATGACTTCTTCGGTCAAAAGGGTTGTGGTCTTGTTTAGACATAGTGCAGCCAATTTTACAGAGGCCCTTCGAGGTCATGCAGCATAGGAACAAGATGGATGAGGCAATGGGATTGATTTCTTTACATGTATCAGATAGTCTACAGTTTCATCTTGATGGGTGCAATACCCCTCTAGCTATGTGGACCAAGCTTAACACCTTGTTTGGTACAGTGAATGAGTTCAAAGCACTTTAGATTGAGGTAGAGCTTACCTCTCTTATACCAGATCATTTTCCATCCATTGAGGACTTCTTGATGAAGTTCAAGAAGTAGAGGTCTTTATTACAAGGATGTGGAAAGCCCAAGACTAACACAGAGTGTATCTACCTGATTCTGTCAAAGCTTCAGGGAAACTTTAAAATTTTCTCCTTCACCTTCCACTCTACCATGGATGCATTGGGTTAGAGATTCTAGATGCCCACTTTTGAGGTGTTCTTTGATCAGTTGACTAGAGAGTAGGCCAAGCTCACACAGTTGGATTCTTTATGTGGGACTAAGAACCAAGCTTTGGTTGCTCAGACTTCTGAGGGGACACAGAAGAAGAATCAGAAGCCCAAAACAAATTTAGTTGGTAGTGAGCATTCCTCCAAGCCACCTCAGAAAACAAAGTCTAAGAAATCCACTCCTAAGGGTAAATCTTCTAAGTCTGGTGAGTCTTCCTCCAAGACTACAAAGTTCACAGGTGAACCTTGTAGTTTGCGTGGCAAGGAAGGGCATCCCATTTCCAGGTGTTGGAAATGTCTTGAGGCTCTAGAGGAAGCCTTGCAACAACATAGTATTGCTTCTCCATAGCCTTCACCTACTCCCACAGTGAAAGGCCATGCTCTTTCTTCACGAGCATTATCTTCCATTGCTACTTGGATCATTGATTCAGGTGCTTCACACCATATGACACACACACCCAGTTTGGTTACCTCACTTGCTTAGAGTACTACTACATAGATTACAGTTTGTGAATTAGCACAACTTTTAGTTACAGGTTCTGGTACTATTTCATTGGATGGTGGCTCTCTACAAGATGTTCTTTTGGTTACTGCCATTTCTACGAACCTCTTGTCTATCTATCAAATTTTCCATTATGGTTCTGGTAAGACAATTGAGTTCTCACTGCATGATATAGTTATTAGAGACCTCCATGATCCTGATTTGGTTGTTTCTACTGGGAGTGTTGATTCAGATTCTCACTTATACAGGTTTGATGGCTTTGAGAGCTTCGATAATACAAGTGTTTCTCTTGTTTCTCATGAAAACATAGAGAGAAAGCTTTGGCATGAGCATTTTCACCATGTCAACTATAGATATCTATAACAGATGAGTACACAGGAGTTAGTGATTGGGCTTCCTCAGATCTCTTGCACTGATGGTGTTTGTCGAGGTTGTGCCCTTGGAAAACATCATAGAGAACCCTTTTCGATAGGTAGATCCTCACGTGCTAAGGCACCATTAGAGTTTATACATAGTGATCTCATGTCATTTCCCACTCCTTTTTTTGGTTCTCATTATGTGCTCACCTTTATTGATGACTTCTCCAGATGCACATGGGTGTACTTATTGAAGTACAAGTCTAATGTCTTTGATTCATTTTGATTGTTTAAGACATTTGTGGAGAATTTGTCTGGTCTTTCTGTTAGGCAGATACACACTGACAATGGGGGGAATATGTGAATCAATATTTTCATGATTTTTGCATTGAGCAGGATATATTGCATCAACTGATAGTTCCCCATACCCCTCAGTAGAATGGTGTTGCTGAGAGAAAGAATAGAACATTGCGGGAGATGGCCACTTGTATGATACAGTCTTAAGATATGCAGCCTTCTTTTTGGGCAAAGGCAGTGAATTGTGCCAACTACATTTAGAATCGAATGCCTCATAAGGCATTAGAATATTTGGCTCCTGAGAAGGCTTGGTCCCATGTCAAGCTTGATATTTCTACATTTTGAGTGTTTGGTAGTGAGGCTTGGGCATTTATTCTAGATGCTCAGAGGAAAGACATGGAGAGGAAGAGTCAACCACTAATATTTGTTGGCTACTATGATGATATGAAGGTGTACAAGTTGTTTGATCCTGATTCTAGAGAGGTCTTGTTTCGGCAAGATGTCTAGTTTGATGAGTGCTATCCTCAGATGGAGCCTCCATCACTAGCTTCTCCCTTATTTCCTAGTACTTCCTCTTCTCCTCTTTAGGATTCTATATCCACTAAGGATGATTTAGATGATGATCCACCTTCCCCTCCTCCACTAGATATTCTATGAGTGCCCAAGTGGGCTCAGGATACTGTCAGTGTTGTTGGTTCTTTGGTAGGAGATCCTTCAGATACCTGTCATACTCATGCTCAATGATCTGGTATTGGTCTTTTGATTCATACTATTTTAGATGATCCTTAGAAGTTTTCAGAGGTGATAGGACATCCTGAGTGGGATAGGGCTATGGATGAGGAGTACTCTTTGATGAAGAATCACACTTGGGATCTTTGTACTCTTCCAAAAGGAAGAAAGATGGTTCGGTGCAAGTGGGTGTACCATACCAAGTATGTTGTAGATGGTTCTATTGATCGGTATAAGGCATGTCTTGTTGTGAAGGTCTTTTCATAGGTGGAGGGTATTGATTACTCTGAGACCTTTTCTCTTTTTGCCAAGATAAATTCTATTCACTTGGTACTTTCTTGTTAAAATAATAATAACAAAATATAGAGTTAGGAAATTGCTTAATCAATGAGCAAGGAAAAGAATATTTACCATGAATAATCACAAAACTAGGAGCATTCACCAAAGCACAAGGAAACAAGGAGACAATATTTTGAAGGGGGAAAAGCATAAAAAAAACTCCGTGATATAATGAATGTGGCAAAAATGCCTAAGAATGAAAGAGAAAGAGAGAGAGAGAGAGAGCTTAGCTCAAACAATGTTCAAGAAGAAGAAGAATCTCATGTGAGGAGAGAAGGAGAGCCATCTCTTAATAGAGATGTGAGAAAGGATATACATTGTAACTCCCATTTCTGTTTATGCCACATTTCACTAGTGTGTGAGACAAGTGTAGGATTCCTCATAAGGAGGAATATCTATTTTCCTTAATAAAAGAAATTACAAATATTACATGTCCTCCCACTTGGACTAGAGGATGAATACAATAGGATACCTTGGTTTATCCTTTAAATACATAATTTACCAAAGAAATATTAAATTCTAACACCCCCCTTTAATCTTTACTTGGGGTAACTACATCAAGGGGTATCAAACCCAAATTGTTACAATGAAATTCAAATTTCTCTCTAGAAAGAGGTTTTGTCAAAATATTTGCCACTTGATCTTCACCTTTGCAATGGAAGAGGGAAAATTTCTTTTCTACAATGTGCTCTCTAATGAAGTGGTGGTGGAGAGAAATGTGCTTTGACTTTGCATGGTAAACTAGATTCTTTGCCAAGGCTATTGAACTCTGATTGTCACAATACAATGGTGTAGGTTCTTGTTGAGGTAGACCCAAATCTTCAAGTATTCTTCTAAGCCATAGAGCTTCTTTAGAGGCATGAGTAAAAATTTTATATTCAGCTTCAGAAGAACATAGAGACACAAATTGTTCTTTTTTACTTTTCCAAGATATAGAACCTGAACCAAGAGAAAAACAATACCCAAAAGTAGATTTCCCATCATTGGGGTCTCCACCTAGATCTGAATCAGTAAAGCCTTTTAAAGAAAAATCAAAATTTGGATCATAAAATAATCCTAAGTTAATAGTACCTCTAATGTAACGAAGTATTCTTTTAGCAATTTTGAAGTGACTTTGTTGAGGTTTGGACATGAATCTTGAAACTAAACCAACACTAAAAGATAAAGCAGGTCTAGTAAGGGTTAGATAAATTAAACTACCTACAATTTCTCTATAAGGAGTAGCATCTATGAAAGGAGATTCCATATCTATCATTAACTTAGTTCCTAAATCACATGGAATTGACACAGGATTAGCATCATTCATATGAAATCTATCTAGGAGATCTTTAGCATATTTACTTTGAGAGATAAAAATACCCTGATGGGTTTGCCAAATTTGCATTCCTAAGAAATAATGTAAAAAACCTAAATCTGTCATTTGAAATTTTTGGTTGAGTTGGAACTTAATATCAAAAATTAACTGGTTAGAACTAGAAGTAAGAATCAAATCATCAACATACAAAATGATAATAATAATGTCATCTTCACTATCCTTGATATACAAGTTAGGATCATTTTGACTTCTTTCAAAACCTTGAGAAATAAAGAAAGCATTAATTTTGGAATACCACTCTCTAGGAGATTGTTTTAAACCATAAATGGACTTCTTTAGTTTGCAGACTAAATGTTCATTACCTTGTTGAATAAAACCAGGAAGTTGAGACATATAGATTTCTTCATGCAAATCACCATTTAAGAAGGCACTTTTAACATCCATTTGGTGAATAGGCCAATTCATTTTAGCAGCTAAAGCAAGAAAAACTTTAATGGTAGGCATTTTAGCAACAGGAGCAAAAGTTTCATTATAGTCTATTCCTTCAATTTGAGAAAAACCATGTGCAACTAATCTAGCCTTAAATTTACTAATTTCATTATTGGAATTTAACTTAGTTTTATATAACCATTTACAGGAAACCAGATTTTTACCATGAGGTAAAGTAACTAAATCCCAAGTATTATTAGAAATTAAAGAGTCATATTCTTCTTGCATAGCAGTTTTCCAATGAGGTTGATTTTTAGCTTGAGCAAAGGTTTGAGGATCATTAGAATTAGAGAGAGAAGTCATAAGAGCATAATTACAGTAGTTTATCCTTATAGGTTTAAGTCCACCCTTTCTAGCAATGTAATCATCACCTTCATTAAGTAAATCTTTAAACCATTTAGGATTTCTCCTAGAATTAACAGAAATATTACTAGGAGTAAACAGATTATTACCATCATCATCATCATCATCACTGCTACTACTAGAAGGAATAAAATCATTAGAAGGAGTATCATTAATATCTATTTGTTCATAATTATCCTATTTATTAGTATTATCCTTAGTGTTAGGAGCAGAAACAAAAGGAACAGAAACTTTAGGAGCAGAAATAGAAGGTGCAGAAATAGAAATGTGAGGAATAGGGTTGAGAGACGGAGGTTGGTCCTCCACAAGAACTATGTTGTTGTGACTAAAATCAGAATCTAAAATTTGAGAATAGTCATGAACACCATTTTCAGTGATGCAAACATCTCTAGCTATGTGAACTTTATTAGTAAGAGGATCATAAACTCTATAAAATTTAGTGTTCTCTAAATAACCAACAAATATATGAGGTGAGGATTTAGGATCTAACTTTTTCCTTTTCTATTTAGGTGTGTGAACATAAGCAGTGGAGCCAAAAATTTGTAAATGAGACAAGTTGGGTTTCATTCCTAACCAAACTTCTTCAAGAGTTTTATTTGGTAGGGCCTTAGTAGGAGTTCTATTAAGAATATAGGTGGCACATGCCATGGCTTCAACCCAAAATTTATAATCTATATTTCTAGCATGTAAAAAGCATCTAGCCATTTCTACTATTGTTCTATGCTTACGTTCTGCCACACCATTATGTTCTAGTGTATAAGGAACAGTAAGCTCATGTTTGATACCAAAAGATCTTAAATAAGAATGAAAAGCATGATTAACATATTCAGTACCATTATCAGTCCTAAGAATCTAAATTTTACAACCACTTTGTCTTTCTACAAAAACATGAAATTCAGCAAAAATATCAAGGACTTGATCTTTACTATGTAGGAAATAAATCCAAGTTCTATGAGAATAATCATCAACAAAATTTAAAGCATATTTAGAGCCTGAAATAGAAGTATTTTCCATAGGACCTAAAAGATCACTGTGAATCAGAACTAACTTATTATTAGCTCTCCAAGATGATTTATGGGGAAAAGATTCTCTATGCATTTTACCACTCATACATCCATTGCAGTCAAACTTAGAAGGAGTAAACTTAGGTAGCCCATCTACCATATTTTCTTTTTGCATTAAAGAAATATAATCAGAATTTAAATGTCCTAGCCTCTCATGCCAAATGTGAAAATCAACAATAGTGAGTAAAGAATATCTAGGAGAGGAAAATTGATAAAATTTAAAGAGATTATCATCATCTAATTTAGCATTAGCAACTATCTGATCAATATTGGGATCAATGATATGGCAATTCTTTTTATGAAACTCAACCTTATAATCTTGACATAATTGAGGAACAGAAATAAGGTTAGCTTTCAAATTGGGAACATAAAGCACATCATGTAATTTACCATTTGGAATGGAAACATTACCAGTGCCTTCAACTTGACAGCAATGATTATCAGCTAAGGAAACAAGAATATTCATAGAATCAGGTTGCAAAGAATCAAAAACTTCCTTATGAGATGTAACATGTTGAGATGCACCACTATCAATAATCCATTCAAGTGGTTTAGAAGCATTAAAATAGACAGTAAAAGCAGAATGAGATTGATTTCCATTAGGTTTTCCATTATGTTGGTCATCCTTTTATTTCTTAAAATAATTATGTATTAGGTGACCATTTTTACCACAATAGGTACAATGTGGCCTATTTGACTGATTATTATTATGATAGTTATTGGAAGGCCTAGAATTGTAATGATCATTAAATTGTTGGCCTGAGTTATTATTTGAATTATTAGTATTGTTAGATCTTTGATAGTTTTGGTTATTTTGATTAGTGTTAGAAGATCTATTGTTATTGTGACTTTGAGAGACATATGCATGTTCGTGAGTTTTAAGTATGCCAAATTGAATTAATTTTGCTTCTTCTTGATGCAACATATTTTGAAAGATAACATAAGTTAGTTGAGATGCTAAAGAAGGAATAGCTAACTAAGAGTAAATATTTGTAATAAACTGTTGGAACTATCTAGGCAAGCATTTACAAATAATTATGTGGATTATCCTTAAATCAGAAAGAGGAACTTGTAAACCAATTAGTAAAACTTTAATTGAATCAAACTTGAGCAAGAAATCATCAACAGAGTTGAAATCAATATACCTGAGGTCTTCAAGTTGGTCTTGAAGCTGAATTTTTTGAGTCTCATCTGCACTGTCATAGGTATTTTTCAGGATGTCCCAAGCCTGATGGGCTTCTGTACAAGTAGAAATTAAGACATATAATTTAGGCCTTAAGGAGATCCTAATTAAACCAAGTGCTTCCTCATTTTTAGTCTGCCAAGCAGTCTGGTCAGCTTGAGGAGCAGAGGTTGCTGGTTTATAACTAGCATTAGTTGCAATATCTAAAATATGATAGAATCTAAAGATGAAGGTCATGTGTGTTTTCCATGCATGATAATTTTTACTAGTTAACTTTATTTTTGGCATCAGGGTAGTCATATATAAAAAATGAAGTTTTAAACAAGGGAAAAAAGAAAACTAAAACAGAACATAGAAAGGAAACTTAGATCAAATTATATACACTTGCATGCAGCAGCAGAAAGCTATAAAAGCTTACGCCAAGGAGGCATGCAAGGAAAAGCAACAAACAAAGAAAAATAAAACAAACTAAGAACACTAAGAGTGAACAGATCTCGGTTAAGCTGTTATTAATTAACAGATAACAACGAGAATCTCTTGCATGCAAAGAGAAAGAAAACTAAATCTATTGCATGCAAAGGAAAAAAAATAGAAGAACTAAAAGGAAACTGAAATAAACTAAATAAACTTGTAAATAATGAAAAGGCAACATGATCCTGCAAAATAAACGTTAGAAAACTTAATTGAATCTTTAAAAAACTTTAATTAATAACGTGAGTTAGAAGATGAGTTGAAGCTAATTTTTATTGTGCATGTGAAAAAATGACTAATATGAACTAAGAGGATCAACAGAGTTATAAAATAGCCCAATAAACCCTACAAAAAAAATGTTAAGGGAAAAAAAACTAAAACATAAATAATGAAAAAAAATTCCGTAGAAAGACTGATAAAACACAATGCTAAGATCATGTCAATTAACAAATGATTTATTCTAACCAACTTAAGCAATTAAATAAAAGCAATTAATATGATTCTAACTTTATTTCAAAAAAAAAATGTGCTTAACCTTGAATCACACTGAGAATGATAAAGAAACAACTAAAAAGATGCTAAAAAATGCTAAAAAAAACTATTGAAAAACTTATAATGCAACTAAAAGGCTTATAAAGCTACTAACCAATGCTGATGCGATATACTATTACAATAAAAATCTGAAGACATTCAAAAGAGTTAAAAATAGGCTTTCAAAGGCAATAGCCTGTACTACCACTTTTCCACCGATTCTAAATTTCTTACACTTAACAAAATAATGGGAAAAGAAAAGGCCCAAACATGTCAAAAAATTAGGGTCTAAAAGAAAAAAAACACAAAGAACTATAAATCCAACATAAAGAAGTCGCATGCAAACTTAATTATTTTTATTTTTCTATAGGAATGTGATGAAAGCGGGAAATGCACCAAATGAAATAAAAAAAAAACTTTGCATTCGAAACACACGACAGAACGAGATCTAAAATCGCTACCGCCAATCAGAAGAAATAAATATGAAATATATAAGCTTCAAGAAATATGAAGGTGAGACCCCTGCAATAAAATGTTAGCAGAGATCCAAAAAACTGAGCACAAAATGATAATCAAAGCAGTCTCAATCAGAGCACAATAATCAACAATATACAATATGCAATGGCTACAAACATACAAAACTTCCGTTGTGCCAATATGCAATGCCAGTTTAGATAAAAAACTACAAAGAAAATAAATTTTCACAAAGAGATATCTGATCATGCCAATAACCTTGATCACTTAAAAAAAAACATAAAACTATTATATCATTAACAAGTACAAATTCATTCAAAAAACAAGAAGGATAAGATATGATAATAGGAAAAAATTTGATACCAGTGGAGGATCGCAATAGAGAATCTCAAATACCCGTAGAAAGGGGCCATATCTTCATGGCATAGCTCGAGATGAGGCTCAAATGAGCTAGAAACCATGACAAAATCCAAAACTTTTGCGATCAATGGCTTCCCGCGAGGAGGATCGAACAAGGAAAAGAAACCATCTTCAATAATCACAATCATGAAGATGGAAACCCTCTCTGTGTCCGATTTTGAATCAGCTGAGATGTTTTTGGAATGATCTTCTCAGACCAGACAAGAGCCAAAAGTCTCTTTAATGAAGAACATGAAAGGGGGAAACAAACAAAGGTAGCAGCTCGGGCACAATCAGGAAGGATTTGGCAAGCAAAGCGGCAGACTTTGAAACACCGAGGAGAGAAGTGGAGGCTACTGGTGGATTGTGCAAGGCGGTTGGTGTTTACCATTGTGTACTTGATAAGATAATGTCCACAAAATCCTTCCCTGAGGATAAAGCAAGGGCTGAGAATGAGATTTTTGAACAACACCTTGGGTATATAATGACAAATGATTTGAAAGGAACCAAATTGAACCAGCATGCAATCATGAACTAGCAAGAAGAAAGGAAACAAAACACCAAGAAAAGAGGAGGACGATATTGAAAAAAAAAGAAAAAACTAGAGATATTATTAAATAAGAATAGTCCTCTCTAAGCGAAGATCAAACCAATAATGCATATGTATTATATGTATAAAGGCATCGCATGCAAGGAGATATATTAACAACGCATGCAATAAACTATTAGCATAGTAATGATAAAAAAAAAATGCAGAGAATCAATGCAATGATTAAGATGAACGCATATAGAGATATGAAAAATGAAAAAATGCATGCAAATAAAAATGCTTTATAACAAACAATGAGTTTATATGAAGAAAAAGAATGCATGCAAGGAATAGAACTAAACTTAGAAACTAAAACAAGAATGCAAGAGTCGGTTAGATAGGAAAGACCAAAAAATAGTAATGAGAATGATTACAAATGCAAATTTAAATTCCAATTTCTCTTTAACGCATGCAATGATAAAAGGAACTGATATCTATAGAGAATATATATAAAAAATAGAAACTAAATTAGTAATTATAAACTATAAAAAAGAACTGATAATTAAATGAAATGCTAGGAACTAATTGTAATAACTAGCATGAGATTCAAATCTCTCTAAACAAAGAATAGAGCCACGATTGAAATATCTCCAAACCTACACAAACCAAATCAATAAGGTATCCAATAGATAAATTGGGTTTGGCAGTAAACCAGTCAAACCAAAAAAAAAATTGATTTTTTTTTCTCTTAATCAGATTAGTCAAAAAAAATATATACTCGCAATAAACTCTCTCAAGAGTCTCCGATATTGGAGTGCTCCAAGATATGGTAGTTCCTTCACCTATACACTCAATAATGGATTAAACCAACCCGCTCTGATACCATGTTAAAATAATAATAACAAAATATAGAGTTAGGAAATTGCTTAATCAATGAGCAAGGAAAAGAAGATTTACCATGAATAATCACAAAACTAGGAGCATTCACCAAAGCACAAGGAAACAAGGAGACAATATTTTGAAGGGGGAAAAGCATTAAAAAAACCCCGTGATATAATGAATGTGGCAAAAAATGCCTAAGAATGAGAGAGAGAGAGAGAGAGCTTAGCTCAAACAATGTTCAAGAAGAAGAAGAATCTCATGTGAGGAGAGAAGGAGAGCCATCTCTTAATAGAGATGTGAGAAAGGAGTTACATTGTAACTCCCATTTCTGTGTATGCCACATTTCACTAGTGTGTGAGACAAGTGTAGGATTCCTCATAAGGAGGAATATCTATTTTCCTTAATAAAGGAAATTACAAATATGACAAGTCCTCCCACTTGGACTAGAGGATGAATACAATAGGATACCTTGGTTTATCCTTTAAATACATAATTTACCAAGGAAAGATTAAATTTTAACATTTCTCTTGCAGCATCACAGGGTTGGATAGTGTATCAGATGGATGTGAAGAGTGTGTTCTTGCATGGGGATCTACATGAGGAGATCTATATGGAATAGCCTCAAGGCTTTTTGCAGGACTCTTCTCTTGTGTGTAGACTTCAGAGGTCATTATATGGTCTCAAACAAGCCCCTTGGGATTGTTATGAGAAGATGGACTCTTTCTTGCTAGCCTCACAATTCACCCACTATCATTCTGATCCTACAGTGTACATTCAGCGTCATGGGGCTGATCTTGTGATACTTGTGTTGTATGTTGATGATCTCATCGTCACAAGTAGCTCATCGTCTATGATTCAAAGTGTTCAGAGAGCATTGATGGAGCAGTTTGAGATGACAGATCTTGGACTTTTGCACTAATTTTTGGGCCTACAAGTTATTCAATCTTCGGATGGGATTTCCATCCACCAGTAGAAGTATGCTCTTGACATGCTTCAGAGATTTAGCATGCTTGATTGCAAGCCTGCTCCCACACCTTTTTAGTCAGGTGTTATTTTGTCTACCACTTTCTCTACTCCTTCAGTGGACTCCACCTTATACAAGAGACTTGTGGGTATTTTGTTGTACCTGACACACACTCATCTTGACATTTCCTTTGCAGTTGGCATTGTCTCTCAATTCTCCCATGATCCTCATGAGAGTCATTGCCAAGTTGCCAAACATATTTTGAGGTACATTCGGGGCACTACTTCATATGACATTCACTATACATCAGGAGATCCTCACATTGTTGGTTTCATAGATGTCGATTGGGGTGGTGATATAGATGGTCGTAATTCTACTTCTATCTTTGTTTTTTTGTCTTGGTTCTGGTCCTGTCACATGGTCTTGCAAGAAGTAGACTTGTTGTATTATCATCTATAGAGGTAGAGTATCGAGCAGCTGTGCTAGCTAGTCAAGAGGTTTTATGGCTTCGACAATTGATGACAGAGTTTGGGTTTCCTCCTGATAGTCCTACTCTTCTTTGGTGTGACAATCAGAGTGCCATTCATATTTCCTGCAACCCAATTGAGTATTAACGGACCAAGCACATTGAGATCCATATGCATTTCATCGGGTAGCTAATTCAGGATGGTTCTCTCAGCTTGGAGTATGTTCCCACTTTGGAGTAGGTTGTTGACATCTTCACTAAGCCTTTTGCATCCCCATGGTATCTTCAGTTGTGTTCTATGCTTGGGGTGAAGGAATTTATCCTTGGGGGGGTCTCATTGAGGCCTACCTTCCTTTCTTTTTTTTTTGCTTTCCGCATCTTTCTATCTCATTGAAGCCATGTTGCCAGGACCCAAATTTGCATTCAGCATTTTAGTTCATTTGCTTCTTTCTTGCATTGTTTGTAGCTGCATTATTTCTCATCTTAAGGGGGGGTGTTAGAGTAAATAATTAATTTAATTACATTGATTAAATTAACTTTGCTACCTCTTAAGATTTCACTTTATGCACTTGGATTAGTCATTTAATAATTAAATCTAATTATTAAATGCCTATTTACCTATTAGGGTTTCCCATTAGGTTTTTCGATCTCCTTCTATAAGATTAATCTATTGTATATTTTCGTTCATTCTTTTGGCTGATAATAAACTTTCATATTGTCAGAGCAAAACCCTTGTTTGTTTCCTAGATATTTCTTCCTTGTGACAAGTTTTTACATGCAGGTTTCTTGGGCTTAATAGATTTGTTTTTCATCAAATCTTACAAATCTTATCCATTTTTTAAAACCTTCAGTAGTTTAGAAACTAGATTAAGATAACTATAATTCTTCTTCTTTGCAAAACTATTTTTGAGTGCATGACCCTCAGATGTCTCTGTGAAGGTCAAGTTTATCTAATTTAAAAAATAATGGCCACTTATACCCCCCTTTTTGTACACCATCTTGGTGCACATACCCACTTAGAGATATTGTTTCTATAATGGTACTAAAGTAATTATAGATTCATTCTTGATTTTCATGATGGATTACTTATATTATTTTGGAGTATTGCATGTTTTTTACATTTCCTCAAAGTAGGGTTGTATTTATATTAAGTAGAAGTAGATGAATGAAAGACACTATTGAATGGTGATTGATGGTGAAAAAAGTTCCCATACCTTTCGATACTTGATTGTAAGTATCAATGTAAGGTTTGTTTGGGCCTATTTGCAAGCATCTAGCTTGTAATGCCCCGCCAAGGAACTCTTGGATACATAGAATTAAACTTATGCACTTAACAGATTTTTTTTACAAGGAGAAAACATCATGTACATAAGTGCATCACATAACCATAAAGCATAAGCAAAATACTAGCATGCAATAAAGTAAACCACAAAAATCACATGATCGTGCACAAGAAGAAGACTAGAACACTACCAAAGGTTCTAAAGAAATCCAAAATACAACTATGAATAGTGAAGACATGTTCAAGCCATGACATGAGAGTTCAAACTTCATCCACAAACCTCACAATTCATGATTGGACCATTGTCAACAGTCATCAATTGAGGACGCAAGTCCATCCTTGTTAAAATTTAACTAATAGATGCATTTTAAGCCAAAAATATAAAAAGTTCTTACAAAAATATCAAGATGAAATAGATTTCTGACTGTGAATATATGAAAAGTAGGGTATATGCACAAAGATGGGGGACCAAAAAGGTGCCACATTCCTTTTTGGCCCCCCAATGACCATAGTGCATGTACGCTATCGCGCGTACACACTATGGCTTGGGCAATTCAAAACATAGTGTGTGCGCACTATAACACGCACGCACTATGTAAACACTATAAAAGTCAAGTGTGTCTTTCAAAGGCTCATTGTTCTCCCATAAACCCACATTTTCAGCCAAGGAGAGCTTCCCATAGCATGTACGCAAAGCATTCTTGTTGTTTGATTCATCAAATTAGATAAACAATGGTTCCACAACATCATCAAGTTTGAACCAAAAGAAGAGGTAAGTGTTTTTACAGCCCATGCCTCTTATTTGTATTGAAATTTCAATTTTAAAGCAATTTTTTTTGTCAAAATTTATTTTCTTATATTTTAAGTTTAATTAGGATTTTAAAATTGATTTTATTTTAATTGCCAGGAAGAAATGATCTCCCTGAAGAAAACCATCAACCAAACTCTCCATCTTCTCCTCATGAACAAATGAATGAAGAAAATAACCAAGAAAATGAACCTCAACCACCTCCACTAATTGAGAAACCTCCTCCTAGAACATAGAAAGTTTTGATCAACCAAATTGAAACAGAGAAAATAAAATTAGAATCTTTAATTAGGAGGTTAAAAGATTCTATTGCTACAAATCCTCGAAGGGAAAGACTTGCAAAATCATTGGAATCAGTCTTAACCCATGTAGACTCAGTTAGTGGACAACTTAATTTATGGCATGATAACAAAGAAGAACCAAAATAATATTATGCAAACAAATTGTCATATGAGGACATAAAAAAGAAAAAAATCACAAAATATGACATTTGCAAACTCTTTAAAAAGCCAGGGAACACTCATACTCTTAGAACTATAGCAAAGAGGTTCCCAATTCATTGGCTTGGATGAAGACATAAAAAACAAATTTTGAGAGAGATGGTGGATGGTCTTTGATTCCCCTCCTTGTAACAATCATGAGGTTCCTATATATTTCTTGAGGAAAATCTATTGCCAGTTTGTACTCAAGGAGGTGCCAAATTATTTTGAATTTCTAGATTCTCAGGGTAGAGTAGGGGGATCATCATTTTATAGAACGGGGGCACATCATGACCCTAACGCACCTAGGGTTCCTAATGGAAATCCACATGTGGATCATGTTAGTATTCCTTCCATTGTGAAGGAACATGTAAAGGTAGACACACTAGGCATGATTAGTGCTCTGACAGAGACTCTCATTCAATGTGCCACTCCTTTAGTTGAGGGTCACCATGGTCATTCTTTGAGGGGGCCTATTTGTCGGTCATGTGGATCTTTGTGCACATTTGGCACTACCGAGAGAGAGGAAGAGGATCATAGAATGATGACAGATGATTTTCTAAATATGACATTTTGCATTGACACACGGGTAAATATTTGCAAGTTCAAAAAATTTATTTGATCATATTTCATTTATAAAAGAATAACTAATCAATTTAGTATCTATTCATTATGATCAAAATTTATGGCAAGAGTGTTAGTGGCAACAGCAATGATCCTCCAGTCCCCTTCTGTATGCACGCTAAAATGGTCACCTAGACTTTGGGCCCCCATTCAGTAATTTATCAAATCCTTGAATCAATATTTTCAAAAATCAACATTTTTCAATTATATCAATTTCCTTGATCAAATCCTATTTTTATCATTTATTTGATTATTCCATGGGCTAACAATTTTATCCTAAGTCTTTATTTATTTAAAAAGAATTTCCTCCCCTTTTATTAAATAAAATGCCCCCACCTTTTCCTCTTATCCTAAGTTGCACAAATAAAGCATTATTCTTATTTTATAAAAAGAAGAAAAGCACTTTTTGTCTCATATGGACACAAAAGTCAACTCTTATTTTCTCATTGGAGGATATTTGTGCACATGGATTGCTCCTCTTTCAAGCTCCACCCTTGATTAAATCTTTTTCCTCTTAATCTCCATGGTCCATTCCTTTTCAATTCCTTTAAAAGGAGAGCTCTTTTCTCATTCTTAGATCCCAAATTTTTATGCTAATCTTATGCTGCAGGATTTCTTGGAGACTTTGGAGCTTTTAGAAATCATTCTTGCATTCTAGTTTCTTTCTTGCATCATAGCTTTCATGGCATCTAGTTTAGTTTCATTTATGCTTTAGATTAGCTCACATAGCTTAATTAGCAAGGGTTTGTAATACTTTCCTTTCATAGTTTAGCTTGCATCTTCATTCTCAGCATAGCTTGCATTGCATTGCATTTTCATTGATTCTTGAGGATATTGGCATTCTTGCCCTTGTCTCTTTGAATCTCCCATTGTGTGGTTTACTAGCAAGGTTGCATGATTTAATAGCTCTAGCTAAGAGGAACATCAACATCCTTGTGACTCCGTGCCTAGGGAACTCTAGGTCACTTTCTCAAGGTTTCTCATTCATGGATTCCCTTGGAAGTAATGACTTAGAGAAGTGCACTATTTAGTGTGTGCATTTTTGGTGCCATTGGCTGATTTTCCAATTCGAGATAAAGCACCAATTCAAGTTGAATTTCTAGATGAGCACATAATGTACATGACTACAAGAACATGGAAGATGTTCTTTGATGGCTCTTTCATGCAAAATGGTTCAGGAGCAGGAGTGTTGTTTGTTTCTCCTCATGGGTACACAATTCCTAAGTCCTACAAACTATTGTTCCCATGTACAAATAACATTACTGAGTATGAAGCCTTGACAAATGGATTAAAAATGGCAATAGAATGGAGAATCACAAAGCTACATATTTATGGGGATTCATAATTAATAATCAACCAAGTTAATGAAGAATATCAAACCAAAGATGAAAAATTGGTACCCTACAAGAAAATGGTTGATTCATTGCAACGATATTTCACCTTTGTTACATTTTAACAAATCCCTAGAATAGAGAATAAAGTAGTTGATGCTATGGCTACCTTGGCTTCACTTCTTTAACTAGAACAGCATGAGTCCAGATTTGAATTCTTTGTGGAAGAGCTATGCTACCCTATCTACGACTCCCAAGAAAGCCAAGTTGTTTGTACCCTTATTGGCCATGAGTCATCCCGCTATGGTGCCATTTACTCATACCTCCATGATGGTACTATCCCTGAAACCTTCAACCATTCTGAATGAAGAAACCTAACCCAAAATGCTTCTTGCCACACCCTTATCTTTGGTGATCTGTATAGGAGGGGTTTAGATGGGAAACTTCTTAGGTGTTTAGAAAAGGATGAGTCCAACCAAGCGTTAGCTAACATTCACGAGGGCATTTTTGGAGGCCATTCTAATGGTCTTTCCATGGCCCGAAGGTTGCTTAGGGTGGGGTACTAATTGCCTACCATGCAGACAGATGCAGTAGCTTTTGCTAAATCATGTGAAAAGTGTCAGAAACATGGTAACATGATACATGTTCCAAATAGGGATCTTATTCCTTCTATTTCTCATTGGCCATTTCAGGGCTGGGCCTTTGACCTTGTTGGGTAGATTCATCCCAACTCATCAGGTGGACACAAATTCATTATCACTGCTACTAATTACTTTACCAAATGGGTAGAAGCTATCCCACTTTTTGTTGCCTCAGGCAAGATAGTTTCTCTATTTATTTTGAACCATATCATCTGTCAGTATGGAGTGCCTTCTAAAATAATCATTGACAATGGAGGTTAGTTTAAAAATAAGGACCTTAAACATCTCTACAAGAAATTCAAGATAAAACAACATTGGTCCTCCATTTACTTCCCACAAGGAAATGGACAAGCAGAGGCTTCAAATAAGACCATTCTCAAAATTTTCCATAGAACACTTCACAAGAATGGTAGAGATTGGCATCTACAGATAAATCTGGCCTTGTGGGCCTATAGAATGAGTATTCATACTCCAATAGGGGCTACTCATTTTTCCCTCACTTATGGTGTTGAAGAAGTGTTACCTTTAGAGGTGGAGATTCCTTCTCTTAGAATTTCCCTTAAAGGTTTAGTGACAAATGAAGACTACCACACCATGAGGCTACAAGAACTAGAACTTATAGATGAAAAGCGTAAATCATCCTTTGATCACATGAGAATCTACCAAATGTGTATGTCCAAAGCATTCAACAAGAAAGTTCACCTTAGAGAATTTCAAGTGGGGGATCTTGTTCTACGAGAAAACCCTAAGAACCAACAACATAGAGAACAAAAGGGCAAATTTGAACCTAATTGGCTTGGACCATATATCATTACTACTACTTTTGGGATAGGTGCTTATTTACTATCTGATCTAGAGGGAGAACAACTCCCTGATCCTATCAATGTCTTGCACCTAAAGAAGTTCTATCCATGATGCCTATTCTATTTGGGGGCATCCTTTGTACATATTTATTAATCTTTAAATAATTCTAAAAAAATTCATATATGATGCTGAAAAAATCCTAAAAAGCATATAAAGTCCTGAAAAAAATTCAAAAAAATGCAAAAATTCAAAAAAAATAGAAAAAGTGCCTTGGTGAAAACTTGGAAATAGGCGCCTTGGTAGAAAAAATACAAAAAAAATCAAAAAATAAAAAATCTCCAAGTGATGAAAACCTGGAAACAGGTGCTACTTGAGGCCTTTGCACCCTTGTTTCTTAGCATGTGTCCTCAACCCTTAGCCTTTCTCCATCATGCCTTGACCTTGTTGCCTTGGTATGGAATTGGTCCTTGTCTTTGTCTAGGGGGCATAACTATGTTAGCTTTGGTCTCTAGGATGCGTTGGTCTTTAGAACATCTTGCAAATGGTGTTTTTCAACACCAACCCCAACTGTATTTTTCAAAACTACCTTAGCGTCAAGTGTTTCTCAACACTTATCAGATATCCTACCCATAGTCTAGCATGATATGATATTCTCTCACTGGCAAATGTGATACTCAAAGTTTGACTCTATGAACTACACACACGCACTTAAACACTTGACTCGCTGAGACTTGTTTCACTTTATTTCTTTGTGTGTTGTCTATGATGATTTCTTTGATGAGTGTTCTCTCCCTAATAGTTTTTGATGATGCTGAGCTAGAAGACTGGGGGCATGAGGACATTTTTTATTGCTTTTTTTTCTTGTGGGTATATTTTGTTGGTCCTAACTATCATTAGCATTTATGCTTGTTCCACTTGACAATGAGATCTACAAGGTATTATCCTTGACTATTTTCACAAGTGCATACTTATAGTCATCTTGACTTTCCTTGTGTCTTGATGTAAGTATAATCTTGCCATATTAAACTTAGGAAACCTCACTGCACTAGTCATCTTGACCTACATGTCTTTGGTGCCTAGGTGGGATTCCCACATATCTATCTGATATAGATCATATTTAGATTCACATAGTCATACTAGTGTGCATTATATGACCTTACGACGTTACCAATAATGCTCAATGATGAATATTAGAGTCTAAAAGCTTTTTGACCTTGCAAGTAAACCACTTTTCATAGTAGCTTGCATTCTTTAGGCTCATGTTAGTTTAGTTTTGCATCTTGCATATGGAGAGAGCTCTCCTTTCATCTTTTGTGGACTTTTTGGTCAACTGTGCTCACCTTTCCTTTTCTCAATCATGTATTTCACTCCTTGTCTTTCACATCACATCATGTTCCTGTCATTACAAAAGGTTAATCTTATCATCATATCTATATCAACAAAAAGATCATTTTCAGAAGCATGAGTCTATATCATAAACATGAGAACTAAACATACATCTATGAGAGAGATTCTACATGAGCATATATAACATACATTTTAAGCAATATGGAAAGACAATATAAAAACTGAAACATCCATCACAAGTGGGACAAGTACACAAGATATATCAAAATCCAGCAAATCTCATATATAAATGTCATGATACAAATACAATGTGGGATCCAAAATATGGATAATGTCCTAGGGTATGTCTCTATACATCTATCAACCTAAACCTAAGTCTGGCTAGCCCCATCATGAGGTGGTGGTGGTGATGGAGGTGGTGCCGCCACCTTGTCAGGTACCATGTCTGACATGCCTACCCTCTGAGAGTACAGTGGTGCTCTCTGACCCTCAAGTATAGCCTATATGTCAAGTTCATGATAATATGCAACTCGTGCTACCTCTCACCAGATCTCTGTTGCATCGGCCTGTGCCACCCTCTCTCGCCACTCGATCTCAGCTCTCAAATTAGTCAACTGCTAGTCTCTCATGGCTATAGTGATCCATAGTTTTTGCATCTCTATCTCTAGAACCTAGATCCTCACTTTGATATCCTCTCCACCTATAGTTTGATCCTACCTAGCATCCACCTATCGGTGAGATGGTCTCGATGTGTCATCCCCCTCATCAGTAGAACCCTATCTTTGTGACCATTTTTGGCCATCTGATTTAGAGCTCTATCCCCTCTCTCCTCTCCCTCCACCTCCTCTGTCCCCTCCATCCCTGTCATCTCCATCATCCCCCTGTGCTACTGGTTGTGCATCAGGTATAGTAAACTTGGGGAAGGGCTATCTCCTGTGCTCTGCCCTATAAGCCGCATCTACACCTGCATCCACCATGTCTGGGAGATAGTCCCATGGATCCTTGTAGATCATTATTGTATCTTGTACTACCTACTAGTAGTCTAGCATCAACAGCCATCCCTATCCCTCCTTGTCTCTGACCCGAGCATAAGTGGTGGCCTCGGTGGGCACCCTCTGCTATCACCAGAACTATCTCCAGACCCGGGTGATCACAAAGTTCTCTACTATATCAGAATGTTGACCTACTAGTGGTTGGTTACATAGCATGTAACCTAGCTCCTCCTCCCAATCACCCCACTGCTCACAAGCCCTATGGTCTCCACTAAAATGAGGTGATCTCATCCAGTAACCTACAGTAGTAAGTCACATCTCCACTATGTGGCTATGAAAGGAACCCTGTGTACCTATAGATATAGGGGCATCTCCACTCCCTCGGCTATACATGTGGATGCACAACGGTGATGTGCTCCCATGCCATACCTATGCTAGGATAGCACCACATGCCCAAGTCCTGCTCTCCCGATATACGATCTCATGGAGCTCATGGTACATATCTGCAAGGATGGTTGGGGCCCATGCCATTCACCATGGGTGTGCTATCAGATTTGCTACCAACTAACCCCAGCCCAATGGGAACCCTCTCTGGCTCCTATCAGTGATGAGAGCGTGTGCCACTATGGAACATACAATACATGGGACTAGGAAATCCCTACCGAACTCCTCCATTAGCCGATCCCAGCTGAGGTGTCTATCAAGAAAGGTGACATCCTAGAACATGTCCTACATGATCTGATGTCCCTCAGTCAGATCTTGATCATAGTACACCTGTGCCAACAAATAATCATGTCAATTTCTATCATATGGAAACTTTACATCTACAACTATCTATAAACATGATTATACTCATAGGATCTCTGTGGCTTGGAACTCGTAGGATCTGATAGACATCCTCCAAGCTAATGGTAGCCTCTCCAGTGGGCAAGTGAAAGGTGTTATGCTCACTGTGCCACCTCTCAACCAATGCTATCAGTAATCCATGATCAACCTGAATGTGGGGCATCTACAGTAAGTAACCGAAGCCCATCTCCCTCAAGTCTGCCCATCCCGGATCATCAAGATCCCAGATGCACCATAGCCCAGTTACTCTCAGCACTCTAATGAGCAGTGCTAGAAAGTGCTCCTACAAGCCATTAACCTTAAACCAAATGTCAGAACATATCATGATGGATGTATAAAATCAGTATAAAACAACTTAAAAGCAAACATTGTCTGGACCCATGTCATAGTGCTCAAAATTTAAAACATGTCACATTTTTTTTACACTGTGTGATACTATTTTTTGATTAAGCATCGTGTGATACTGGATTACATACCCGTGCGATACTATTTTGACCCATGAACTATCACACGATAGATATTATCAAAGAGTGTGATACTTTCTAAGTATCGTACAACATTTCATATGGCTAAAATTTGAAAAAAATTTAAAGTATTAAAAACATGTTTTAAATTGAAATAAATGCTCATAAATGACCTCTAAGGCAAGTTTTTATGAAAACATACTAAGGCACCATACTGCAGAGGCTGGTTATGCAACTAGGCGCGCTCAAATCGATGCCTATGGACCAGAATCACTGCTTGCTAGACCATTTTCTCTCTCTAAGCTCTCAAAATTCTCAAATCATGAAAAGACAAATGATTTTGAAAATGTTCTTTTTACCCCCTTTTATAGCATTTTGACTTTTTGACCAATTTTCAAAACACCTCATAATTGTGTGAAAATTGCACCCCTAGCTAATTTCGATGTCCTCGATCTATTTTTGAGATCAAAATTGAAATCCAAGTTCATATTGATAGTCAAATTTACATTTCAAAACCTTTTCCCCTCTTCTGTGAAGTTGGCTGACCATTTGAGGCCTGATCCTTCGATCTTTGTTGGGGCATCTTCATTTCTTCATCCCCATCTCTTTAAACCTTCTAGTCTTTCATTTGATCCATCTCTCTGAGGTTTTACTTCATTTTTATCCTATATCTTTCGCAATCAAACCTAGTCAAACTGGGGCATATCTTCACTATTTGATGGTTATCCTATCATCTTTTACCTTCGATTATGATTTCTACTGACTTGATCAAGTTTATCAATTTGTTGTTTCTCCTCTACCTAATTTTGATTTCAATTCTGAGGGGGTAGTACCTATCAACTTTAATCCTTGATTCATCTTATCAATTATCTTTTCTTGAGATTCTTATCTCTTATTTGAGACTTGATTATCACCTAGCTATATAGGTGTTGGTCTTGTCTTTCAGCTTATCTTTGTCAGCTTTTGCTTATACTTGTCTTGATGTGTTCCCATTCGTCGAACACACATCTAGGTTGTTTTGTGATCCCAAATCAATCTCACATTTCAATTCCATTCTTTGACCACATGTGATCCCAAATTGATCTCACATTAGTCAAAGAGGGGCAAATGTATGCACCCTAAAATGGTCACCTAGACTTTGGGCCCCCATTCAGCAATTTATCAAATCCTTGAATCAATATTTTCAAAAATTAACATTTTTCAATTATATCAATTTCCTTGAACAAATTGTATTTTTATCATTTATTTGATTATTCCATGGGCTAACCATTTTATCCTAAGTCTTTATTTATTTAAAAAGAATTTCCTCCCCTTTTATTAAATAAAATGCCCCCACCTTTTCCTCTTATCCTAAGTTGCACAAATAAAGCATTATTCTTATTTTATAAAAAGAAGAAAAGAACTTTTTGTCTCATATGG
Source organism: Chamaecyparis obtusa (assembly GCA_027943335.1). Lineage (NCBI taxonomy): Eukaryota > Viridiplantae > Streptophyta > Pinopsida > Cupressales > Cupressaceae > Chamaecyparis > Chamaecyparis obtusa. Next base: position 141,406 of record BSBK01005836.1, on the reverse strand, counting down.
ACACAAAAGTCAACTTTTATTTTCTCATTGGAGGATATTTGTGCACATGGATTGCTCTTCTTTCAAGCTCCACCCTTGATTAAATCTTTTGCCTCTTAATCTCCATGGTCCATTCCTTTTCAATTCCTTTAAAAGAAGAGCTCTTTTCTCATTCTTAGATCCCAACTTTTTATGCTAATCTTATGCTGCAGGATTTATTGGAGACTTTGGAGCTTTTGGAGATCAAAATAATTTCTCTGCATACTGTTGTTTACATATTCAGTATTTAATTTTTAGAGTAAACAACAGTATGTAGAGAAATTATTTTGAAAATTTAAATATGTATTTAAATACATTCAAATTAAATGGCTAAACAACTTGTAGGAAATAAATTTTAAATTTAGGCCTTTTTATTTTTTTGAATAATTTTCAAGAAATTTTTGAAGTACAAAATAGAAATTTTCAATTTACAAAACCAACTTACACTAAGTTTATTTAAATTTTCAAAAAGCTTGAAATGATTATGCTATGTTTTAAACAATAGACAATAACCGGATTTATATTATTGAAAATTTAAATTTGCATGAATAATCCATAAGTAGTAAAATTGCATATTGATGCTATAACATTCATGAAAATTGACTAATTTTTAAATAACATTTAAATCATCATATTGCCCATAAATTGCTAAAATTCAAATAACTCATACATTTAAAAATTAATGGAAAACTATGAATGTTAAATAGCAATAATAACCATTTATCAAAAATATTATCCCATAAACCCTATTTCCATTACATTCAATAACAATAAAATTTATAAATTCAAATGCATGATTACAAGGAAATCCATGATTTCCAAATCTCAACATAAACTTGAAATGCAAGGTTTTCCACGAAATTCTCCAATTCAAATTTTAATCTCATACAAGTCTATCAGGTCCTGAATCCAGCTGGGTACCTAATAGAATGAGGTTGACCACAGAGGCTCACCTCCCAACCTAGGCCTTTTTAAGGCCACCCCTGAGCTAGGGGATCTAGAAAAGAATGGGATATGAACAGGTATCACAACCATGAAGAAAACACATACAGACTCAAAAAACACCAAAGAGGATTCCCAACATGGCTAAACAAGAGGAAGGTCTCCAAGAGGCCTTCCTAAAAATAGGGGTAGTGGTGGACTAGCAACAGAAGAAGCCATAGTATAATGTAAAATTTTCAAGTCACACATGGACTTCGAAAGACCATCTACACAAAGATGTAGTCTAAGATCCACCTTATGCCCCCCAAATTCCTGTGGGCCATACTTGGCATCATGGGTGTCATGAAACCCCATGTTTATCCCTCCACACATGGGAGACTCTACACAATCTTGGGTCTCTTCCTACTACCCCTTTCAATTTAACTTTACCCTCCCAAGGGTGAGTGTGCCTTGAAGAATCTCATTCAGAAATAAATTTTATGAATGAAAAACAACAAATTACACATGAATAATTTTAAAGCAAAACCATAAAATAGCAAAGACTCCATTAATGGAGCTCCAAGCTCACATACATGTCAAGAAAACATTTTAACTACAAGAAACCAACCTTACTCCAAGCCTAAGGTTGAATTCATAAAATGAGCTCTCCTTCCAAGCAATCCCTTCCTAAGCTCCTTCCAATTTTGAAAATGGTCTCTAAAATAGAAAGTGGGTGAACACTCAAGCTCTTCCTAAAACCTTCCCTATAAAAGAAAACCTCCAACAACCTAGGAGCCAATCAAAGGTGAGGAAGAACCTTCCATCCCTTTCTTCTCACTTGCCTTCTCTCTCCATAAATGGAGTTGAATGCAAATTTGGGAAGAAAATAAAGGTTAACCAAAACCACACAACTCTCAAATTCGCACAACTTTAAAAATGAGACTTTAGGGGTGTAATAAATGTGATTAAAGGCTCTTATTGAGCTGAAAATGACCCCTAACTCCTAGGGTACCAACCTGGGTAGCTAAAATTTACCATGGATACCTTATGGGAGCCCAAAAGACCCTCCTAAACCCCACCTAAAGTTTACCAACGGATTGTAAGTCAAAGTTGACCAACTAGAAACTTCTTAACCCATGGTAAGCTTGGTACTACACTAAGGTAAACCCCTAGCTAACCCTTCACTTAAACATAATATAATTAACTATTCATACCAACACTTATGCAACAATTGCCAAAATTGGCACATTTAAATTAACAAATGACATGGCTTATTCACAATAACTTTAACAGAATTAAACACACTCATGCAAACCAAATTCATGAATAAACAACTATACAATGAGGTTCATGTTTCTTTATAAAAATAGGACTTTGGATTTCACAAAATAACATAGGTTCCAATTATGGGTCCCCAATTTAGATCCATGGTCAACTATCCCTCCACACTCATTGCACACATCAGTAGGTCCAAAATAACATGATATAGAAACATGATACATCATCAATACTGCATGGTCTTTAGAATATATATGTGATTGAATTAAATAAATATATCATCGATTTCCTAAACCAATTTTCCATCACAATTGCATTCAACACAATAATTCACATATATGACATCATCATAAACTGAAACTAAATCAAAACATAAAGTATATCAAGTGTACCTCAATTACATAACCAGGTACCGAACATATAACTTAAGATTCAATAGATCCTCAAATACATAAGTGTCTCAATAGTCAAAGTATGTCTATGAAATAATCATTGAAAGCATAGAAAGAAAAGCAATAAAACTATGTCTGTCAAAGGTAGGTCTCACAAGTTGTAAAAAATATATGTAATCTTGATAACTATATAATAATTTTTTGTTTCATTTTCATTTATTGACATCAGAGACTCCTCCTTCTATTCGTGATACTTTGGATTATGGAGTAGTTGCAGCAGTAGCTAGTTCTGAAGCACTGACTGAGGTATGAAAGAGATCACTTAATTTTAATTGTTATTTTAATAGTTTGTATTAAATTTTTTAATGATATTCATGTATGTATTTTAATTATTATTTTTATCATTTTTATAGGGACTTATTACTCCAGATCGTCAGCATGCACCTTCGGTGGATGTACATAGTGAGTATTTTCTAGCGGTAAGCAAATATTATATTTTATGTCATAGTATAATTCAATTTTGATGTATATTAGTTATTGATGCTTATACTTTTTTTTTATCAACTCGAGACGTAGAAGAGTCTAGACAAGAGGACTAGTGAGCACACTTGGAAGACTACAGCATCCACTGCATCTCCATTGACGCGATGATCGAAGACATCTCAAGATTTTTTTTCTTCCCCTGGTGAGAAGGGACTAGATTAGGGATATAGATTGTATGCCTATATGGCATTAGTGGACATATTTTTTGTATATTATATATGTGACACGTTGAACATCCATTTGGATTTGAGGAAGCTAGTTTAATTGTATTAGATATATTAGATGTATGGAATTATTGGACATATATATTTGGCTTCATGCCCTATGAATATATACAGTCTATGTTTGAGGTATGTAATTCATGTGTCAGGTGTATTGATGTATATTATTTTATGTTTATGTGGATGTCTTATGCTTTGTAGATTTATCATGCCTTATAGTTATGCTTCTATATTTATCAATTTATATTGTTACTATATGATTTATACTTTATTAGAATATGTATATTTCATTTTGATGTAGAGGCTAGTGGTGGATTTGTAATCTTCATAGGAGAATATCATTTTTCTCTTTTGTTTTGTAACAACACTCTAATATTTCCTTGAACCAAGGATTAACTCCAAGACCCAACCCATATACTAGACCTATCAGAGGTCAAAATCAACATCTTACAATCCACTAGACTCCACAACTTTAGATTATCTCCCACATCTTCATATCCAATCGCTCAACCATACGTCATGTCGCATGACTGTTCTCAAACTAACCATTCAAGAACCCTTAACTCTCTTGATGGGTGTTCCAAAACCTTCAAAGGTTCTCAACATACTCAAAACATCTCATCTCCCATATTCAAACTCATAAGCTTCAGTGGTTATCTTCCCATAACCAAACTGCTCTCTTTAGACCTGTCCTACTAGCCCTATCTAGTGAGAAATTTGCATATTTCTATAAATTATTTTAAATGACTCCACAAAAATAGCATGGATCCAAATACCCTTTCCAATTTATTAAACATATGTTGAAACCAAGCCCACTTGTTTCAAAACTTCTCCTCCAAAAACTATTGCTCCATTTTCATGTCTAGGCCTAATAGCCCCATTTTACAAAGCAACCCTATCATGGTTGTATCCCCTGACCTTGCCACTTACTACAGTCTCTTGAAATGAAGTGTTGGTGTTTTAAAATGGCTTACGCTCTTAGGCTGCCAATATACCTTCAGACATATTTTAGGAGTGGTTAGTTCCAAAATGTATAAGGATCTTAAGGTAATTGGACCAACTATAGGGACAAGACTGCCCTCTGCACTTCTAGCTCTGCAAAACCAAGGTGGGTATACCTAATCCAGTGAAAAAAATACTCTTACAACACCCAGAATGGATTTGAACAACAAATGATAGCAAGAAAGTATTAAATGTCAACCAAACATTCATTGACTCTCCATTGCTATGGTGAACAAAATGGCCTTGTGCCCTCAAGACTTTGAGGGATTTTTGGATTGGTAATGATTAATATTGGTGGGATGTAACACACCATATCAGACACATTATTGTAGAATTTACTTGCTTCTAACCAATGCCTTATCCATTGGGCCAGATCTCTATTGCATAATAGAATACAGAATCCAACTACTAATCTTAATCCTAGATCCAAGCCATAAATATAAACACCCAAACCCACATGGCTTAAAATCATCCCAATGAAAACCCAATGAATCTATGCTTCATCTAGAGCATCATTTAATCTAATCTTAAATCAGAACTAGAGAATGATAGCATATGCATGGATAAAATTCCATACAATGAATTACCATTATCCTAGCCAATTAAATAAATATTTATTATTTATTTAATTTTAGCCTTATTCTACCTTAATTAAATAAATTCACATTTATTTAATTACACTCCTCTTTATCCCATCCTTGATTAAATAAATTTACATTTATTTAATTTTATCCTATTCTATTTCCCCTCATCCTAATCCTCTACTTAATTAAGTAAATGATCTTGTTTACTTAATTAATCCCCTTTTAACCCACTTAGAATTAAATATTAAATTTAATTCTATTTAAGCACATGGCTCTTAACTTTAACCCTCACCTAACCTCACTTCCCTAACTTAACCCATCCTTCTAACCCAAGTCAAACCCACTTTCTCACTAATTAATCCTAATCTCTTCCTAATCATTTACACAACCTTAATCTAAAGATTAAGAAATCCTAACCCAAACCCAAGTCACATGTGACTCTTACACACTCTTACAAACCCTTACACACTTGTCTCCCACATGTCATTGACATGTCACTTTCCAAAGTTGCTCACACATGTGTGAGAAACCTTGGTTCTCTCATCCTCTTACAACCCTTGACCTTTGTCATTGAGCCATCATTTTCTCAAGTTTCTCACACATGTGTGAGAAACTTTAGCCCTCCTACACCTTCTTACACCCTCTTACAATTTCTCATGTATATGTCACTTTCAAAGGTTTCTCACACATGTGTGAGAATCTTTCCCCCTTTGAATGGTCAAACCCTAATCCACATGTCATCTACATGGCACCTACTTTGCCTCCACCTCATGGCCACCTCATCAATCCTATGCAATCCTAGCCCTTTATCCAACTTTCAATCTCAACCATCCATTTCCTTCAAATTCCTATAAATTGAGAGTTTTTCTCCTCATTAAAAAAAAAGCCTTTTTCATGCATTATCATGCTGGAGGATTTGAGCAACCACATACCCTCTTCATCAAATCAATCAACACTTAGTCTTTTTTGGGAGGTTTGCATTCTATTGAAATAGCTTAATCTTATTTGTTATTTCATTTCTTCATATATGCATGTTTTCTTCCATATTTTAAGGTTTGCATGAAAATGTTAGGATAAGCTTAGTTTATTTAATTTTTTTATTTTATTACATTTTTATGCAATACACTTTGGCACATTTGGTGGGACCCACAATCCCATTTTCTAACAATTTTCTTGATTTCATGAGATTTCCCCTTAAAGTTTCCAAACAAGCATCTCTGCTACATAGGCATCTATGCCTGTCAATAGGCATCTCTGCTTGTAGATAGGCATCTCTGCTACATTGGCGTCTCTGCTTGTCAACAAGCGTCTCCGCTAGAAAGGGGGTTTCTTCCACTTTAATTTGTTTTAGATAATAAAATTTACATGTTTTAATCACTTAAAGGCTTATAATCATTATTGAAACACCTTATGTTATATGCAAGTACATAAAAGAACATAAAACTAATAAAATCTTTATTTTTGTGCAGATAGGTGTCTCTGCATACACACAGGTGTCTCTGCTAGAAAAGGGAGTTTCCTTTGTGTTGTCTTTTTTAAGCTGATTAAGTAAAGTTTTCTGACATATTAAGATTAAAAAAATCACTGTGTCTTTGTCATAAGAAACCTTTTTATGCATTTGAAACTTAATGAGAGCATAAAACTTTAAAACATTGGTGGTTAATCTTTATTTTTGTGCAGATAGGCATCTCTGCCTGTACACAGGTGTCTATGTCTGGAAACGGGCGTCTCTGCCTGTACAAAGGCATCTATGCCTAGAAATGGGCATCTCTGCCTGTACACAGGTGTTCGTACCTATACACAGGCATCTCTGCCTATACACAGGCGTCTCTGACAAACATGTCTCTACCTGATTACAACTTGTTTTTCATAAAGAGGCAACTTCACAAAAATGCTTATAACTTCCACATACAAGCTCTATTTTGGACAATTCAAAAAGCACTAGAAAGATGATTTAGCCCTCTATCTAGATTTGCAAACCATTTTACCAGATTCAATCCTAAAAATTACTTGCACGTGTTCCAAGTTGACCCTTCTTTGCAAACTTAAAACACTCATAACTTGGGCATTAAAAAATGTTTTTCAGCAAAAAAAATTTTAATTTCATCAAAAAAATGCAAGGAATCTGATTTTGCAATAATTTTTAGCCTTATAAAAAAATTTGAAGTTTTTTCCACACAATTTGAATTGGGCTTAAAATTAACCTTCACATTTGGGTTTGAAATTAAAAAGAACAAGTATCTTTTAAACCCCAAGGCCACGTACGTATTCTCTCCTCTCATGCCTTCGAGTGATCTTGAGTGCAAAATAAATATGTGGTATCATTTTATTTTTAAGAGGCCTGCTTAGAGATTTGATCACCTCAAGGGATAACCTCAACTCCTGTGTTCTGGTGGAGTATAAATAGCGGGAGGTGAATCCAAAGACACCTTTCTTGGAAGTAGAATCTTGTCACTCTTGGCTAAGCCCCAAAGAACTTTATACCTTTGGGAAGTGAAGGTGGAGATTTGGGTTACCATCTCCTCCCAGCTATGTGACATTATTCTCTTTCATCTATAGATTTGGGCCTCATGTACCTTGTGTATATCAAGGAATCCCCTAGTTGAGCTTGTATATCCTAGTTGAAGTCTCAATAGGATTGTTGGTGTGTTTGATGTGCTTGAATGTTTAAACCTTCCACATTTGCAGCCAAAAGGGGACACACCATCCAAATTAATCCTTAGCAATTATGCTTGTGTATAATTTCATTTGTTTACTTTTCATTTTAAAACCAAAAATCCAAAAAACATCAAAACTTTTCAAAATCCAAAAAAATTATAAAGTTTGAAAACCCAAAAACATTACAAAACTCAAAAAAAAAAATCATTTCAAAAACAAAAACAAAAAACATTGTGTTAAGTTAGTTGTCTTTAGTCAAGCTTTTCACATCATCTCCTTATCACTTCTTACATCTATCAACTTCATCACCTTCTCCATACTTCTTATCATAATCACCTTCTTAATCATTCCAAATCATTCCTCCAATCTCACCTACTCATCCTATTCATTCCTCTATTCTAATCATCCTAGTCATCATCTCCTAATCATCCATAACATCCTTAGTCATCTTCCTATTCCAATTCAATCATCTAAATCATTCCTCTACACCCTTAATCATTTCTCCATATCCTAATCATTATTCCTCTTCATCTCTTAATCATCTTAATCATCTTCCTTCTTAATCATTCTAATCATCCTAATCAATTCTTCCAAGTCATTCCTATTCCATTCTAATCATCCTAATCACTTATTCTAATCATTCTAATCACTTCTTCTAAGTCCTTCCTATTCTAATCCTCCTAATCACTTCTTCTAAGTCAACTTTATCTTTCTTCTTAACCATTCGAATCATTCTTCCAATCCAATCATCCTTCTAAGTCATCTTTATCCTCTTCCTAATCATTCAATCAAGGTCATAATATTCATGTTGGTAATCCTTCACAAATCACATCTACTTTCTTAATCCAATTTCATTATTCATTTTCCTTCTATTCTAATCACATCATTACCTTTCTAACCTAATCCACTTGTCAATCTTCTATGATTCCTATCTAATCCTCATTCAATCCATTTAAATTCCTCCAAATATCCCTCATTTATCTTCTAAATTCTTGTCATTCTAAATTTCAATCTATATCCATGTCATCTTCTAATCAAAACTTTCATAAAATCTTCTACTTTGAACTTAGGAGAAAAATCATCATTTGGACTTTAATCAAATCTTGTCTTGATTGACCCATATTCAAGCATAATCAAGACTAATCAAATCAAATCTCATCTTTCATTCCTTAATCAATCTTAGGTTGAAATATTTTAATCAAAAGTGTTACATAGACCATCATCATTAGCAAACACATCTAATCAGATTATTGCTTTGAGAACATCAGTCTGTCTCAAGTAATTAATTCCATTAATCCTGTCTTATTTTTATTGGGATCACAAGTCCATCTCCAAGTATAATAATATCATCATCCAAATCAATCCTTTGTTTGCACCATCATAGGGTGTTTTTCCACATAGATTTGTCGCAAACCTTTAAATCCAAATCTGAATCGAATCGAATCAATCAAATACTTGAGGCCCTACCCTCACAAATTCATAATCCAACTAATCAAATCCTTGAGGTCCTTCCTTGACAAATCAAATCAATCAAATCCTTGAGGCCATGCTCTCAAAAATCAAATTAAATCAAATCAAATCAAATCAATCTAATCCTTGAGGCCCTGCCCTCACAATCAATCAAATCCTTAATCCAAATTAAATAAAATCAAAATCCTTGAGGCCCTGTCCTCACAATCAATCAAATCCATAATCCAATCAGTCAAATCCTTGAGGCCCTTCCCTCACAATCAATCAATCAAATCAAATCAAATCAAAGTCCTTGAGGCCATTCCCTCTCAAATCAAAAACAAAGTCCAAACTTGCTCCTAGTCCTAAGTTCATATTTCATCCATCCTCAAATATCTCACTTCATATACTCCTAATTCAAATCTTCATTCACATCTTCTTCTAATCCAAATCAAAACATTCATTCCAACATCATGGATAAATATTGACTTCACACGAATCCAATCTCACATTCATCTAACTCGCACACTCACCAAAACAATTCGACTCCCACTTACCGATACAATCTCATATCCCCATCTATTCTACCTCAACATGCCATATCCAATCTTAATACATCTCACATTTCTTCTCCTTCCTCTACCTTTGACAAGGGAAATCCATCTCATCCTCCCACATTTACCAAAATCCATCATCCCCATCTCTCATCCAAAACCAGGATTTTCTTTGCATGGATTGACAAGATAACAGTGAAGTGTAGATCCCCACCTCTAAATCAAGCTACCCAATCTCCACAAGCCATGCACTCACCATCATTCCCTCCAAGTCAAGACACACCTAAATCTTCCAAGTCTCATGATTCCTTCATCCCTCCATTTAGTCATGTTGAAGCTTCCACCTCCTCCATCCCATCACCCTCCCAAGTCCAAACATGTCAAGACCTTGTTCCAAATCATGCTACTATGGATTCTTCTCCTCCTCTAGATCTTAGCATCTCTCCATCCCATGCTTCCAATCCATCTCAAGATCCTTTTATCCCTCTTAATCCACTTCATGATCCAATTCCTAATCAAGATTCAAGACATCCCTATTACCCCATTTGTTAAAGACTCCCTTCCATCTCATGAACCCATCCCCTCTACCCCAACCAATGATCCCCTTCCATCTCGAGCCTTAATATCCACTTATCCTCCACTTCATGAAGATATTCCTTCTATCCAATCCATTAATTCCCCTCCATATCAAGATTAAATCACTCCCTCTCATTATTCCCTCCTTTTCATTCCATTGTATGATCTTCTTCCATCTCAAGATCCCATTATTCCTTCTACTCTACCACCTAATTCTCTACAAAGTCAAGATCAAAGTACCCTGTCATCTCCATGTCATGATCCTCAGCTATCTCAAGATCTTATTTTCCCTCCTAATCCATCCCATGATCCTATCATCTCCCCTAATCCCCCTTATGATCCTAATTCTCCACCAAATCCCATTACACCTATCTAATCCATACATGAACTCCATACACCTGGACTCACATCTTGTGTGGCAAATACTAAGTATCCCGTTACAAAATGAATGTCTCAAGATTTTGGAACCCCTTCTACTCCTTTGAGATCCCAAATTTATCCATCCAAATCTCAACTTAAATATTCCCATCACTCATATTCCAAATCCATTTTGGGCCCTTATATCCAAATCTCCATCCCCCCACCCTCCAAATCCATTTTGGTCCCCTATGTACCAAGTTCCCTCCCTTCCTCAAACACATCCATTTTGGTCCTTATGTTCCAAAACCTAATCTGTCCTCCCTTCCATCCATTTTAGGTCCTTACATAAATCCATCTTCCATATCCAAGTTCACCTCACCTCCCTAAGAAAGATCCACAAAGGCACACATTCTTGAATTCCTTCCAACATTCATCCTCTGCAATTCCATCCATACACTCTTTAAACCATTCATCCTCATGCACCCATACCATGGCTAATGGAAGCAAGTTGGATGCCAAAGAAAATAATAATAATAAATAAATAAAGATGCATCAAGCCAAAAATCCACACAAACAAATAGAAGGATCAACATGTCCCATCTAAAATACATGTTCAAGAAAAGCAAAATATGATCCAAAAGGACAAAAAGTTCAAAAGGCCACAAAGGCCTCAAAATGAAAAATTCAAAAATCATGTGGATTCTCAGGCTACTCAATGAAAAAAATGCATCTTAAAGAAAAATCCAAATTGGCATCCAACCTAGCTAGTCCAAAAGCTTCCTCCACTCCTAAGTCCTCTAATCATCCCTCCAAAAATCCTCTACTTTCCAACTCCATTACCTCCTTCATCTATTTTGGGTCCGTATATCCCAAATCCACCTTTTTTTCCTCCATCTCCTCCAAAATCTCCTCCTCCACCTCTCCACCACCCTTCAAGGTGTGTGCCAATGATGATCTTTTCATCTCTCCCATCCATTTATGTACAAGTATTCCACCCTCCCATCCATTATCCAGTATTCCCCATTTATGTACAAGTATCCACTCCTTTCATCCAATCTTTTTCATTAGTCCTCATTCTCCTTCCTCTAGTTCATTGCCTCTACCATCTACCCATCCTACTAACATCTATGAGACAATATCCAAAATGCCTTGATCCAAAAAACACAACGTAATATCATGCCACTCAATGCTTGAGTCCTTCCCTCCATCTCCCTATCACATATCTATTGTCTTCTAAAAGTTCACCTCTTCCATCCATTAACTTATCCTTATCCCCTTGTACCCTACACTTGGGGGAAAGTTCCATCCATCCTATGCTACCATATATGTCTTCCATCTTTCATATACACCCTCCATCCTCCTATCTAAGTCCATCCTCATCCTTTCTTATCTTTTATCTTGACTATCCTATTTATTCCATCCATCCATATACACCATCCATTTTCCTTACTTGTTATCCATCTCCTCTTCATTATCCTACATATGTCCATCCACTTGTCCATATTTGATCTAGAAATCCTATCCATATCCTCCATCTCATAATCCTTATCATATTCACTTCCTCAATCCTCCATCCTCCATCCATAATCCTATAAAGCTCCATCTTCCTTTCCATGCCTTTTATCTTGATTATCCCATGTATTTCCTCAATCCCATTGTATGCTTCTATCCACATCCTCCCTACATTATACATTGTCAGTTTCCATCTATCTCCTCTTTATCATTATCCTCTATCTTATTCATACCCCTCATCCTATCCATCCACCTCCCACTTTCATCCCTTTTCCTTCATAAACCTAGACGTACCAAATCACACACAAACAAGAATTCTATTCATGCATGCTTTGGAACATCCCTTCCTTCATTCCCTCCATGCATATTCATACCCACCCCATTCATTTTACATATCCTTTAACCACCTTCTTTCTATTTTTTCTTCTACCTCTAGTATGGGGCATTCAACTCATTTTCCATGTCATCCTTGGATCCTCATCTCCTTTTCCCCACCTTTTCATCCCCCATATCCTACCACTATCCATTCCCTCCACCTACCTTCCATCCATAAACTATATTCACCCCCCTTTCCTCTACCATTCCTTGGTTCTCCCTTGTCATTGGTCCTGATCCATTCAATCCCCTTATCCCTCTTCCAACTTACCCCCATATCATCCATTTTTCCTTTCCCTCTCATGTCTAATCCATTTATCTTTCTTCTATTCCAGCCACTTCCTTTATCTTCTAATTCTTCCTATCCAATTCCTTTATCTTCTAATTCCACTAAATCAAATTCATCTATCTTCAAATATAATAAATTTCCCTTCTTCCCATCCATTCACTCAAATTTCTCTCATTTCCTCTTATCCAATCACTTTCCCTTCTTCTAATCCAATCACATCCAATCTATTCATCTCCTCTTATCTTCTACATCATTTCCCTTCTTCCTATATCCTTCAATCAAATTCCTTTATCTTCTAATTCCACTAAATCAAATTAATCTATCTTCTAATCTAATCAATTTCCCTTCTACTATAATCAATTTACCTTCTTCTTATATTCTTTAATCAACTTCCTTAATCTTCTAATCAACTAAATCAACTTCATCTATTATTATATCTAATTCCTTTCTCCTCCAATTCAATCCTTTCTAATCTATTTATCTTCTAATCATCTCAATTTCCCTCCTTCCTATCATCTTCAATCCAATTCATTTCTCCTCCTATTATATTATCCAAATCTTCCAATCCAATTCAAATCATCTTCCCCTCCAAATCTTCCATTCTATCCAATCCACTCATCAATAAATCAAAAAATCCATAAAATCACAAAAAAAATCCCAAACTAGTCCAATCAAGTGCAATCAATACTAATCCAGTCAATTCAATCTTGTAATCTTGTACATCAATCCTTAATCAACCCATCATCTTGACCCGACTCAACTAATAATCTATTGAACTCTTTCAATCAAATCATCATCATGGGATGTATCCTCCCCAAATATTTTGGATGTGCATTGTTCTCATCGTTAACTTTTCCATCCTCAATCAATCCATCATAAATCAATCCATCAATTGGTTTTCAGCTTTACTAGGGGCAAACTGTTGGTTTGCATTTGGTTTGTTGTGCATGCTTACTTGTTTCTTGTCTATATTACTATTTTTTGCATTTATCATGGTCTTTGCATCCTATTGTCATAATGGCATCAGTATTTTCCATATCATGGTGTCATAGGCATATGTTTGCATTTGACCTTTTTTATGACGTACTGGACACATTGTCATCTTAGTTCCCCATACCTTGGTGCATAGTGTTAAGTACAATATCAAACTTAGGATGCTCACACCATCGTAGCATGACTTTATCTATTATTCCTTCATCATCCATCCCCTTTTCCCCTTCCTTCCATACTCCTATTATTTTCAAGAGAACACCCATGTTCTCCAAACCCACCTGTCCTCTCGAGGGGGCATACCAATCCCTCCTCATCATCCATCCTCATCCTTCTATGACTGGGGCATCATGCTACTAGTCTTATCCCTTGTATCCACTATGTTTTAATCTTCTTTGATCTAACACCACTTCGTGATGTTACATCAAAGAGGGGCAAAATGTAGACACCTAAAATTTTCCTAACAATTACCCTTATCCTAGCCAATTAAATAAATATTTATTATTTATTTAATTTTAGCCTTATTCTACCTTAATTAAATAAATTCACATTTATTTAATTACACTCCTCTTTATCCCATCCTTGACTAAATAAATTTACATTTATTTAATTTTATCCTATTCTATTTCCCCTCATCCTAATCCTCCACTTAATTAAGTAAATGATCTTGTTTACTTAATTAATCCCCTTTTAACCCACTTGGAATTAAATATTAAATTTAATTCTATTTGAGCACATGGCTCTTAACTTTAACCCTCACCTAACCTCACTTCCCTAACTTAACCCATCCTTCTAACCCAAGTCAAACCCACTTTCCCACTAATTAATCTTAATCTCCCACCTAATCTCTTCCTAATCATTTGCACAACCTTAATCTAAGGATTAAGAAATCCTAACCCAAACCCAAGTCACATGTGACTCTTACACACTCTTACAAACCCTTACACACTTGTCTCCCATGTGTCATTGACATGTCACTTTCCAAAGACTTGGTTCTCTCTTTCTCTTCCACCTTTTGACCCATGTCATTAACATGTCATTTTCCAAAGTTGCTCACACGTGTGTGAGAAACCTTGGTTCTCCCATCCTCTTACAACCCTTGACCTTTGTCATTGATCCATCATTTTCTCAAATTTCTCACACATGTTTGAGCAACTTTAGCCCTCTTACATCTTCTTACACCCTCTTACAATTTGTCATGGATATGTCACTTTCGAAGGTTTCTCACACATGTGTGAGAATCTTTCCCCCTTTGAATGGTCAAACCCTAATCCACATGTCATCTACATGGCATCTACTTTGCCTCCACCTCATGGCCACCTCGTCAATCCTATTCAATCCTAGCCCTTCATACAAATTTCAATCTCAACCATCCATTTCCTTCAAATTCCTATAAATTGAGAGCTTTTCTCCTAATTCAAAAAAAAAGCCCTTTTCATGCATTGTCATGTTGCAGGATTTGAGCAACCACATACCCTCTTCATCAAATCAATCAACACTTAGTATTTTTGGGGAGGTTTGCATTATGTTGAAATAGCTTAATCTTATTTTTTATTTCATTTCTTCATATATGCATGTTTTCTTCCATATTTTGAGATTTGCATGAATATGTTAGGATAAGCTTAGTTCATTTAAGTTTGTTATCTTATTACATTTTTATGCAATACAGGAACAAACAAATCTGATTCAGCTTTGTCATTTATGGCTCACTATACTCAAACCCTGGCAAAACCCTTAGAAATTTTTTAATCCTAGCAACAACGGCTAACTGATCAAAATTAAAATGTGATTGTCGATTATATCCCTTCCCAGCATATCAGGCAGCTCACGTAATTTGGCAACAGTCAACTAAGCCTTTTAAAATATCTGGCCACATCATCATTCTCAACAACCAATCAAAAATAGGAACATTGGATCAACTTGGCACTGAGGACCCACCTTCTTATTAGTCTTTCCATCGGACGGCTAGCGCAAACCCATGATCATTATCTATCATGCATCTTTCTTTAGCGGCATCACGACCACCATAGATCTTCTCTAGACCTGCAATCTCTTTACCTTTTAACCATGATAAGCTCCTTAACCTTAAGTCATCTGGTGAATATGTGACTGCAATATATCTCATGATCACTGAATATTATCATTAACTAGGGTTAAATCATGAGAACACGTGAACAAAGCATTCACGAGATTGCTCAAATCTTTTCATTAACTATGGTTTGATCAAGAGATCTAGCAACCACCATTCGATCTCATCTGCATCTATGGCCCATGTTAAGTCACAAAATCATTTAACTTAACTCATCTCTATCTAGCGATTCAGTGACCAAAGCTTTCTCTAAGTCGCTAAAGGTTATCCCTAACTAGGGTTAGATGTGGAGAATGAGCGACAAGCCTTTATGTCTAATTCATTGGATACTTTTCTTAACTTAGGTCCCTTCTCAAGATTAAACACCATCTGTTGATCTGGATCTGCATCTACGTTTCACATATTTTGGTAGAACAGCCAACCAAACCTTTAAAATTATCTGGCCCCGTCATTAATTTTGGAAAGCAATCAAAAGAGAGCACCTCAGAAACACCTGGCAATGGACCCACCTTCTTATTAATGACCAGATACCAGATCAATAGTTGTTGCAATGTTGCAAGAACAAATGTTTGATCATCTTTCATCCGTGGAAACACGACAGTCATCAAATCCTGAGAAAGATGTCAGTTCATTACAATCTTTATTAACCGAGCCTAGTGAATGTACGCTAATAGATCTTCACAATCGGATGGTTGTGATAAAACCAAGGTAACTGGTCCCACCTGACAAACATGCTTAGTTGTCGATGCATCAATGGTTGTCGAAATGCCACTTTGGTTAATCTCTTTGGATCTTTCCTTTGTGGCAACATGACCACCATTCAATCAACTTGGACCTGCACTGTCTTTATCTTTTAACCATGACAAGCCCTTAATTGTGATTAGATTTGGAGATCACATGACCAAGGAAATCTTACAGTCGTTGAATATTTGGTTAACCCCTAGTTTGATTTAGAGAATAAGCACCAGCCACTGATCTTGTCTTCATCCAATGGTCCACAATGACTCTCCAAAAACCATAAACCTCTTATCTTAACTCATCTTATCCAGTGATTCAGAAAACAAAGAAATCTCCCAATCGCTATACACATCACTTAAGCGGGGTTTCATTTGGAGAATACGCAAACAAAGGTAATCTTTGAATTGCTGGATAAATACTACCTAACCCTTAGCTTCATTCAGAGAATACGTGAATGTTGTTGATTCATTTCATCATCCATGGTTCACATTTAATCTCAAAACCTTCATGCCTTGACTGGTTCATCTGGAGAATGAGTGATTGAAGAAAATATTAACCACCCACCAAGTTGTTGAATGTTAGAGCACTAACCGCCCAGAACAAGAGAATACATGAACACTACAATCATTAGTTCACCAAATAAAACTTAACTGCTCGAGCAAGAAAATAAAACATGTGCCATAATGGGGACTTTAAGTGACCAGGAAAAAGGTAATGGAGAAATAGAAATGGCTAGGGTTTTGGACTTAGACAAATTTCATGAAGCCCTAGGACATGGATTAACCCTATTTCTCAGACCTTAAAACTGTCATATCTCACTGGTTTTTGCATTTCAACACATGCAATCTTAAATGGGGCTTGGTCACATCTTGATTAATCTATGGCTAAGCTCACAAGTCATAAAACATTATATATATTCTTCACAGGTCAAAAATGTGTTGCAACTAGGGCATGACAATTTCCTAGGGTTTGCATAGGATAAGACCATTTTCTTTTGATTTTTGGCATTGACAGGAAAATGGGCTAACATGAAGTAAAACCAAGGATTTTGACATATTTTAGGCCATGGACCCTCTACACATACCCCAGCTCACAAACCCTCACCAAATCAAGCCTATAACTAGGGCTTTCTCACAAATAGCTTAAAACTCACTTTTGGGATCCACTCTTTGAGCCTACACCATGTCCTAACATATTTCAAAGGAAAAAAACCCTCTTATTCAGCCCAAACTCCTTCTACTACACCCATGGCCCTTACTTCATGCACCTTTCACCCTGTCAACTTGCACAATTTGGTAATTACCCTGCATATGTATTAAACCCCTACATAATAAGGGAAAATTACATAATATATAAGTGTTGGATCCATCCCACGGCCATAGTAACCATAGAAAGTGGATGGATCCAACTAATTCATCCTTTTTTCAATGCACAAACCCACTGTTGCTACAGGACAATCACATAGAATGCACTCAAAAGGGTTAGTAACTGAATCTAAAGTGATTCAAAATGATTTTTATCACTTTTCCATTGTGCTTCTAGAAATTAGAATGCAAGAACATGAAAACAAACTTCAAGAAATACAAGAAATTCAATCTTTATTGCTAAAAAAATGGAATAGTTCATACAATCATGGTCTCAGACCATACCACCACACACCATACCTTTTCTTCATCATTTACATGGTTTAAATAACTTCTTCTACCTTCTCAAACCAATCTAAGTTAGTTAGATTCTTAACAAAACAACTAATCACCATTTTTGGCATTTCCCTCCAACTTCCATGTAACCATTGGAATTCAAATTTGTAAACTTATTTAAATAAACTCCTAATGACTCCTAGCTCTAAAATTTGTCCCTTTAGGACCTCGATAACATATAAAATCCCCTAAACTCATCTATAGACCTAATCTCACCCCTCTAGGCCTATTACATCAAAATTGACAACATTACAATCTTTTACATTTTTGCCTATTTTGCAACTTTGCATATTTTGCATCATCATATTACATCCAAATGGCTCCAAGGCCATGTTACATCAAATAAATGACCTTGTAGGCCTTGGAAACATGATCTTGTAGCACCTAATAGTTTGATGATACCTCACACGAGCTCTGAGATATGACCCCATAAAGATCATTGATTTCATGTTGAGTGCACCTTGAGGGACACTTCAGTCTGGAGTGGTCGGCAGCATTCGAGCAAGTCTGTGTGTGAAAAAAGTTTTCCACTAGCATTTACCTGGTCAATCAGAACTATTGGTGTAGATGGTTCAATGCTATGATAGGCCGTTTGAAAGATATGCAATGTTGCTCATTTTAACTAAGGAACACTGTGAGTATTGACATCAACTAAGATTGTGTTGCCAAATTTAAATGAATTTGAATCTCTAAAAATTGAGATAGGTTATTATAGGCCTCAACAACATGATCCTTTATCACCTAATGGTTTGATGATACCTCGCATGAGCTCTGAGATATGACCCTATAAAGATCATCAATTTCATGTTGAGTGCACCTTGAGGGACACTTCGGTTTGGAGTGGTGGGCAACGTTCAAGAAAGTTCATGTGTAAAATGAGGTTGCCACTAGCATTTACTTGGCCAATCGAATTTTTTGGCATAGACGGTCCAATATGATGATAGACAATTTAAAAGATACGCAATTTTTCTCATTTAAACTAAGAAACATTGTGAGTTTTGACATCAACTGAGATTGTCTTGACAAATTTAAATGAATTTGAATCTCCCAAAATTGAGATAGTTTATTGTAGGCCTCGGCAACATGATCTTGTATCACCTGATGGTTTGATGATACCTCGCATGAGCTCTAAGATATGACCCTATAAATATCATTGATTTCATGTTGAGTGCACCTTGAGAGACACTTTGGTCTGGAGTGGTCGGTAGTGTTCGAGCGAGTCTATGTGTGAAATGAGGTTTCCACTAGCATTTACCTAGCCAATCGCATCTGTTGGCGCAGACGGTTTGATGCAACGATGGATGGTTTGAAAGATATGCAATGTTGCTCATTTCAACTAAGGAACACTGTGAGTTTTGACATCAACCAAGATTGTGTTGCAAAATTTAAATGAATTTGAATATCTAAAAACTAAGATAGGTTATTGTAGGCCTCAACAACACAATCTTGCAGCACTTGACGATTCAATGATACCTTGCACAAGCTTTGAGATATGACCCCATAAAGATCTTCAGTTTCATGTTGAGTGAACCTTGAGCACTAGTACATTTTGCACCATTTTTGATGCATGATTGGTCAAAGTTTCTACCCAACTTGGTCGAATAGTTGACCAACTAGTTCATCGCTATTATCAACGTTGAAATATCAACCCATTGTTGTAATTGTAGAATGATCAACGCCAATATTGGTTGAAATTGAAGGCAATCTTGGTCGAAAATAACATTAGAAAGTGTTGGTATATTGGTTGATCCTTCGACCAATACAGATTAACATTGGTCAAAATATTTGGTCATTCCGACCAGGATGCAAAACTCAATGTGGTCACATTTCAACCAAATTCCATCACACTTTAGACCAATCTTGGTCAAAATATTTGGCAGCTCCAACCAGGATGCCAAACTCATGACGGTCATATTTTGACCACATGTCGTCACACTTTAGACTAATATTGGTCAAATTATTTAGCGATTCCAACCAGGATGCCATACCCATGATGCCACATTTTGACAAACTATTGGTCAATTTCTAGACCAAACTAGCCACGATTTTGAAGATGGATAGTTGAAATTTCAATGAAATAAAGAATGTTTAAAAAAAATTGAAGATAAATATCCAAACTAATCACCAATGGCATCCTGATTTGTGATTAGTCTAGATATTTATCTTCAGGTGTCCACACTCATTCTATTGCTTGTTGCTAGTGGGTCCCTGCTTGTTCTGTTTTCCAAACTGCTTTAGGCTCTAGCAATCCATCTGCTCTGCTCTGCATGAAACTATGGGGTTTTTAATTTTGTTTGAACTATTTGAGAGATAGGTTATGACTGGTGATCCATGAATTGGTAGAGCTTCCTCTTAGATGCCCACAACTCTTCAAATTTATTGGTGTGAAGCCCCCAAAGGGTATTCTTCTCTATGGGCCTCCTAGTTCTAACAAAACCTTAATTTCTAGGGCAGTGGAAAATGAAACCGGTGCCTTCTTTTTCTGTATCAATGGACCTGAGATCATGTCAAAGTTGGCTGGAGAAAGTGAAAGCAATCTCTAGAAGGCTTTTGAGGAGGTTGAGAAGAATGCCCCTTCCATTATATTTATTGATGAGATATTACAGAGATTTGTCAGCGGGCTTGCAAGTATGCTATTAGAGAAAATATTGAGAAGGTGAGTTTCAATTGTGGCGGCTTTCGCAAACTAGATTTAGTTATGAATTTCTTAATGGTTTTTTTTTAACTGGTTTGTTAGAATTTTACATTTTTTGATTCAATTTTCCTCAACATGTATCTTATTATTTCAATTTGTCATGTTCTCTTTCCTCTACACTTTTACAGGATATTGAACATGAAAGAAAAAGAAGTGAGAACCCCGAGGCAATAGATGAGGATGATAGTGATGAGGTAGCTAAAATAAAGGCTTCTCATTTTGAGGAGTCAATGAAATATGCCCAAAGAAGTGTCAATGATGTTGAGATTCATAAGTATCAAGCCTTTGCACAAACACTACAGCAATCTCGAGGCTTTGGTTCTAAATTTTGATTTCCTAGTGCTTCTGCTAGTGCTTCAGATGTATTTGCTACAGCAGATAATAAAGATGATGATGACTTATACAGTTAGGAAACTTAGTACACAATTGTCATCTTAATGAAGTGAAAAATGTGTCTGTACTAGCAGGGACCTTCTTCTAACAAATAGCCAATGCTATTCAATTTGGCTCCAACTTTTTCTTGTATCAATTTTATCTGTTCATATGTTTGAAACTTTATTTAGTTTATTAGCCCTTTAGCTGAGGACTTACTAACTTGTAATTCTTTAGAGAAATATTAACTATGGCAAGGAAATTTATCTATGGAAACTTTTTCTTAAGTGGTAGATAATGCTACGAAAACCTTTCTTTAAAAAAAATCCTGGAAAATATTCTATACTAAATCAATTAAACAACAAAGAAAGTCTAGTTCAACTGATAGGTATGGTGTGCATCCATTTTATGGAGATCTACCAAGATGATTTCCCCCACCAAGATGAAGATAAATATCTAGACTAATCACCAATGGCATCCTGATCGATGATTAGTCTAGATATTTATCAGGTGTCCACACTTATTCTGTTGCTTGTTGCCAACGGGTCCCTGCTCGTTCTATTTTCCAAACTGCTTAGGGCTCTAGCAATCCATCTGCATGATTTGTGAATTGGTAGAGCTTCCTCTTAGATGCCCACAACTCTTCAAATCTATTAGTGTGAAGCCCCCAAAGGGTATTCTACTCTATGGGCCTCCTAGTTCTGGGAAAACTTTAATTGCTAGGGCAATAGCAAATGAAACTAGGGCCTTCTTTTTCTATATCAATGGACCTGAGATCATGTCAAAGTTGGCTATAGAAAGTGAAAGAAATCTCTGGAAGGATTTTGAGGAGGCTGAGAAGAATGCCCCATCCATTATATTTATTGATGAGATATTACAGAGATTTGTCAATGGGCTCTATCAATCCATCTGCTCTGCTCTGCGTGATATGTGGGTTTTTTCATTTTGTTTGAACTATTTGAGAGATAGGATATGACTGGTGATGCATAATTGGTTTTCATGTTTGCAGCGTGGAAGTAGTGTTGGGGATGTTGGTGGTGCTGTGGATAGAGTCCTTAACCAGTTGTTGACGGAGATGGATGGTAAGACAACAAAGAAAATAGTTTTCATTATACCTAATGTCATTGGCCCGTTATACCCAAGGATTCAATGGAGCTAATATTACAAAGATTTTTCAGTGGACCTTCAAGTATGCTATTAGAGAAAATATTGAGAAGCTGAGTTTCAATTGCGGCAGCTTTTGCAAACTAGATTTGGTTATGAATTTCTTAATGGGTTTTTTTGAACTGGTTTGTTAGAATTTTACATATTTTGATTCAATTTTCCTCAACTTGTATCTTATTATTTCAATTTAATTCTACAAAAACCTTGCTTTTAAAAAAAAAAGCTTGCTGGAAAATATTCTATACTAAATCAATTCTACAACAAAGAAAGTCTAGATCAACTGATAGGTGTGGTGTGCATCCATTTTATGGAGATCAGTTCCTATTTGTGTTAAATCAAATGTTTCATTTGCACATAGCCCATGTAAGCATCAACACACTGAAAGCCCTCACTTGTCCTTGTGTAACAACAACCACATTTAATGCTTGCTTGTGGCCTAGAAAGAAAAATTATGTCTTAGCTCAAGAGTACTTAAATGAACCATTCTAAAATTATTTTACTTTCTTAAAATCTTTCTTGATTTTTTTTCTTTTCTTCCTTACTTAATTTCATGTTAAACTTATTTCTCATGCCAATTAAATTGAATTATAGAAAAGAAAGCTTGTATGACAAGAATATTAAAATAAATTAAATGATCAGCACTAACTTAGACCAGAAGCAAAAATGAAAGGTACATACCCTTGATAATAGCAAAAGTTGCATTCATAGCAATGCAAGGCTCATTAGCACGATCCATCAAAGATTTAACCATGCAATTGCATGTGCCTGTAGGATAAAATAAACTATTACATGGTAAATCCAATATGGTAAAAAAAAGAAAGAATTTTTGAACACACACCTTAAGAAAGGGAATAATCCATCAGAGACTTTTAAAATAGATTACAACAAATATAGTGCACAGGAGTTATTAATCATTAAAATGTTGTCAATAGGAACAAAGAGTTGGGGAACTACTTTCTATCTAAGATGTATATAATATAAAATTTTATCATGCAAAACATAGTTAAATGTAGTGATTCTTTCTTGCAAACAAACTTTGAATATGAAATCTCAAGACCTATGCCAAAGATGACATGCTAAGTCTGATTTTAATTGTTAGAAATTTGTTGTCATACAACCCCAAAACTATGTATTATTCCCAATCTGAGATGAAATGGCCATATTCATGTTGCACAATGAATAATTAAATTAAAGTAACTCTTCATAATATGTCATTGCAACTAGTCTATGAGACTAAATCCTTGGTTGTATATAAAATGGCCATATTATTCTTGACTCTTTTAAGCATATTATGCCGCAAATACCTATCATTTTATACACATCTAAAAGATTACTGGTAACAATAAAAGTTGTTTTTAGAGAGTTTCCCTGATATTTCAGTGCTATTTTTTTAAGTATTTTAGATCTTATTAAACTATTGAATTAAATTCCAAATACCAAATCTTTTAAAACATCTTTTATTTGTGCTTGAAAACACCTATTTAGTGAAAAAACTATGAAGGCTATAATAACCAAATGGTTTAACTAAAAAATAGGTTTCTTACATAGTTGCAAGAAAAAATTCCAATTAGTAGCACATACAGTTGGTTCAGTTATTTTTATCATCCTCTATCCAGATAAGAGCATGGTACTCATATCAGAGCTGATATCTTGGCCTCAAAAACACCATTAATGGTTCATTCTCAAACAGTCCTTTCAATGATAATAGTAAGTTAAAATTTACATTATCAGTGGGCAAAGCAATAAGATATCCCTTGGAGGGACAAGACATGCCATAGATGAAAAAGACCAAGACTTAAAAGAAATGTTTGAATGCAATGACTGAAAGAGTTGTTTGAAAGACTGAATATTATATTACAATAGGGAATTCTCTTTTCTATATATTAAGATTGTACCTCTAAGCTGCCAATGCAGATTCAAGTTAAATTGCAGGACTTGGGTTTGGGTTCGCCATATGGAAACTTATTTTTCTTCACTATTATACATGCATTCATATATATATATGGATGGGTGTGTGTGTATATATGTATATTGATATATAGACATATATAAATACACACACACACACATATATGCAGATGTAGATGTAGAAGTAGAAGTAGATGTACACACACACACACTCATAATTTGAAGCAAAGGGTCTACTTACCTTTGACAGATGAATGGCAGTTAGAAGTTCAAAAAAAAAGAGTCCACAAAGCCAATAAAAAATAATAGGAAATGGCACTAGGTTCTTACGAGGGTTTGGAAGTGTTTCCCATAGACCCCCACCAAACTCATTTGATACATTTTGTAACTATATTTTGCATAAATTTTATGTTAATTTTTTAATTGAAGTTGTTTTTAAGTTGTCAAGTTTTGCCAGATGTTTGCCAAGTTGGTAATTTTATGGTGTGAAAACATTCAATGGACACAAATAAATTTACTAGAGAAACAATGATTGATTTAACACAAATAGGAACTGATTCAACACTTCACCTACTCAAAAAAACAAACCAATGAATAATCCACATTAGGCCAAGAGAGGTTAACACATTCAAAATGCACTTATGAAAAAAGACCTAGAATGAATGAAATTGATTAAATAATGAAGGTATGTTAGTTTGAACTTCACTTGGTTTCAAGAATAGTTTAATATTCTCTACTTAACAAGGCCAACCATGTGAAGGTGGAAGCTCTTCTAGCCTCACCCCCCCTCCCCCTAACATCAGTCTAAATTCCCCATTAACATCTAATTACACACTTCATTCATCTATTTATGAACTATAACATTCAATCAATACAATCACATAACATTCATTAATTTATGATATAACATTCATTAATACGCAACACTAATCAAGAATTCATTAACACATAACAATATTCATTAACATGAAATATAATTCAATATTAATACACAACATTCATAGATAATTACTTAAAACAATGTTCTTTTATTATCCAACAAAGTTAATCAAACAAGTTTTATCAAAGAGCATTTTTAAGAAATCATTTATTTTTTGGGTTTTTCTTAGATTTATTATTTAGGTAAAGGCTGAGAGGAGCATCAATATTATTGATGAAGGGTGCTCCCCTTAATAATGCAAACACATAATAGAAATAGAGAAACAACAACAATAATATGCAAGAACAGAAAATTGGCTTCTTATTATCTCCACAAATGTGGAATTACAAACTTTCAGAATTACAATATGCAAAGCCACATGGGCATTCCCTTACAATATTCTATAGGACAAAGCCTCTAATCAATACCCAGATCTACTACCCAGAACTGCCCTAGACAACACTATGGGCCTTCTTTATATAGGCATTTTCCACCACCCGAGAAGGTTCCAGAAATTTAGCCCTAAGGGCTGACCAAACTTAGAATTATTTTATTTTTCAATTTATTACATCAAAGTCGGCTCAAAATAACTTTTGAAACTAGAACAGAAATTTTGAAGGAAAATTATTTTCTGCCATTTCAGGTGGCCCGACTTCTGGAGACCATAAGTCATCACCAGTTGACCCGATTGACTATTATAACCCCATTTCGGAAATGCCACGAAGCACTCTACAAGCTTGACCAATGCAAGTGCCTGTCACCCAAATTTTTGACCTTATCCAAGGCCTCTAAAGCCTTCAAAACTGAGTTCAAAGTTTTTGTACCCTGCTGCCAATACCAAAAATCTTCAATATCTTCAAAACTAGACCTAATCTAACCATGAAACTTTACTGGCAGGTTGATATGACTGAGATGAACCTCCACATGTAAAATCAGAACATTCTAAGATTGTAAGACCAACTTACTAAAAATAGCAAGTTTCCATAAATAGCAGCTCTGCACAAGATAGCCCTTATTGAATACAAAAATAGGAATATTTTTGGGTGATACAAGATTGCTCTTACACCCAGGATGCTCCTGCATCAAACACCCAGGGTAATTTGAGAAGTGACCCCGTCACGACTCAAGTGTGCAGAGGAAAACTAAGATGGTTAACCTCCTCCTTTGTTAGCCATGATGAATCTTCAATAGGTCATCCTTTCCATTTGACCAAATACTCTTCATATGTCCTGTTCCTTGTGCTTTTGCCAACACGACTATCCAGTATTTCTTCAACCTCCTTGATATCTAAACTGGTTGCTAGAATACTCCATTGTGTTGTTGTAACCTCATCTTCAACACCTCCCTCATGATACTCTGTCAAATCTAAAATGTTAAACATTGGTGAAATATTCAGCTCAGTAGGCAATTCTACCTCATATGCATTTCCTAAATCATGCTTCTTCAGTATCTTACATGGCCCAAACTTCTTCATTTTCAACTTGTTATATGTACCAACCAGAAATCACTCCTTCCGCAAATGAACCATGACTTCATCTCCAACCTGAAATTCCTTATGCCTCCTTTTCACATCTACTTTAGCCTTATACTGCGCATTCATCTTGGTAATATGCTTCCTCACCTCCTCATGGATGTTCTTCAAGTGTTCAACAAAATCCTCAGCTTCAGCACTGCTTATTTCTCCTTTATCTATCTTTCTCAATTCTAATGCATTTCTGGGACTACTCCCATATACAATCTGGAATGGTGATTTACTAGTGCTCCTATTGATAGAATTATTGTATGCAAATTTTTCTTGTGGTAAAATCAAATCCCATCCTGTTGGCTTATCTCCAACCAAATATCTCAGCAAATTTCTTAAACTCCTATTCACCACCTCTGTCTGTCCATCAGTCTATGGATGATGTGATGAACTAAACTTCAAATCTATCTTCAACTTCTTCCACAATGTATGCCAGAAATATCCAACGAACTTAGTGTCTCTATCTGAAACTATGGTCTTTGCAAACCATGTAGTCTCACTACTTCTCTGAAAAACAATTCTGCTATATGAATAGCATCATTAGTCTTCTTGCAGGGAATGAAATGTGCCATCTTTGAAAATCTATCAACTATCACAAAAATTGAATCATGTCCCCGACGTGTCCTTGGTAAACCAAGAAGAAAGTCCATACTGATATCCTCCCAAGGCTTCTTTGGTACAAGTAATGGCTAATACAACCCTATATTTTGCTTCACTCCCTTTGCCATCTAACATACTCTGCAACTTTGTACAAACTTCTTGACATCTTGCTGCAACCGTGGTGAATAATAATTTTCACTAACCAAAGAAAGGGTTTTATCTCGACCAAAATGTCCAACCAATCCTCCGCTATGCTTCTCCTTGATGAGATTCTCCCTCATAGAACTTCTTAGAATGCACAACTAACTCCCTCTAAATAGCATATCATCCTGAATGATAAAATCCAACCATTTTGTCCTGTCTAGAGTAACAGGTTCTTTACAAGCTTTCCAAGCTTCACCAAAATCAGGATCCTCTGGAAACAAATTCTTGAGTTCCTTGAACCCAACTGCCTCAATCTGCATCTCTGTCAGCAATAGTTGCCTTCTGCTAAGTGCATCTGCAACCCTATTAGACTTTCCACTTTTGTGTTTCAAAACAAATGTATAACTCTGCAAAAACTCAACCCATTTCAAATGCCTTTGATTCAACTTTCCTTGACTATTCAAATATTGAAAAGCTTGATGATCAATATACAAAACAAAATCCTTAGGAAGCAAATAGTGTCTCCACTTCTTCAATGCCTGAACTATAGCATAAAATTCTTGATCATAAATAGAATATTTTCTCTTGGCATCATTTAACTTCTCACTGAAATAAGCAATAGGTTTTCCTTCTTGGCTCATAACAGTTCCTATTGCAGTACCACTAGCATCACAGTCTACTTGAAACACCTTATTAAAATCTAGAAGTGCTAAAATAAGCTATTCTGTAACTTTTTGTTTCAACAATTGAAAACCTTTTCTGCCCCATTAGTCCACTTAAACCCTTTTATATCCCCTCTCATTGTTTCAGTCAAGGGACCACAAATACTACTAAAATTTCTGATAAACTTTCTGTAAAAACTAGCTAAACCATGAAAATATCTTACCTCAGTAGCAATCCTTGGAGTAGGCCATTCAAGGATAGCCTGTACCTTCTCTGGGTCCATTTTTAGACCTTTTGTTGAAACTACAAATCCTAAATACACTAACTCTTTCTTCACAAAACTGCACTTCTTAAAATTAATCAACAATTTCTCATCTCTCAGCTTCTCAAACACCATACGAATATGCATCATATGTTCCTCCAGTGTCTTGCTAAAGATCAAAATATCATCTAGGTAAACAATGACAAACTTACCCAGAAATTATTTCAGAACCTCATTCATGAGCCGTATGAAAGTGCTCGGTGCATTGGTTAGCCCAAAAAACATGACTAACCACTCATACAATCCTTCCTTTGTCTTGAAGGTAGTCTTCCATTCATCTCCTTCTCTGATCCAAATTTGGTGATATCCACTCTTCAGATCTATCTTTGAGAAATACACAGCTCCACTCAAACAATCCATAATATCATCCATTCATGGCAATGGAAACCTATACTTGATTGTGATCTTGTTTATTGCTCTAGAATCTGTACACATCCTCCATTCTCTATTCTTCTTTTGTGCTCATACCACTGGTACAGCATAGGGACTCAGACTCTCTCGAATCAATCCCTTTTGCAATAACTCATGTACTTGTCTGTTCAACTCTTCACTTTCTACTGCTATCATTCTATGTGTTGCCTTGTTTGGAAAACTAGCTCTTGGAATCAAATCCATCTGATGATTGATCTTCCTTACCAGTGGTAATCCATCAGGTAAATTATCAGATACAATATCCTGAAAGTCATTCAACAAATCTGCAACATCTACAGGTACATCCTCTACTTCCTCTTTACCAACTTTTGGAATTAAAGCAAAACACACATGCTCATACCTCATACCATCTAAAAATTTTCTTCCATCAACAAATGTTATTCTTCTATTACCACATACCTTTTCTTCGGTCTTCTTCAATGGCTTTAGCTTATGTCGCACTCCATCCTTTGTCAAGGAATAGGTATTCGCATGACCATCATGTACAGCACATCTGTCAAACTGCCACGGTCTACCCAACAACATATGACATGCATCCATAGATATGATATCACATAGTACCTCATCTTGGTACCCACCAATCTTGAACTTTACTAGGCACTATTCACTGACCATGACCTTGTGGTCATCCTGCACCCAGACAATCCAATATGGATGTGGGTGTTTCTGTCTCTTGAGCTTCAAATTTGTCACCATCTCTTCTGACACCAAATTTTTAGTGCTTCCACTATCAATAATCACATCACAACATTTTTCCTCACACTTGCATCTAGTGCGAAACAGGCTCCTCCTTTGTTCAGGTTCATTCTCACCACTCAGCAAAACTCTTATATTAATCAGCGTTTCTCCTCTTTCAGCATCTTCTGAATTTGATGATTTGGCATCTTTATCTACATGTGCAACTCTATCCTGGCCTTCATTCCTCCTATCTATCCTTCCTTGGCATTGAGGACATTAAAATTTCCTATGACCTTCTTCTCCATAGTGAAAACATGTTCTACGGAAGCCTCCTCTTCCTGAACCATGTCCTCTTCCTCTTCCTCTCTGATCTCTATTGTTCTGATATTGGAAACGATTGGAATTATTTTCTCTCTGATTTTGACTGCTACTGGCCTCATCTTTCTTTTTCAAATCTTCATTTCGGTCTCCATATGACCATCCACCAAATCATCCACCGTGACCTCTTCCATTTTGTCTGCTCTCAAACTTCTTGTTCAACTTTTCCTCTACTTTTAGGGCAAACTGGTATGCCTCTTCAATACTATTCATTCAAACTAGATGCAGCTCCTCCTGAATGTTGGGCCTCAACCCATTAAAGTAACGAGCAACTTTCTCCTTATCAGCTTTCACATGGCCTGTTCTGATGAGGATTCGATAGAACTCCTTTGTATACTCCTGAACAGATCATCCCGCTTGCTTCAAACTTTGCATTTTCTTCAGTAGGTCAAGCTCATAATCAACAGGGATGAACTGTCGCTTCAATTTATCCACCATCTAATCCCATCTTGTGATTTTATCTTTCCCTCTTCTATTTCACTCCAATTGAATCTCTTGCCACCAGATCTTCGCATGACATTTCAATCTGGCCTTCACAAATTTGACCCTATCAGGATCCTCAATATCTTCATACTAAAAATATTCTTCACATTCATTGATCCAGTCGATCAACTCTCCTGGGTTAAGATTTCCTAAAAATGTAGGAACCTCAATCTTAGGTCTTTTTTTTATCTTAGAAATGGCTCGAAAAAGTCTTTCTTCCTCCTGGTTCACAACTTCAACTTCTCCTTCTTGATCTTCTTCTTCGGCTTCATCCTCACTTTTGTCTCTGACATTAAGATTCATTCCTCTGTGAATCTCCTCTTGCAATGCTCACACTTGTCTCTAGAGTTCTCTAACCTCAGGTGTTACAACACCAGCTCTTCCACCACATTCCCTTCATGGAGGCATTTTCATGATGTGCGCTAAAAACCTAACCATGGTCCTGGTGCAAACTGTCTCACAGTCAACAATCTATTTACATACTCAAGAACTCCTACTCTGATACCACTTGATGAAGGGTGCTCCCCTAAATAATGCAAACACATAACAGAAACAAAGAAACAACAACAACAATATGCAAGAATAGAAAATTGGCTTCTTATTATCTCCACAAATGTGGAATTACAAACTTTCAGAATTACAATATGCAAAGCCACATGGGCATTCCCTTACAATATTCTATAGGACAAAGCCTCTAATCAATACCCAAATCTACTACCCAGAACTGCCCTAGACAACACTACGGGCCTTCTTTATATAGGAATTTTCCACCGCTCAAGAAGGTTTCAGAAATTTAGCCCTAAGGGCTGACCAAACTTAGAATTATTTTATTTTTCAATTTATTACATCAAAGTCAGCTCAAAATAACTTTTGAAACATGAACAGAAATTTTGAAGGAAAATTATTTTCTGCCATTTCAAGTGGCCCGACTTCCGAAGACCATAAGTCATCACTAGTTGACCCGATTGACTATTATAATCCCATTTCAAAAATGCCATGAAGCGCTCTATAGGCTTGAGCCACACTTGTCACCCAAATTTTTGACCTCATCTGGGGCCTCTAAAGCCTTCAAAATTGAGTTCAAAGTTTTTGTACCCTGGGGCCAATATCGAAAATCTTCAATATCTTCAAAAATAAAGCTGATCTAACCATGAAACTTTGCTGGTAGGTTGATATGACTGAGATGAACCTCCACATGTAAAATCAGAACATTCTAAGATCGTAAGACCAACTTACTAAAAATAGCAAGTTTCCATAAATAGCAGCTCTACACAAGATAGCCCTTATTGAATATAAAAATAGAAATATTTTTGGGTGATGCAAGATTGCTCTTACACCCAGGATGCTCTTGCATCAATTATCTTCCTCCTCTTGTGGTTGTGATCTCAAATTATGATGCTTCCTCATGTCTCGAGGAGGATGACTTTGCTGCACTAAAGGGGGGTTTGCTGCAATAACAAGTAAATGGGTTAAATTCGCATACATTTTTTTACCGTTACATGTATTTCATTAACCAGTAAAACATAACATGCATTTTTCTTTACCTGACAATGCCACATCATCATGTACAATAACATTTTGATCTTCTGCCACCTCAACATCCTCAAAATGCTCTAAAATATTCAAAAAAAGGTTACACAGCCAATTGCAATTAAAGATGTTAAATTCTATTAATAATTACGTAATTTATTTCCAATAGAAAATTAATACCTCCAATAATGTGATGCACATCATGGCCTTCATCACGCCCAAGTTCTGTGATAGGATTTGAAGGTTGTAGTGAAATTTCATGCGCATTGTTATCATGAAATAGTCAATTTATGTTCGAAATTAACTATTCAATTTGATTTACTTTTCATTTGACCATTTTACCTGTGTCTCATCTGGAACAGTAGATTCTTTGTTGTGGCTTTTGGATTCTTGGCGTAGGCGTGTAGCCATGACTTCATAGCCTTCCTTCAAGGCTATTCTCTTGTCTTCTTTCGTGGGCTCTACATTGAATTTTGTGCCCTATATTTTTTGTTTAATATCATCACTTTTACATGTATGATTTGATTAAACAGAATTGTTTGCAACCTTATATATAAAAATTTGATATGAAATTCCAATAGTTCTACTTACAAGTCGAGAGTGAAGTTTCATATAGCCACTAGAGCCAAGTTTGTGTTGGCCAACCTTTGTTAATCTCACTTGTGTAGCTTTTGATGTGTCTTGCAGTCTATGAAAATTTTGAAACATGTTAGATTATATATTTACAAAGATCACTAATTAGTGCATGATTACATTCTACTTAATACTATCATGACGTACCTTCTTTTGTCATCTTCTCATTGAATTCCACTACCCTTTAGCCTTTTCTCTTTTGCATCTTCCATTATTTCATTCCACTCCATTGGTGGAATCATAGGAGGACGCTTGTACTTTGGGTTATCCTTTAGAGCCCTTCTATATTGGTCCCTCACAGTCTTTATATGTTTGGATGCTCTTTTAAGAATCATGCCTCTATCAAAAGTTTTATTTCCAAAGAGGTCCTCTAAAGATTTAATGAGCTGATTTTTTAAGTTAGCATCCTGTTCATTCCACCTTTCTTGAAAAAACAAAATTGTTAGATATCATAACTTTAATATAGTACAATAAATGGAAGATACAAAAAATATTGTACCAATATTATGAAGCTACGTACCTTTTATGTATGGTGGGCCCAAATAGCTTCAATGTCATTTCAAAAAGATGATCATAAAAAATATCATTTCCTACAAAAATATCATGTGATTATCAATCCAAAATGAGTTATGTATAAGTAAACTACAATTACATTGTAAATAATAATAGTATTAAAGCACCTGGAAGCTTTGGTACTTTTAACAGAACCATATTGTTCTTGTTCAACAACAATGTCCCCACAAATGAACCAGTACTAGTAACACGGGTTGATCTAGGAAATGGTTGATCTTCACCAGTACTGGTATGATCTATTCTTGTACCAGGTGTAGGTGTATCTATTAGTGCACAAAATAGGTCCACATAGTGTATAAAATTCACACAAGAAAAATAATCAATGCATGATTAGCACATAAAAAAATATAGAAAAATAAGGTTTTACCAGTTGTAGCTGGTACAGAGGAAGATGTCTGCAAGCACCTTGTTGCGGACAATGCAGTTGTCGAATATGGAATTTTAATCAAAGGAGACGTCTGCACTTCATCATAAGCTAAAGAATACATTGTTACAAAAGACATTTGCAATGGATAAAGATTAAATGGGGTACTAGAAGCATCCCAAACATAAGTTGAGTCAATAATGCATACAAAGGTTAAATCAATGGTTAAAGGTTTAAGGATTATTTACATGAAGGTTGTGCGATGCTACAACCCTCATCATATTGACAATGTTTTACACGTGTCAAAAAATCTTGTAAGAAGAACACATCATATTTTAGATCATGATCCATAAGATAGTATAAAATATAAACATCTATTGAACTTTAATTATTGCTTAAGATTAATTATTGCTTACATTAATAGAATTGACTCTACATGTCAATTCTTCTTCGATTTCCTTTGACTCCTCGGTTTCGTTTGCTTCCATTATAAGGTTAAGAATTTCTTTACCATATTTAGTTTTTATTTGAGTAGCCATGAATACATGGTTAGAGTTAGATTCCACGTCATCTATAAATGTTGCCCCAACTTCAGATCGCAATAGATCTGCTGCCATTTTTGCTTTTCTCTATCAATAAGTATCAAGTTGTGACATCAATATCAGTAAAATTCTATCAAAATAACTCCAAAGCCATAAAGAAAAGAACATAATAATATGACATGTGTTTCTATATAATTTTTAGAATTACACTAATTAATTTTTACCTTGATAAAGAAGGTGTACTGTGAGGAACATCCCCACTTGTATCTTGAGGTGGAATATCCATGTCGCCCTATGACAAAGATTAGTAATTCTTAGCAATTAGAAGTGATTGGAGTCAATATTAATTGGAGGCAATTGGTTTAAATGTTATACTTACCAGTCCCATGATAGGAAATTTTTTTGTATCTACACAATTCAAATTGTAATCTATTAGAAGCTCTTCCCCTGCACTTATTGATTTTATCGCACATACAAATACATGATTTCCCTCGTGTGCCTTGAATATACAATTCAGCCACTTATTAGTTGACACAAGTCGAGAAATATTTATAAAACCTACAATATTCCCTGTTTCTTTTGGCCTTCCATCAATATACATAGCAAGCATTTTAGTTTGATCATTTGCTTTGCATTGTATATAATTTGCTGACAATGCATACCTATGCATACTTTTTTTATATTGCACAATCCGCATCCAATTCTTGTAATTGTAACAAGGTTCTACATATTACATCAATTCAACAACTTGATTATAACTGACCTTTATGCCATCCATGGAAAATAAGCCCAAACCATGTAATGAAGATGGAGCTATGCGATATATCCTTTCGTTAACAGAAAAATCAGTATTAACTGGAGGTAGTTCCTTGGGTACCCATTCTTTCTGAAGATGTGTGTACCTTAAGAGAACTTTCATGTCACCTTTGGTCTCATTATTATAAGAACATGACCCCCCCTCAGCAAGGAAAAATTGCATTCATATATCAAATTTTCCTCTAATCTTTTGAACTCTAGTTGATCTCCCTATTTTAGACCTACTAGATGTCTCACTTTTGTCTTCTATTCCTGCATATTCCTCACTTGAGGAAGACATATCATACAAATACCTATTTGGTGATACCTGCAATCCATCAAATGAGAGACATAGTAGGATTTATATATTTTTCTGACTAAGAGAAGGAAACCAAATAATAAATTATACATGTTGATCCATGTCAAAGGCATTAAATTTCCTAAATATGTAAATCATTTATCTTAAGTTAGCCAAAAATTACATGATATGTAAGCTACAAATTACATAGAAGACAAAATTTACATGATTCAAAATATACTCCATGACTATAGAGTTCAACACATAATAACTTAATTCAAATTTCTATGAATAAATCAATACCTCATACGTGACATTGATCATACCTTGACATACATTTTATTAATCATGTTATTGATCATCCTCCTCATCCATGTCATCATCATGACTATCATCATCATCATCACGACTACTATCATCATCATCATCATCATCATCATCATCATCATCATCATCACCATCATCATCATGACCATCATCGCCTTGATCAACACCATCTTCATCACCATAATCATGATCGTCACCATCATCACTATCATTATCGTCAGCATCACTGGAATCATCATCATTTTCTTCTTTGTCTTCTTCTTCTTCTTCTTCTTCATTATGTAACAGTCATCTGTGATCATCATTTACTTCATCTTCTGATTCTTTTGTATCTTCTTCTTCCATCACATTATACTGTATCAGCCTTCCTCTTGGATCATGTCTAACAACAAATGACCAACCTAGTTTATGTGGAATGGCAAAGTAAAACACTTTTTCACATTGTCTTGGAAGAATATAGGGCTCATCTCCAACTGGCTCAAATGACCTTGTATTAATCATTGTAAATCTACTATCATGTTCAATAATAGTCCTATTAGGATCATTTTGATTCAGTCGTAGCCTATACCATTTGATGACAAATAGAACTAATTTTAATAAATTAAAGTCGCACTCAAGTATATCATCCAAAATTCTATAGTATCAATTTTTTAGATTGTCGAAGATGTATGTCATTTCTAGATGAAATATTAGTGACCTCGAAGACTACACTTATCCCAAAATTATAAGTTTTTTTCATGTCATCCAACTTTTTTATGCAAAATTTACGGCCATGGTAGTACATAGCTTTGTGGTGTTTGATCTACAATTATTCAAACATGTCAAAATTATTTGCATCGATATGTGAGTTGATATTAAACTTATGGGTCATGGTTAGTAAACTTATATGTACCTTTCTACCTCTTAAACCATATGCTAGATCAAGTACCATTGGTGTAACATTGGGATCTCCATTATGATGAGCTTCTTTAACCAATGATGCAACACCATCCCATGTTAATGAGCGACCATTTTTTTTGAGATTGTTGAATCCATACCGTCATCCAATCAAGATTTTTTGCAATATACAAATGTAGTGCATCCCACTCACGACCAACTGTAAAGAAAACAAATAGACCGCTTAGAAATAACTTATATTGAAGATCTATAAGAATTAATAAACTTCAATAACATCATATAATTACCTCTCACTTTCCTCAATCTACCTTTCCCCATCAAGTACTCCCCTTCAAATTTGTTAATAGAGTTGGGATTCCAAATGCGATCTGCATGGATATTTGTTGCAAACTTGAGAAGATATTCACTAATATACACCATGGTTTGGTATACCATATATCCTTCCATCATAGAACCCTCAGGACGTGCTCTTTGTCAAACCAAGCCCTTCATAAATTTCAAGTGCCTCTTAACCATCCACATTGACCTAATTTGTACAGGTCCACACAATTTAATCTCCTCAACTAGATATATGAGGTAGTGTTCTTGAGCATTAAAAAAATTTGGAGGTAGACACTTTTGCATTTCACACATAAGCTGGGGAAGTTTTCTCTTTCAATATTTTATATTTTTTTTATCAATTTTTTAAGATGATAACCACCTAAAAGAGATTCAACTCGCAAGAACATATAAACAAAATTTTAGATAAAAATATACAATAAATTACATAAAAAGTAAAGCAAGTCATAAATATAATAACACTTCTAACCTCATGAATTCTCCAAGATCGTATATAACTTGTTTAACACTATTGTCAAACTGGTCTGGGAGGGATAGAGATAGGACGTACTGCAATGATTAAAAAATGATCTTTTCAATATATTGTAAAATAATACAATAAAAATTACATGCAATTTTACAAATAATTTGTAAATAAAGAACATGACTTACATTGACGAAAGTATGTCAATCATGTGTTTTCAACCCTGGCCCAAAATAACCTTTCTTTGATATAAGACTGCTTATATTTGTAGCAAATCCTGTTAGAAATTTTGTTTATGACTTCTTTTAATGCATCACTTTGTTGCTCAGTTAATAACCAAGGAAGGGCACTCGTATTTATGCGGTCTCCATTGCTATTTGACTCAATGAAAGTTTTCAATGCATGATTGGATTCATGAATGTCATTACAAATTTTGGCCATTTTTTCTTTGTCATGCCTTCCATCCAATATTTTTCATAGTGTCTCTGTTACATTCTTTCCAATATGCATAGCATCAAATAAATCCATGATTGGGAGATCCTTGTAGTACAAAAACCTACTAAATTGACTAGGATAACTTTTTATTCCTCTAAGAAGATGGTCATTGATGCCTTGACGACCTTCACGAGCATCAATAACATCATTAGTAAATAAAAGACAATATCAAAATCTCAATTTCAAATAAAAATCATCAGATGGAATGACATTACCTCGGCAATTTAGTCTATTGTATTCCAACTTCCATAGACGAGGTGTCATTCTTCATGGCCTTGATGTTATCTCTTATTTCCCATTAAAAAGATATTTTTTGATAGTTCGATACTTATGATTATTGTGGAGATGTAATACCTCAAAAATGGGCTATAAGTTCATTAATCTCTAAACATCATCAAATCAAACGAAATCGACATCAAAGTCCTAACCTAAGGCACATCTAAACATCATCAAATCCTAATTGATTATCTTAAATTTTGCATCGGGGAATATTTCTAGCAATATTCCTAATTATCTTAATTATCTTTAATTTAATGATTATTTAGCAATAAATCACATTTATCCTCAGTTTGATTAATTGAATATTTTCATATTTAATTAATTAGATTTAATATCTTGCCACTTAATTGTGTAATTAAATTTAATTCTATCTATTATTAATTGTATTATTTAATTTTGACAATAAATCTAATATCCTATGAATAATTGATTAAATTCGTATTTAATTAATTAAAGCAAGTTGTCATTATTTAATAATATAGTTTTTAATAAAAGTTTGATAAAATAGTTAATTAACCCATAAATTAATTATTTTATTTCAAAAAGTAGTTAAGTTGAGAATAAATCATTTTATTTATTTATTAAATCATAATTATCCATGTGCACATTCAAGGACCAGTTAAACTCAAATTGGAAAATCAATGCAAGTTGTTAGCTTTTTAAAACTCAACATCTTTTTGAGTTTTAAAGTTGATCTAAACTTCTAATTCGAGTTGAACTGTGCTTTTGCATAATTTTTGTGACTTAATTATCTTTATTTAAAAATAACTCAAAAATCAAGCTGAGTTATTTGAGTGATTTATGGCTTTTTTTCATGCACCTCCAAAGCCCTGGATTTCTATAAAACCAAGGCTTTAGCTCTTCATAATTCATCTCATAATTTTGCAAGCTTACTTTGTCAAAGTCATCTACGAATTGCACAACTATTTTGAAGAATTGGAATTTGGAGAATCAAAGCTTATTGCGAATCAAGGCTATTGTGAGATCAATTTATTTTGTTTTTTTTTACATTCATTTAGATTCTTTTTCATATCATTGTTAGATCATTTTAGCATATCAATTTTCATATTAGCATAGATTCATATCATTTTTCATCATTCTTATTGCATAGAAAATTCAAAAATATAGATTAATTGCATTCAATTCATATCTAGATCAATCGCATTCAAATCTTTCATTTAGGTGTCATCTAGGTCACTGATCTCGATAACAATCTGAGAACATTAATCTCGCACCTACTAGAAGGCAGTAAATCGCTTGGTTAAATTAGATTTCAATTTTGTATGATTTTGATTTTTGCTAACCTCTAATATTTTACTGAAGTGTTGTGTCTACAGATCAGGTACAATTTTCACACACACATTTTTGGCATTCACGGTGGGGCAACCCACCTTTACATGCTAGTTTTGATTTTTTTGGGGGAGCTAAAACCCCAAAGTTTCAAAGATTTAATTTTATCTCCCCAACAGCTTAGATTTTTGGTCTAAAATTTTTTTTACAGGTTGGTGACATATCAAGGAAGCTACAGTAAAAAATTTAGAATTTTCTAAGATTTTTTGAATTTTTAATAATTTTTTCTTGAAATTATAGAAAAAATTAATATATGACGCAAATCAGCATATTTTTCAAAAAAATTTATATTTTTGGAA
This sequence comes from Chamaecyparis obtusa, assembly GCA_027943335.1. Taxonomy (NCBI): domain Eukaryota; kingdom Viridiplantae; phylum Streptophyta; class Pinopsida; order Cupressales; family Cupressaceae; genus Chamaecyparis; species Chamaecyparis obtusa. The sequence continues at coordinate 101,693 of BSBK01005836.1, read as the reverse complement.
AGCTCTTTAAATTCTATAGGGGGTCTATTCTTTGTGTTTTAAATTTCAACATGATATCATAGCTCAAATAGTCAATTTACAAAAACTGATCTATTTTGATAAAAATGGGTCTCTAGGGCACAAATGAAGAGATTTTTCTACAAATTTTTGAATTTTTGGAAAGCTCTCTATTTTTTAGTAGGGGTCTCTATTCTGAATTTCTATTTTTGTGGCCAAAATCATATCAAAAAAATTAGATCTTGTTGACTAGGTCAAATGCAGTGCAAAAAAATTAAAATTTGTGATGGGTATGCACTTATTTTTCATATGATTCAATGCATGATATGAGTTGTTATTTAGATTAATTTCTGATTATTATTGCTCTTAACAATTGATTTTTAGATCTAACCCTAGGGTTTTTATAAGTTGAATATACCTTGCATATCTTGTTTGCTTGTTGGCTTGTTGAAGAGTTTGTAGCTTGCTTGCATAGTAAAGCTCAACAAAAATTGCTAAAAATTAGGTAAAATCTACTAAGCACATTGCAAGGATCCCAGGTATTCTCCTTCATCTAATGACATTTCAATTTGGGACTTAAAATAAATCTCTCGTGTGTCTAGCTTGGGTGATTCTTTTCATGCTTTTGTTTTACACACTTGCATAATTGATACTAGGTTGTGACCCCTTAAGGATTCATTAAGTAGTCTTAGATACTTGTGATTGATCTTGATTGCTATCTTGGGTTATTGGACTCGCTAATCTGCAGACCCCTCATTTCTACCCCGTGGTTGCAATCTCAGCGCCATAAAGGGGAGGGGTCAACAGGACAGAAGCGTCAACTGTTCCACTTGGTAACCCTTTTGTGCTTTTAGGAACTCACTTGTTTTCTAAGTTGGGGACTCATTTTCAGCTTGTGTGAGGTGTTAAGTGTTCCACCTTGTAGACTCATCTCATATTCACTTTAAGCGTTAAGTGTTCCTCTTTCTACTTTTTGGGTACTTTTGGTAGATTTGCTTTCGAGAATATATCTGTGCTCACATAGTAATTAGGCCATATGAACACTATTCATGATTCTTGAGAGATTGGATTCCTAGCGAAATCTTTCTTGACGACAGAATCCTTGTAGGTAGGGAGGATACTTAGTGCGTTTCACATTCAACTTGGTTAGTGTGTCTTCTCTTATTGATCGATACATTCTCTCCCAAGAGAGGTTGATAGATCACATGGGGTTGACATCACGAGCTTTGGTGAATCAAAATTGGTTAGTGTGTCTTCTCTTATTGATTGATACATTCTCTCCCCAGAGAGGTTGATAGATCACATGGAGTTGGCATCATAGACCTTGGTGAAGCAAAACTTTGTCTTAGCGTGTCAGATTAATCTGCTTACTTTGTCTGGGTTAAAAGTGAAAAGGTGTCAAAAACCTTGGATCTGGAGCCAAGTCCCCGTGTGGTATACTATTGTGAGTCATCTTTAGAGAGGGTTAACCATAGCAGACAATCCCTTCACAGGGCAAACTACGTTGACGGAACCTCAAGCGGTCATAGCCATTTTTACCATGGTAGTGACAGCCGCTATATAAATGTCCTTGTGGAAGAAATCTCCATGGGTATGGTTCATTGTTGGGTTGTCAGATCTCCCTAGCAGCTCTTGAAGATTAAGTTCTCAGACTGTGTCAAAACCCTAGTGCACCGGGATTGGAGTTCACCCTTTTAGATCATAAAAGTTGCAGAGTCAAACCATTACTAAAAACCCTAGCGAGGCCAAATTTTTATTTTATAAGGTATATGTGCATTATTGTAAAACATTTTTGGAACATACACAATTAGCGCTTCTGAGGATTAGAATGAATAAGTCACTTGATTGTTCATGCACAAGGTTGCTTTTTCCCTTGTTCATTGTTTTCAGACATGTTTGAAATCACTTGCTTGCTATTTTGTGTGCTTGTTTATCTATATGGTTATTGAAAACAGACAAATCTATTACAATCTTCAAATCTAGACATTGAAATTTGCAAACAATTCAAATCTGAAAACTCAAAATTTGCAAAATCTGAAGTAAAATCCTTTTCTGGAGTCAAAAGTCATCTCAGTAGGTCAGAAAGTCATACGAGTTTCTATCAAGTGTCATTTCATTGCAACCCATATGTCGTATGATAGAAAACTCAGTGTTGTATGAGTTTCCATGCCAGCAAATTCTCAAAGTCAAAATCTTGCAACTGTCATACGAGTTTTTCAACTGTCATTTCATTGCTACCCAACTATCGTATGATTTTTGCAACTATCGTTTCATTGCTACCCAACTATCGTACGAGCCTTGCAACTATCATTTCATAGCCTACGCACTGTTGTACGAGTTTTTCAGAGTGTCGTTTGGGAAATTTTTGAAAGTTGTCAGAAAATTGTCAAGATTGCCAGATATTTAGCTGTTTCAGCCTATTTCCAGAATCTGTCGAACAAATCATTGTGTCAAGAACAAAGTAATAGCTATTGAGAATCAGTACACATGTCTCAAAGAATCAGTACACAAGAGGAAGAAGCTCTAATCACCGCTATGATGAAGCAACTACAAGCTATGCAAGTTGAACTTAACAATCTTAAGAAAGAAAAAGAACCTAAAGAGTTCTCCATGGAATCTCTATACTCTTTTTCATTTGATAAAGACTTGTACATGTCACCATGCCCTCAGATAAAATGTGAGCAACGTGACAACCCTTATGATACCTCTTCCACGGAGAGTGACACATCCAGCTTTGGAGACTATGATGACTATGATGACAGACAATATAATGATACCTATGACACCTTTGTTCCTAAGAGTCCTCCTCATCGTGTGTTCCTACTTACTAACAATGGGCCATCACATTGGATAGATCGTGATGGTGATCTATATAATTTTGATTTTGAAAGAGATTTTGATGGCTTTTGTGGACAATACCTTGATTATGATCCATCTACTACTGCTGAGGACTATAAAATGCATCATGCTAGCTTGAAACGTCAATACTATAAGGATCTCTCCTCTAAGAACTCTCAGACTAAAAATAAAGATTGCACTCTCAAGCAAGATCATGTTAATGCTAAACCTTTGTCTAGTGATGGTTCCCTTCCATCCCCTACTTCCTCCAATACCCGTACATTTCCTAAAGCTTCTGAGTCATTCAAATCTTTCACAGAACCTTCATTCAACACAAGCCCTGATACTTTTCATGCAGTTCCCTATAGTTATCCTCAAGGGCCACCTCTTAAAGAAAATCAAGCTAACCTTCACTTGGCTACAAATACTTTCAATAATGATAAACCTAAAAATCCTAAGCCTTCATATGCTATAATCCCTACTTCAGCTAGTCTTTCACCATCTTTGCAACAGTCTTCCATAGAATCCCAACATACTTTCATATCCTTAGAAGTGGCTCCATGTCAAGAGGACTCTAAAAATGATAAAGAAAAGAACATAAAGAAAGATCAAGATCAAGAACCCTCCATGTCATCCAATCCCTTTCGTGATGTCTGTTATCCGCTTCATGGTTCTTTTGATCCTGTACACCCTTTCCTATGCATTCCATCATCTCTTAAATCTTCTCCTAAGCAAGATCAGGCTACTACTTACACTGTTGAGCTTATTGACAATCAAAATGACCTTACTACACTTGCACTTTCCAAAGATGATAATTCCATTGAGGTTGCTAAAAATGGTGTTGTTACTTCCAATATTAAGCCTATTAAAAATCAAGAGAAAAATTATGCGCTTATGCTATCCAAAGATCCTTGTCAAGATCAAAGTCTTCCATCTTCTTATTCTACCACTCCATGTTCATTTCCACTTTCTACTCTTCCTAAGTCTTTACAAGCTTTGAACAATCCTATCAAAGAAGGTGCTCATATTCAAGATGTCCATGATTCTATTGAAAATTCTAATGCTCACTCTAAAGATGCTAATATCCTAGGTTGTCATATAGATGCTGATGAACTTATTGATTATCCTTTTGTATCTTCCATGTCCATCCTTGGACCTCCTCCACCACTACTAAGGGCTTCATTTCTACCTTCCATATTGGGTCCTTATGTCCCTTCGCTTTCCCCTCCTAACTCTCCTAATTTTCCATCCATCTTGGGTCCTTACATCCCTCCATCTCCTATCTTTCCTCAAGATCAACATAGATGCATACCCTTGAATTATTTTCATCCACCCACCCATCTAAACCAATCATATCCTCCCTCTTCCACAAGTCCCAAGTCCTTTGGAAGTAACTTGAATGTTCAATACAAGAAAAAGAAGCAATACAAGAATCTATCAAAAAAATATCACCATGCCTCCTCTAATAGACATGGAAGCATAAAGTCCAAAGAGATATCTAAGAAAAAAACTACAAGACAAGTATGGGTTCCAAAATCTATCATTGAAGATATTCTCTCTAGATCGTCAAAAGGAAATAAAAATCCTACGGCTATATGGATTCTAAAGTCTCTCTTGAAAGAGTCTAGTGTTGAACAAAAAGTTAAGTTGACATTCAAGCTTCCAAAGACTTCCACTTCATCTTCTTCCAAAAGCATTCCTCCATTCCATGCGCCTAAACAACAACCTCTGCTATCCATTTTCCATATTCCTTCATGTATTCCTTCATTCACGATTTCTCCATCCTCTCACCACCCTTCAAGGTATGTGTTGACGTTGATCTTGCCTTCCTTTCGACCTACCCTTTTACAATCCTTCCATGCATTATCCTTCTACCTTCTATCATTTTTCCTCATTTGCCTATTCCTCCTATCTTCCAACCTCACTCGCTTTACATAAAATCTTATCCTCTATTTTTCTCTTCCATCTCCCTTTTCCTATCAGCATCTTTGAGCATATCATTTTGAATCCTTGGCATATCATGGTTTATCCTTTCAAGGAGCATTATCTAAAAAGCTTACCTTCTTTCAAAAAAAAAAAAAAAATGAAAATGTGCCTTGGTGAAAACCTGAAAACAGGCGCCTTGGTAGCAAAAGTAAATAGAAATAAATTCATCCTATGGTGAAAACCACTCCCTTGTGGTGCCTTGGATAAGTACCATGATGAAAACCTGGCAATCAGGCATCATGCGTAGTTCTTCTACATATTTCATCCATTCCATCTTCTCTCTTTGATCTTGACAATGTTGATCTATACACGAACATTTGGCTATCTTGTGAGCTATCTTATGATGATCTTGCTTTCATTCCCTTCCTGTTTAGCCTTCATGTCTATCTTCCTCCATTCATTCTAGCCTTTCACCATTCTTTTCCCCTTTGGTCTTGATCTAATAACAAAAAAAGAAACAAGAAAGAGTAAAACATAGTGCTATGAAGCCTCTTGACATGTCTACTCTTTTGGACTACATCCTTTCCTACTCTAGCATTACACTTTTGTGACTTATCCTATGCTGGTCTTTCATTGCTTGTCCAAATGCGCTTTACATGACAATATTTTCCTAGCTTGGGTATTCTTGAGGAGTTTTCCCTTGAGGATTTCTTCCCTTCATTATCCTTTATTCTCTTGTATTCCATCTCTTCCACCAGCTTGTCAATCCCTCTTGTTCTCCACCTTGCTAGACATTGGGACTGCATGATATGATCTTGCTTAGGAGTTTGCAATGGAAAAAAGATGCTATCAAGTATACCAAGTATCAGAATAAGTATCAAAACTAGTATCAGAATCAGTATCAGAATGAGTAACAGAACAAGTATCAGAACACCTACTGGGGCTACACCTTTTGTTTTACTTTATGGGTCTGAAGTGGTACTACCTATTGAGGTTGAAATCCCATCACTCAGAATTAGAATGCATGGTCTAGTAACTGATGATGACTACAGAGTGTATAGGTTGCAAGAACTAGAACTACTAGATGAGCACAGACAAGCAGCGTATGATCATCTCAGAGTATATCAGAAGAGAATGTCTAGAGGCTACAACAAGAAAGTCAGACACAGAAAATTTTAAGTTGGTAATCTAGTCTTGAGAGAAAATCCAAAAAATCAATCCCATCGAGAACGCAAGGGGAAGTTCGAACCCAATTGGCTAAGTCCCTTTGTCATCACTGCTACTTTTGGCTATGGTGCCTATCAACTCTCAATGACTAAAGGATAACAGCTTTGAGAACCAATCAACGTTCTCCATCTGAAGAAATTCTACGCCTAAGGCATTCAGTCTATAGTAAATGTCCTAAAAAAAATTTTAAAAATTGGAAAATGTCCTTAAAAAAATGAAAATCTTGGTGAAAACCTAGCAATAGGCGCCTTGATGATTCACAAAAAAATTGAAAATATATCAAAAATTAAAAAATATCAAAAGTATAAAAAAAAAATTAAAAAATGAAAAAGAAAAAAAAGGTGCCTTGGTGAAAATCTGGAAACAGGCACCTTGGTAGCAAAAATAGAATCTCTACCAAGATGGTGAAAACCCAGCAAACCGGTGCCACTTGTTTCAAAATGCTCCATCTATCAATGCAATCTTGGTCTTTCCCAGCTTTCGGTCTTGCTTTAGTTTGTACATATCTCCCGGTTTGTTTTTGAATTTTCAGTTTTCAATAAGTCAATTTGTACACCCATCTGCTCAAGTGTCTGTATCCTATCAATGTTCAAACTTGGGGGAAATCAATGTTATATCATATGGTCTCCCATGTATCTTAGACATATCATATCCAGTCAGAGTCCTTTGAAGTTTCATTTGAGTCAGTCAAGTCTGTCTTGTCTCCAAAAAGGATTTTGCATCTACAACAACGCAATCAAACACAAACTGAAAACAATCTATACTTTTTTTACATCCTTTTATCTCCTTGTATGCTTACTGATTCACATTGTGATTTCTACATATTGTGTCCCTTCGAGCTCTTCGATGATGTCCTTTATAGGATTTAGAGAGTGATGACTGGGGGCATAATCTTTTCTTTGTTTTCTTCTTGTATGTGAAAATCTAACAACTTTAGAAATTTTGGATTAAAATGGTGTCTGACTATAAGAGCCTCTATCTTGAATTGGATGGCCATGCGTACCTCGACCATTGATACCCAGAAAATTCAAAGAAGTTTGATCTAACTATTGTCTTTTTGAGTGAGTTCTTTCTCCTACTGTGAAACGCGATCTTGCCTAAGGATGTGAACAATAAAGGGTCACTACGGGTAATTCACACTGGATTTAGAATGATCTCTTGGCTGTTTGATGTGTTTGTCATGCAAGGCATATTCAGGTCATCATGACGTTTATGTTTTGATGCTTATACAAATTGCTATATCAAAATGGACATGATATTTAGGTCATCCTGGTGTTTGTGCCTTGGTGCTTATATCTAATCTGACATTCTAAAAATAAAATCAATATTCATATATCCATGGTTGTTGACCAGTGGGTGTTGTATTGATTCTTGCGCATACAAATTGATATTCATATGTCTATGGTTTCATAGCTAGTAGGCATTGTATTAATTTATCCAGTTACCTAAAAGTTCAATGATGATAACAAATCGACACATGATCAGTGACTAGGTCCTAGATCTTAGGTTGCATTTCATTTTGCATGTCTCTTTGCATTTTGCATGTTGCATGATCTCACAAATTACTTGAACACTTAAAAGATTCTTCAATCACCTCTTCCAATCTAACAAGAGTTGAATCCCACACGAAGGTTCCTCCAATAAAATAGCAAGTAGATGTTGGAAACAATTGTCTGAAGGTAATTGCTACTCAAATTATGTATTGTCTTTGATGTCACACAATGTCATAATCCGCAACAATCAGTACCTACCGAGCTCAGTCAGTCTTCCTGTCAGTAAATTTAGTGCCTACCGAGTCCACTCGGTTGTCAAAGAAAATTCAGTGTTTACCGAGTTCAGTCGATCGTCAAAGAAAATTCAGTGTTTACTGAGTTCAGTCGGTTGTCGAAGAAAAGTTAGCATCTACCGAGTTCAGTCGGTTATCGAAGAAAAAGGATTGTCAGTGTTTACCGAGTTCCCTCGGTCTCCGAAAGATTGTAAAGAAAAAAATTTATGGTCACCGAGCACTGTCGGCCCTTGAAGGATCTTTGCAAATAAAGTTTGCTTAATTCAGCTGACTATTATACTAAGTAATGTCGATTTGACAAATCTAAAATCATATAAATAAAAGGTCAAATGTGAAAAATAAAAAAGAATTACAGCAGAAGATATATAGAAGAAAGACAGGAAAGGTGTGTGCGAATTTGTGAAGGATGATCAGATATCCTTGAAGAGCAGCAGAGATATATTCGATCAGGAAGGATCACACTTATGCAGAACAGAGATCTGTAATCAGCAAGGCAGTTGCATTATTATACAGGTCATTTTCATTGTTACATTTTTATCATTGTAACAGTGGATTCTAAATCTCTTAACCGAGTTGGTTTAACAACCATATTGTAAATCCTCTAACAAGGTGACAATTCCATTGAATTGTTTTCAAGACCTCTTACCAGGCCACTCCTAGCAGGGTGATTAAATCTTCTAACAAGGTCACACCTAACAGTGTGTTTTGTAACCTTTTACCGGGTTGGCTTCTAACCGGGCATCACTTCAGAAAAGTGAAAATCAGTATCTAGATACATTGGTGGTTTTTCCCATATTGGGTTTCCACGTTAAATCTTGTGTCTCTTGTATTCTTAATTGCTATCTTAATCATATACAAGTGCTGATGAATATCTAAAGATAATTTTTGCTAATACTTTCTGCATCTACAAAGTTACTGCAATCTATTTTACCGAGTGTTAAACAGATAATATTCATTAAGATATCCTAAGGGATCTGGAAAGAAATAATTGTGAAGTGTTTTATGGTTGACTGATTCACCCCCCCCCCCTATCAGTCACTTCATCCATATTCCATCAGTAGAATCCTTTTTTGGGATCAAAATCAAAATCTAAGATCATTCATATTGTCTACTGCTTGCATTTTTGACCTTCGATCATCACAGAAATCTAGTATTCAACTTAACTGATTATCTAACATCAAACTATCAAAATTTCAACTTGTGAACTATGGTCACCTCATGGTTTAACCTAGTCAAACTTGGTCTTTTGGGACCTTCCAACGATGCAGAATGTGTTCTCGGATGTGTATAACCACTTCTCTAATCAATTAACATGCTTCTTAACTCTCAACACTGACTTCTCTTGTCAGATTTCAATTTTAATCCCGAAGGGGGCATGGTATTGCATATCATTCAAAGTCTGTAATCTAATTTGAAATCATATCTTTATGGAAATCATATCTTCCTCAGTAATCAAGACAAACAATCATGTCTAAGACTGATTCATCAAAAGTCCTCATTACTCAGAGCAAATGTATCATCACTTGGGGCATATCAGATTCATCAAGATCCATATCAATCTGGTATTCTCCTAATCTTGTAAACTATATCAGTTTTTGCAACCATCGGATCATAGTGTTTTTTCCTTGGTTCTTCGGCAACTGAAGGATTCGGATGTGATACCTGCTAGTTCTGCTAAGACAATCGAGTCTAGAACGGGTCACTCATTTCTTTGCAATCCTAAGGTTTGGAATCAGGCATTTTGACACTTTTTCGCAATCCTCGGTTCATCGCTGCTATAGTGAACATTATCTTTGGTCATTCAGGACCTATTATCTCCATATCAAACCAATATCAATCAGCTTCTGTCACATATCAATTATCAATCTCAAACATTAGTTTCATATCTTTATCAAACACAGACTTTCTTTGAACCACTGCGCTTCGCACAGTAATTCAAAGAGGGGCAAAATGTAATACCCCAAAAATGGGCTATAAGTTCATTAATCTCTAAACATCATCAAATCAAACGAAATCGACATCAAAGTCCTAACCTAAGGCACATCTAAACATCATCGAATCCTAATTGATTATCTTAAATTCTACATCGGGGAATATTCCTAGCAATATTCCTAATTATCTTAATTATCTTTAATTTAATGATTATTTGGCAATAAATCACATTTATCCTAAGTTTAATTAATTGAATATTTTCATATTTAATTAATTAGATTTAATATCTTGCCACTTAATTGTGTAATTAAATTTAATTCTATCTATTATTAATTGTATTATTTAATTTTGACAATAAATCCAATATCCTATGAATAATTGATTAAATTCTTATTTAATTAATTAAAGCAAGTTGTCATTATTTAATAATATAGTTTTTAATAAAAGTTTTATAAAATAGTTAATTAACCCATAAATTAATTATTTTATTTCAAAAAGTAGTTAAGTTGAGAATAAATCACTTTATTTATTTATTAAATCATAATTATCCATGTGCACATTCAAGGACCAGTTAAACTCAAATTGGAAAATCAATGCAAGTTGTTAGCTTTTTAAAACTCAACATCTTTTTGAGTTTTAAAGTTGATCTAAACTTCTAATTCGAGTTGAACTGTGCTTTTGCATGATTTTTGTGACTTAATTATCTTTATTTAAAAATAACTCAAAAATCAAGCTGAGTTATTTGAGTGATTTATGGCTTTTTTTCATGCACCTCCAAAGCCCTGGATTTCTATAAAACCAAGGCTTTAGCTCTTCATAATTCATCTCATAATTTTGCAAGCTTACTTTGCCAAAGTCATCTACGAATTGCACAACTATTTTGAAGAATTGGAATTTGGAGAATCAAAGCTTATTGCGAATCAAGGCTATTGTGAGATCAATTTATTTTGTTTTTTTTACATTCATTTAGATTCTTTTTCATATCATTGTTAGATCATTTTAGCATATCAATTTCCATATTAGCATAGATTCATATCAGTTTTTATCATTCTTATTGCATAGAAAATTCAAAAATATAGATTAATTGCATTCAATTCATATCTAGATCAATTGCATTCAAATCCTTCGTTTAGGTGTCGTCTAGGTCACTGATCTCGATAACAATCTGAGAACATTAATCTCGCACCTACTAGAAGGCAGTAAATCGCTTGGTTAAATTAGATTTCAATTTTGCACAATTTTGATTTTTGCTAACCTCTAATATTTTACTGAAGTGTTGTGTCTACAGATCAAGTACAATTTTCACACACACAGGAGAAAGTGCCTAAACTCATCAAACACCTGGTTTCTTAAACTTCTTAAATCATGAGATTTCATCTTCGAACCACAAACTGGACATGTGAATTTACCCTTTGTCTAAAGACCTAAAAGATATCGTACAATTGGATCATGTACAATTATCATGTGCAACTTAAACATACAGCAATAATGTGTAAGCACTATAACATACCAAAAATAAGTGACCTTAACATGAATATATAACATACCGCAAAAATGAGTTAGCCCAGGGGCATCACGTATTGTCCATACAAGCATTGCATGGAATTGAAATTTTCTTTGTCCTATTGGTCTAGAGATGTCATACATAGTGATCTCATTCCATAAAATCATCAACTCGTCAATAAGGGGCTCAATATACACGTTCATATCTTTAACTTGGTACTTACCTAGTTGAATGAACAAAAACATTACATAATTATTATGACCATCTTGATATGATGTTTATAAATTAATTTACATAACTATTAAATGAAATAATACCTGGTACAATCATTGACAACATTATGTGCTCCCTCTTTATGGACATCCAAGGAGGAATGTTATTGTTAATAACAAAAATAGGCCACACTGAGTAAGTAGATCTCATATCTCCAAATGGATTGACACTGTCCGCTGCCACTGAAATCTTGAGATTTCGAGGTTCTTCTTTAATGTGTGGCCATGTTGTTTCTATGTCTTTAAATGCAGAACCATCCGCAGGCATTCGCATAATATCATCTTGACTTTTATTGTGTGCATGGTAATCCATAAATTGTGTCAAGCTAGTGCACCTGAATAATTGTTGAAGACATGGAATAAGAGGAATGTACCGAAGACTCTTGTGAGGCACCTTTTTTGTTATTTGATCTGACCGATATCTACTAGTATGACAAACAGGGCATTCTATTGCAAATTCATGTTGTTTATGATATAGAATGTGATCATTGGGACATGTATGTATTGTCTGATACTTCATTCTAATTTGATTCATAATGGTAGATAATTCTCAGTACGAACGAGGAAAAATGTTTGATGGTGGTAAGAAAAACTCACCTATCAACCTACAACAACAAATATGAATTGTTAATATAATGAATCGTAATGGTATGCTAACATTGAAGATGACAAAAATGGCATACCTTAGCATACATGACATTGCTACATTGGATAAACCATTCATAACCTTGAAGTTCACCAACAACACTATAGCGGAGAGAAGAGTTATTTGGGAGCCTTGGTATAGGGGCCTATATGCCTTCTTAAGTATAGCTATATCAAGACCATCTTCATCATCATTATCAGATGTGCTAGTACCATCATCATGATCATCTTGATCAGCTACGTCAATACCATCTTCTTCAATCATGTCCTCTAGCACATTATTAGCTATGCCAATACCATCATCTTCAATTGTGTTCTCTGCCACAGAATCATTTTCTTCCATGGGAGCATTATTGTCAGCTTGGGTATTCACACCTCCATGTTCCTCCAATTGGAAATCCACATTCACCAATCGATGAAAATCATGCCCCCTTCAATGTGACCATATTGCCTACAATGACTCTGGATTGTTTTGATTAGAATTCTTCAATTCTTTAAGCCCTTACACTTTTTGCAAGGACAATTACATTTTTCAACATCTTTTCTTTGGAATTGAGACCACAATCTAGCAATTGTCTCGTTATTTTGTTTTGGGTTTATATTGCCAGGTGTGGACTTTCTTCACAGGCTATAAATATACAAAATGTAAACATACAAACATTAGTAGTATCTTGTATATAATAATTTTTTTAAAAAAATTATAAGATTATACAAGATTTACAAATACACACACAAATCATGCTCACTAGACCATGAAATATTCTAAAGGATAAGTATTTTGGGAGTTATTATTATTTTGGGAGTTACACAAATCTCCTCACTAGACTACTGAATCTATGGATATTATTCTTGATGCTGAAGTAAATCAAGAATGTGAAGTTGAAGCAATTACATCTAATTCATTGCTGCCTATATATAGTCCTCTACTGTCTGGATATAATTCACAGATGTTTGTGTTGAATTTTATTTTTTTTCATTGGATGAAGAGTTTCATCTTTCATTTATATGATTCTTTACCTCCCAAAAGACATGTCTCCTAGTTGGCTAAATAGGCATAGTTGGCCAACTAGCATATAACAAATTTATTTTAGTTCTAACATATCCCTAGGGAAGTCACGTGAACTATAAAGGTAAGTATTGTAATTAGTAGAAAAGGGTTGGAATTTTATCCAAGGAAGACTTTACTTCAATTTACACTTCAGTTTGTAATTAGAGATTATAGAGAATATATTCTGGAGTTGTACAATCACGTTGTCTAGTCTATAAAGATATACAATATATTTTTGCGAAAGAAAATTGCAATTGAAGATAATAACACATTAGAATTTGGCATTGTAGTGGAGGTGATTCCATACCTAGTAAAAATTATTTCCTCTAAAGCTTCCAGATGGCCTTTCTCTAGGAGCTGCATTAAGATATTCAATTGAGCATTAATGCATTAATGCCCATCTATATCTAGGTTTGCATCACACATGCTTAAGGAAAAATTTCCTAATACAACTGAAGAGATTAATTAATATGGAAATTGAATCAAATGTAAGCAACATATGGCATTAATTTTCAAAGACAGTGACAATTTAAAAGAATTGGAAAAGTATAGTGTACAAGCAATGATAGTGTGCCATGGGAAGTCACAATAAGTATGAACCCATAGAGGATTTTCATTGTTTCCTAAAAGAAGATCATTTTCAAAGTGAGATTTAGCTACATAGAGGTGAAGCCATGACATACAAAAGGTAAGAGAACCTCAAATTTTTTGACATATAATGCTATCATGTCAAAAGGACAACAAAGTGTAGTTTTTAGAACAATGGAACAACCATCTCTCTTAAAAGTAACAACCATCATGTTATAGAGTTATTGAATATGGCCATTATCATGAGATCATAGAGCAAAACACATCTATCTACTATTAATGAACAGTTTCTTCTATAGAGGCAATTTTGAATTCTATGCTCATGTGAAAAGGAAATGTCACTCAGTTTGAAGTCCTAATAGAATAAATACAATAAGAAGACATTGACATATCATGCCTTAAATTGGCAACAATCACAATAAGAAGATGGAACAACCACAAGGTACAAGCATGTGCAAGTCATTGTAATCATTGGAGATATGTTAAAGGTTAAGTACAATAGTAGAGCACAACCATGATACAATTAATGAAAGTTCCATAAAACACCGTGATATTTATAATCAATCATAGAGAAAAGAGACAATGTAGCAAATTTTTACATATTCCGCTTAGTTTGTTCAAGATTATAGTTTGTTCAACCTCTTCCTTAAAAAACCGCATGTATACTTTAGTTAAAATAGTTTAGTTTTATAACATGAACAATAACTGATTTATGATTTGCCAATAATTTTTTTATTAATAACAAGTTAACAACAATGCATTGCCTTTAGTTCTACTTCAAAAGTTAATATGTGAAAGTTTGTCAAAAATTTAATAGTACGTAAAGTACATCATATTCTTGCATGAATTGAATTGAGAATATAAATCCACTTAACAATGCTTATACTTGTATTGATATTATTGATTTTTAAATTAAATTTACATAACATCAAAATAAATACACTCTAGAAACTAGAAATTAAAAACTCCATTGTTCCAGATTATAGAGATCATAATAGTGAATGTAAACTAAGTTAATGAGTATTGGGAATGGACCAAGTTAATGATCGATTCCACATCATAACAGTGAATGTAAACTATGTTCAAGCAATGAAAATGTAAATTCATTTGAAATCTGCCAGTCACTGCCCGTGAGGGTACAGTCTGACTATATTGTTGACAAACATTTATTTTTGTGGTTGATATGGATTCAAATGATTGCTAGGATATGGTGTTACATTTCATTATATTTTTGAATAGTTTTGTGCATATTTGGAAGGCGTAATATTTTCACTTTTATTGCCCAATCTGACTTCAACATTATTTAATGAGATGTACTATGAATTTTTTTAATGAATTTAGACATCTTTTCATATCTCGAGTTAGCTGATGTTTTTTTTGAAATTTTTGGTGTTTGGAAAAAGTTAAGCTTGAAAGCATGGTAATAAAAACTTGTCATTTTTTAGTTAGGAGGTGGTAGGCTTAGAATAGTAATAAAACTTACTCATTTTCAAGTAACAGCTGATGAGCAACAGGGTGGTCCTATCATGTGTTGTAACACATGGAATGACTGAGTATTAACATGTACTATAGTTCCCTAATCCATTAATGTAATGAGAAGGAAGAATGTTTGGGTGATCACCATAATTTATAGAGGAAACTTAATGAATTTTCTTGGTATGCTACAGCAGTAGCCATTTGGTTTGAAGGAGGAACATAGATTATGATTTGGATCATCTTATAATGATCATCTAATGGTGAAACAACTACCTATTGGACCTAGAAGTGATCGAAGATAGGAGATTTAAGAATATCCTGAAGCTTTAGTGGTTACAATTGAAGCTCTTGTAGGCCCAACCAATTATCGCAATAGAATAATAATGTTGATTCAAACCATGGACAATGGTTAAAACCAACACAATCAAAACTCCTTAGTCTCTGAATTTCTTCAGCCACAAGATGATTCTTCTAACTACAAAATTCCTTGAATGGGATTTGTAAAGTTCCAAGTGACACTTTTCTTCACAGACATCAACTGGTTGCTGATATTTAACCCGATTCCTGATTCCCTTCAAGATCACAATCTTTCTCTGGTTTTAAGCCTGCAATTGTGTTCCTCCCTTCAATCAGTTATTGGATTTGGGTCAAGGTTGTTCTGCATAGACTTCACTATCTTCTAATGTGTCACACTAAATCTTCTAACTAACTTTAACCACTCTACTCCAGCACTATCGACTGTCACAGAGACACTCTAATCTAGTTGATCAAGTTAGATTAGGATCATGAGGAATGGTCTAATAGTGGGTCCTTACAATGGTTATTGTCATTTAGAATTCTTCAATGTTCCTGAGGCTTTCAAATTTAACTAAGCCTTAAATCCAAATTATTCCTAGGACGCTGCTGCAAGCATTTTCTTACTTTGTTGGTTAAACACATAGCATATATCTAGCTAGGGCATCAATATTGAAGCAGTGTAGCTACTTCCCCCAAATTTGAGCACTTAGGTTATTAAAATTCATTTCCTTGGCTTGCTTCTCACCCAATGGCATTGGAGACCAATGGAGAAATCATAAGTCAAGGTACACTCTCCATGACAAAGCTGACTGAGGAGTTTCTAGGCTGGTTTGACGGAGAGTTTAGTATCTCATGGGCACAGCACAAAAGTTTCAATAAAATGTTTGCAAAAATAACAAATGAACTTCAAAACCGTGGATGCATCGAAGGTTAAACTTGCAGAGATGTTCAATCTATCCACTCACTTCGCAAATTGACAAGGCATGATATGTAAACAAAAACATACTCAAGGAAAATGAAATCTAATCAATGTAGTTACATGACCGTGTTTGTGATGATAGTCAACTATTTTTTCATTGTGTAACTAACTGTGTAAAACAGAGATAAAAATAATCAAGTGAACATCAAGAACCATGAATGCATCAAATGGACTTGCAAGGTTGTCTAGTCTCTACATTCCCTTCACAATAGAAAACCTAGCAAATACCCAATACATGATCCCCTAGCACATTTCTCACGGGCCCTAAGTAGGTAACCAATAAAATAATGCCAGACAAATGCAGAGTAAGGAAATCCTTACAGGCAGTCCTCCTTTTACACCAAATCACAGTGGCAACCCTCGCAGGCAAGTAGTCCTCCTAAAACTCTCACCAAATAACAGTTCAAACAATCACATGCTCCAGCTCCTTCGCGCGCTCCAAGTGAAAACCAAACAATGAAATGAGATACGAAATATTTTTTCTTTTTAAATTTATGCCCGTGTTGGTCAAAATTTTGACCTACATGGTATTGGTCAAAATTTCAACCAACACGGACATAGATTAAAAAAAAAAAGGAAGTTTTCCTTCTATAATCCGACCAACCTAAACCTTTTTAATTGATGGTCAAAAATTTTGGTAAAAAAATGAGGTCAAATGTAGTAGTGGAAGGACACTTCGATCTGGACTGGTTGGCAACATTCGAGCAAGTCCATGTGTGAAACAAGGTTGACACTAGCATTTGCCCAACCAATCAGATTTGTTGGTGCAAATGGTTCAATTCTATGTCCACCCTGAGGGACACTTCAGTATCTTGTGTCATCATCTTCTCCCCAAAACAAATTACAATATCTTCCTTTTGATCACCACAAGGTAGTAGGCTTACATTGTACCTATTTCCATCTTTGTGCACTATATATTTATTTGTGAAACCATCATGAATAGTCCTCCTGAGGTGCTTCCATGGCCTTCCGAGTATTATGTGCCCACAAGTCATTGGCATAACATCATAAATTTTTTATTAATAATGAGAAACATTTTTACAACTCAACTCATTAGGAGCACCGGGAGGAAAGATTTGAGTAGAGAAAACCTTTGGTACTGCCCCAAAAAATAGAAGAGAAATGTTGTCATTAAATCTTACAAACTTCTCGTTATAGATACGAGGTAATGCATGAGAAATTTACAGTCCACCCAATTTACAGTGCTATATAAATATACATGTTATATGCACATGTATTCAAATAGATTTGACATTACAATATTTTGTATCTCCATTTAGTCCAATGAACCAATTGGATCTGCCCTACCCTTTATTGTCTCAAGTATTACCTCGTGGTCTGACTCACAAATCTTCTGAAGAGTTTTATTGTGGTCTTCCCCCATATTTGATCAAGTGGACATTTGATGCAATGATGAGGTTTGAATAATGAAGAATCTTTCTATGTGTCTCCCAATCCTTGAACAATCACAACCTAGGGCTCTTCATACCATACTGCTTAATCCATGTAGCAGTTACAACCACTGCTCCTATAGGGTATTCTAATTCTTCACCATCGATAACTGAGTGATCCAATTTATTTTTTGCCTCAACACAACAACACAAATAATAATATGTCCCTTCTTCATTGTCTTCAGGTGCAATAACAACAAAAACGTGGCCTATAATGATATAAAAATATTGAGGAGATTAATTTATTGAATATTTATGATAAAGTACTAAATTTGAGATTATTTGTATGTGGACAATTTACCTAGTTGTACTAGGTCAGATAAGCAATAAAATTCAATGGATGATTCCATTTCTGTCAATTGTAGTGATTCATGAGGACAATAGGATTCAAGTGGGCTCAAAATACATGTATACCATTCATCAACTCATTCATTTGACTTGCACCCATCTCAATCTCCATCTACACATGATGAACAAAAGCATGACATATGTCGTGTGTGGATACTCCATGAACCTGCATTACAAATTCTAAAAGAGTGTATCTCACTTGATCATATCAATGTACAACAATCCTCATATGATGCAATGTTAGTTTCATCCATCAACCAAAAAAATCTACGAACCGTAGACTCGCCTTCATTACCTAGACCCATTGTAGCATTACACCACTCGACAATACATCTTGCATCTGACAATGTTGATTGCTCTTTGTACTTTAATTTTGCACATGCTAAGGCTCTTTTAATACATGCACCTGCACCATCGTGCTCTCCCTTTCCATGACTGGCCTCTCTGAAATTCCACATATATTGAATTCCATTGATCTTATGCATCTTGCACAACCAATAAAACATCTGAGAATTCTTGAATTGTGATGCACAATTATTTGACCATATGATGTGTCGATGATATGATATGCCCCTATTAGCCAAATCACCATAAAATAGTTGAAAGAAACCATGTACAAACTCTGTAGAATGCGAGCAATCATTGTTGATGTAAAAATGATACTCCCTCAATATTTTTGTGTTCTCTTCTGTATTGTCAGGTGAATGCATGAATGCTATATGAACAAATATAGAAACCTGTTGAGAGCTGTAATACTTTTCTTTCACCTCATTATGTGGTTGTAGTGTGTAGTTCTCTACAAATTCCACAACTAAAACAATGGTATCAAGTGGGAATGTGTCCTTGCACAACTTGAATTGCATATCCAACCATCGCGCTCTATGTGTATGCCTTGCATACTCATAAATAATTTCTTCATGAAAATGTCCATGAACTGATACACTAGAATATTTTCAATTACTAAATCACATCTTTTAGCATATTTTCCATCTTTTAGATTGTATGTCACGATCTTATATTTTTCAAATTCCACTATTTCATTATCGATTGCATGCGTACTCTCCATATGTTGACAAATTAGAAAATGTCGCAAACCTCTGCAATCTATGCATGTACCATTCAAGCATGAGAGCTTGTAAAATTGTTGACCATCCACTCTTTCACATAAAATGGTAGATATCAATTCCCTTGAAGATCTAGGTGGGTCATGTATGTTACAATTCTGCAAAACATTGTTAGAGTGCAAATCTACACATATATTTCTATAAACATCAAAATGGTTAGAACATTCAATATGTACCCTACAACAAGTTGTGTGTGTGTGATTTATCTTCACATAAAAACATTTACCCATTTCAAAATATCTTTGACTAATTTTAATTTGAGGATACGTATGTATAAATTTTGCAAACAATTGCGTCTGAGTTGAATCCAAAAAAATTATTGGATGTGGAACGCGGATTCAACTACCAATCCTCCTTCTTACAACATCTCTCTGATTAGGAGATACCTGTGTGTTATTCTTCCAAAATTCTTCAATCAAAGATTTCAAAGCTTCAACAATTGTTTTATCTTTTCGCGTTAGTCTACCAGAAAATGCCCTTAACTCATTGCTATTTGGATCTTCCACTCTTTGACACCTTCTCATGGCTCTCATTAGAGACTTTCTTCTTATTTTTAATACTTTTATTGTCTTTCTAATGAGATAAGATTTCTTCATTTGAGTGCTTACTATTGTTGATGTAAGTACACATTGTGTGACATAACTATCTTTTGTCTGTGATGTATAACCCACACTCTCATATGTAGTCATTAGATTCTTTACAATAGATTTTTCACTTAACTCATCCATCGTTCTTAGCCCAAGAATCTTCATGATAGGCCTAAATTTTAGATTTCTCATCATTTCAAAAAATAGTTGACATCTTCCTGTCATGTTTAAATTCTCAAAAAATGATCTCCAAATATGATTAGCATGTCTTTAACAAGTACGGTTGGGAACCTTGTTAGACATTGCTTGCAAAATGTTACTATCAGTATCAATCAAATATTTTGGTTTTCTATAAACAATTCTAGGAGCATCAAAAACATTATGTGTGAATTGTGTACCATTTTGAGTGCCTTCAAAATGACATGATATTGTGCCTACACCTTGGGATGTAGATAATGGTGTGTCTTCAACATGAGACAATTGTCTACCTCCACCTTGGGATGTAGACAATGGTGGGCCTTCAACATGATACAAGGGGGTGCGTACACCTTGGGATGTGGACAATGGTGTTGCTTCAACATGACACAATGTTGTACCTACACCTTGGGATGTAGATAATGGTGTGCCTTCAACATGATACAATTGTGTGCCTCCACCTTGGGATGTAGACAATGGTGTGTCTTCAACATGATACAAGGGGGTGCATACACCTTGGGATGTAGACAATGGTGTGCCTTTAACATGATACAAAGGTGTTCCCACACCTTGGGAAGTAGACAATGGTATGCCTTCAACATGATACAATGTTGTGCCCAAACTTTGGGAAATAGACAATGGTGTGTCTTAAACATGATACAATGGGTTGCCTCCAACATTAGATGTTGGTATCTCTTCAACTTGGGAACACATAGATGATGTGCCCACATCTTCATAATTAAATTATCTTGTTGCATGCATGTTTCTCATTCATTGTCTTTTTGTTTCCAATTCTAATCTTTTATCACTTTCTATTGATGTTTCATGTTCCTCATCCAAAGAAAAATCTTCTTCTATGGTATGCAATATTTTGTGTTCACGAAGTTGTCTCATTCTTTCCCTTTTCTTCTCTTTGTCTCTTTCATGCTCTTCCAGTGTTAGAGTCTTTTCTCATTTCCTCAGCATTATGATTATTTCTACATATGAATTCATTACAATTTTAAAATTATAATATCAATCTATTATGTCAAGGTGAACCCACAATAGTGAGTTACACTTTTTTGCCTGAACGGACATTGAACTCTACATTTTGAAAAAAAAAAAATAGATTCAAATGCATATTGTCGTTAAACCATTGGAAATTGGTAGATGAATTAAATTAGAGTCTTCTAGGATTTTCTGTCTAAATTCTAAATATATTTTTTATTTTTATTTTTTAATTGATTTGAATGATTTTTTCTTTCTCCCACAAAAACTGGTATGTTGCTGAAAATGTCATTTTCAAAAAGTTACATTATTTTCATAGAGCATAACTTTTTTTTATAAAATAGATATCAATGTGATTATTTCAAAATTAGTTTTTTAACATCCATACGGAGGGCGTGCAATTGGTTTGATTAAATTATCATGATTATAGTATATTTTATTAGTGTTTGAAGTCGAATAAATCATAATTTTGACATACCTTGACTACATAGCATATAACTTGTGTATTTGTCCAATTTTATTTTTATTTTTTTAATAGGAAGAGAACTTCAATACCTAGGGCATAGATATTTTTTAGAATTTTTTTTCTCTCATTTACTATTTTTCCATAAGTGTAAAACATAGAGGTGGACATACGGTGAAATATCTATGTTTAGTAAAACTAAAAATACAAAGTCATAATAAACTTAATATATATTAACATTATAATCATTGGAAATATTTTAATCAGTAGTACCTTACTAAATAGATTTGTTTGTCAAATGGATTCATTTGATCTGCTAAAAGATAAATTCAAAGTGATTTTTTGTCAGCATTTTAATAGGTGTGAAGGAGACTCCATTGTAGGTATGAATGAGGAGTATAGATGTTATATCAATGCTTTTTTTAATCTAAGAGGCTTTGAGCTAACCATTTGTAATTAGTTCCTTCAAATGGAACCTCTCAAGCCTTAAATCATCATATTTTATTAAAAATGTGTTATTTCAACAAAAATCAGCATGTCTAAAAAAGTGTAACCCACTATTGTGGGGTCACCCTACAATAAGTCAAGTTATAATATCAATCTATTACAATAAGTCAAATTATAATATAAATCTCTTATAGTATGAAAAATTATAATATAAATTTATTACAATTATATCAAATTATGTATTGAACAAATCTGTATCATACCAATTATAAACAAAAAGACTCTTTATTCACATTTCACATGTAAAAAATTAAAAAACTTACCTTAATCAATAAATTTTGGTGAAGAATGATTGACTTTCACAATTCGATGTTGAGTTTTAAACAAAAAGGTGGTGCAAATTGATAGAATATGCTTCTTTGTCACCTTGAGCACCATGAAAAGAGAATATTTGTCAAAAAAATGCAAAAATCAGACAATATACAGAAAATGTGGGCCTCTTTCACGAGTTTTGTAATAGAAAATACCGTTTATTTTAGTCTTGCATAGCGCGTACGCACTATGCAAGAAACACAAAAGTGGTAAAGGGAGAGAGGGGTGACAAGGGGGGAGGGAGGGAGGGAGATGAAAGAGAGTGACAAGAGAGAGAGAGAGAGAGAGCCTGGGAAATATACAGGGAGATAGGGTAGGAAGGTGGGAGAGAGCGTGAGAGAGAGACTAAGAGAGGGAGATGTGTGTGTGTGTGTGTGTGTGTGTGAGAGAGAGAGAGAGAGAGAGAGAGAGAGAGAGGTCCTAGGACCATCTATGACTCATTAGGCAACAACAAGTGCACTAGGCATGGACTAGGTGGAAATCAATCTTATATATTCTATGAATTCCCAAGGATTTTGAATTATGTAAGGGTCATGAAATGTATTCGACACAATAATATAATTATCAAAGGTGTAATAAACTCCTACACTTTTTTAATACAAACCATTTGCAATCACTTATTACAAACTCTCTCTCTCTCTCTCTCTCTCTCTCTCTCTCTACTAGTTTCATAGCCTCTATGTGTGTATGTGTGTCTCTCTCCCTCTCCCCTTCTCACCTCTCTCTCTCTCTCTCCCTCTCCCTCCCTCTCCCCCTATCCTTCTCACCTTCTCACTCACTCTCTTCCTCTCTCAGCCCCCGCCACCTTCTCACTCTTTCTCTCTCACTCCCTTAAGCCTTTTTCAGATGTTACATAGCGTGTAAGCGCTATTCAAGCCATAAATTTGAATAGCGTGTACGCATTTTGTAATACATTGGAATCCACCAAGCCTAAGGCTTGGATTTTCCTTGGAGATCCAACCCAAAGGCTTGGAGGATTCAAATAGGCCAGAGATGTGTTTTCCAGTAGACATACGAAAAATTCACATATTTTTTTGTGTGCTCCTCGTTAGGTTTACTCGTGGTTCAATAACATTAAAATCAGACGACATGATATTCTAGATCTCTCTATTAGCTATCTAACCATGTAATTTATTTTGAATTTTGATTATGTTAATATTTTCATCTCCAATTTCTTTTGTATGTATGTCTAATTTTTGTCAAAAACCAACGTTTAGTATTTTGGCGCATTCATTGAATTTTGCAATAAGTTACTTTTTTAGAAACTAGACTCCATTATACACACTTTTAAAAAAAAGAAACTTTGATTTTCAATTAGTTTTCAATGATTTTTAGGGGGAGCACACAAAAATTTCACGTTTTTAGGATGTGTGCACTTCAAAAATTCATAAAAATTTATACATTCATCAAAAAATTAGCAGAAAAATCTGGGATAAACTAAGTGGTGTTAGCTAAATTCTCACCGAAGCGATTAAAAAAATTCAAAAAAAAAAGTTAACATTTTAGGGGGAGCACACCAAACGCTATGTCATATTATTTCATAAAAAATAGGACCACTTTCTGTGCTCCCCCTTTTTGAGGGCCTTAATCTGCACCATTTTCAAAATAAATTAGTACTTTAAAAACCAGATTCAGAGTATTACAACTCTTGTTCTTGTCACGTCTTAAAATTTTGAGTCTAACTATCTTCAATTTCTTGTTGAAATTCAAAGTTTGTTGATTTCAAGGAAAAAAAAAAGTGGCATCTTATACCTACTTTTTGGTCCCCCGTCTTTGTGCACTTACCCAGCATCGCAGGGAAAAAGGGTATCCAAATATGAAATTACATTTCTGAAAGACCCTCAAGAAGTGCTCACTAATTTATATGTGCTCTAATTTAGGAGGCAAATTCACTAATTCATGAAACATATGCAATAATCTGGTGATCCACACTGAGAAATACACTAAACTATGTTATATTCGCATGTGCTAATTTTCGGATCATATGCACTAAAATATGAACCATATGTGCTAAAATATGAATCATATGCGCCAAAATATGATTCATATACACTTATCTACTTTATGAAAGTGTAGATCAAATTAGAGGCCAAAATTGAAGGTCAAACTGGGTTCTAACCATAGGTAGGATTTCCAACACTAATGTACAAACAAAGTACAAGCTTTCTCCACACCGAGGAGTACCAAATCAATACTTATCGAGGCAATACTCACTCAAGATCTCAATTACATGAAACATACATAAACTACTCTACTAGCATCAAAAACAAAGCGTGAATATAAACGTACCACCATGAACTAAGTGTAAATATATCATGGATCACGCAATGCTCAATGTCTCTATATCTAGAGGAAGCCCATCACCAATACATTGGTCCCTAAAAATGGTAAAGTGCAACACCAACCTACCATGTGGAGCCCTCAGGCCCACCCCACTGTGCTCACGAAGATAGTAACCTGGCCACAAACACAAGGCATACACACAAACAAGGAGTGACCAACACACACACCAAGAAAATGCATAGTCTCACATAAAGACACGGTGATCCAATGCAATACACATAGATGCAGAATACAAGGATACATGGAGAACACTCAACATGTGGATCAACATCTTAAGCATAATCATGATATCACATATCACAACACATCAAGGTGCTACTCATGACTAATGAACCTAGACATGAGAGTACCAACCATAGGGAGTATCTCTACCCACACGGGTCAATACTGACATTTGGGGCTCACTTACCATCTACCACATGCTCAGGTCACTCTTGACATCCAGGAATTCAATGGGTTCCACTACCCTCTCAGGTCAATCTCTGACATCTAGGAATTCCAATTACTCTTGATTAATGTTTAAGCTCAATTCATTTCATTAAGTTCTCACTTTTTAGGAAACTCCTTTAGGCTTCCACTACGGCCACTTATGGGCTGGGGTCTACATAAGGAGCTACTCTACATGCCTACTAAACATACCTAGTATTATGGCTCAACATAACAAGATGGAGACCAAACAAGAAGCTTTTCCGCTCGGTCTACATCAAGGATATAGAAAAATCTTTGTGTACTTGGTCTACACCAAGGACAAGAAATAGGGACTTCATCCACTCTATCTACACAAGGATGATATAACCCGTAGTTCATTCAACATACACTAAGGACATAAACACAAGATGCACCATCTACTTGGTCTACACTGAGGATGAAAAAT
This sequence comes from Chamaecyparis obtusa, assembly GCA_027943335.1. Taxonomy (NCBI): domain Eukaryota; kingdom Viridiplantae; phylum Streptophyta; class Pinopsida; order Cupressales; family Cupressaceae; genus Chamaecyparis; species Chamaecyparis obtusa. The sequence goes on along the minus strand of BSBK01005836.1, from coordinate 75,987 downwards.
AGCATAAGCATCCACAAGAAAGAAAAGAAAGAAGACTCAAGTCAAAAGACATAAGAAACATGGTAAACTCCATTGGTCTCAAACCAGGAGTACAGGTCACTCAGACCTTGGGATAGGAGCATAGTTCAACTACATGTCGAGATGCAGTCTCAAAACCTATATCCACATATCACATGCGACCTCTGCGCAAGCATGGAAGGTGTCATTACAAAAGACAAAAGAAACAACTATAAAAGTATGATAGGATGATATCTCAACTCCCAAAACTCCAGTTAAGAACCAAGTAAAAGAAAAATCAAGCCAAATGTCAAGTTGCTTGATTGGCCACTTTTCCAGAGCACGGATTCCCACTAAATCCATTAATCATCTCATTAGAACACAAGGAAGGCTCAAAGCACCCAAAAGAAACTAGATACCCAAATTCTGAAAAAATCTAGCAAAGTGTGAAAAATGACATTTTAACATAAAATGAGTGATTCAGATGGTGACATAATTTATTTAGAATATCCTCAAGCCAATCTGTTTCCACAACCTCATTACAAAGTTGGAGCACTACAACCTCCAATGAGCCAATCACACCAAACATGAAAACATACAAGTTATAGGTGACATGCAAAACAAGGCAAGCTCAAAAATGATCAAAAATCAAACATCATAAAAACTCATGAAATTAAAACCTATTTTCCCTTAGGCACCCAACATCACATTTCTGCAATGAAATCTGATTTCCAGGCACACACAAAAATTTCAACAGCATAACAACTCAAAAACCTCATTTTCTGAACATGAAAATAGATATAAATTCATTGGAACCCAACGAGGTAAAGAAAATCAAGAAAGAACATGGGGAAATGTCATTCTCAACCCACTCAACTAATGTAAGTGATTTCACGCTTTGAAATGAAGTAATTTAAAAATGGTGAGATGCCCTACGTCACTCAAATGGAGAAAATCCCAAAACAAAGAGCAAAACCTCAAAACTCAATGGAAATGGACAAGATCTTCAAAAAGTGGAGCAATCCTAGTATGAATCTAATGAGTCGCTCCTCACAAAGATTTGATGCTCCAATCAAACACAATGAGCAAAACACGATTTTCTCCAATAAAGTTTAGAGCAAAATCCAAATTCTCATAAAAACCAATAATAAGAAGTGAGTGAAAAGAACTCACTTGAGTTTTTTTCAACATAAAGACATTTTCAAAAATGACCTTTTTAAAACAAGTCACTTAAATTATTTAAGTGAACTATTGACTTTACCGCCGAAAATTAAATAAATCAATTCCAAATAGTTGGAATCCAACTATGGAAAATTAGCCAATAGTTAAAATATTAAATCCTCAAACACAATAAAAAATAGCATTTTAATTAACTTCTACGACAGCTACAGAGCTCTAAATGCACAGACATGCTCACGGGTCTAGCACAATATGCATATGAAATATGGATTTACCAGCACATACCGGAGGGAATAATAATCACATATGAATAAATTGTCCATACAGGGATGATATTGGCTCAAATATGAAAGGTCGATGAAACTATCTCTTGTGCCACTATTGAAGATATAGACACACTCAAATCATGTAGCTCAGGCGGAATTTGTCAGGTACCTATTCACTAAAACACACAAACATCAAGTGTAGTTGCTCACAATATAAATAGTCGAAGCACATGAACATACATGATAGCAAACAATAAAGGAGAGTGTTACATCATGTAGATCTCATGAATGAGTAACTACGACTTTGTCTCACTTTGTAAAAACACATCACACATAATCCATAGCAATAATGTGAGTATAACAGTTAACATCATCTTATTTAAATTAACATTAAACATTTCATCTAAATATAAAACATTAAATAATCATTTCTAACAATATGAGCATATATCAATGCAAATCTCTATAAAATTACCCAATGCCATATAAAGCATAATATAACAAGGAATCCAATAAAATCGAGTAATAACAACATAATCTATGATTTAAATCAGAAATGATATCGGTAACTGGAATAATGCATGATAATCAAATGCATCACATAGTGCAACCACCTAATCACATCACATAGATAATCACAAAATTACAACACCATGATACAATCATAATCCAATAGCCACTGACACATACATCACTAGAACCATCACTCACATCATAAGCCACATAATCAACAATGTCTCAAAAGCCAAATACCAACATGACCACAATAGTAATCTTAGAATGAACACAACAAACTAAACTGGGTGCATCTCACAATGCCAATATAAAATCATAACATGGGAATAGTCACCAAATCACATAAATGGGTCAAGCTCATATCAAAACACTAAGAACATAATGAGTCCTCAAAACTCAAAATAAAGACCTCAGAAGGTCTAGCATCACTAATCAGGTATACAACCAGCCACAACACAATGGTTCTCACAACCAGACATAAGGGCATAAACAACTTCTCGATGCAATGACATAAATCAAATCATCCCGAAGGTACAAACCTCACACGAGTCTAACATGATCACACAATATAAGCATATATAAAATTGACGGCACATCTATCAAGATGTCATGCAGAATGCAAATGGAAGAGGCACTACATCATCCCCCCGAAGACTAGGGTTACTCCTGGAAGCCTACAAGTCGAACCAAAAGAGCGCACTCAAGATCCAAAACCAATCCAAATACAAGAATAGTCATATGAATCCTCCACAAGTTTGGCCAAACCACATCAATTTCTTACCATCCAGCCTCACAACTACTGAAAGGACCAACACACTAAAACATCATCAACAACTATCAAAGTCCTTCAACAAGGAACAAAATATGTGCTAGGAAAGACACATCTAGCCACAATCTCTTCCAAATGAGGCATAACACTAGCCCTCTAGGGTCTCCCCTAAGACCAAGGCACCCAAAGCTCTCAAGTCAACAACTCAAGAACAAGGGAAAGCTCATCCCAAAAGGTAGAAAAGCACTACCATGCTCACATGGAGCATAATTTAATCCGACCAGAGTCTCGCTAACTCAACCAAGAATCAAACAAGGAGAGGATTTTCTACCAAAATTTCACTTCTCTAGAGGGATACTACATCCACTTAGGGGCACCAAGAGGTACAAATGCAAAAAGTTGCCTCTTAAACCAAGGGCACTCATTCTACGGAGGCTTAACATCGCACTCCTTCTGTAATACCCTAAAATTGGCAACTATTAAATTCAACTAATTTTGGTGCATTTTCGTCAATTTTACATCTTCAAAGTCCTAGTTCCCTAGGCAATTTTCTCTCTCCTACCTGACTTAATTTGACTTGATGTCAATTGCAAAGACCATAAATTGCATTAATCAAATATCAAAATTAATTCCTAAAGTCCTTGACTTTAATTAGCTAAATTACCCCTATGATAATTTAATTTAATCCTAAAGTCTTAAGTGCTTAGAATTAAATTAAATTCACCCCATTTGGCTAATTATCCATAAAAAGGAATTAATAATTTCCTGATATTCGAATGGACACACCTTTTTGAATTAATAATTCAAGATATTCGAAAGGCCACCTATGTGGCATTTTCCATTCTTTTTATTAAGCAATTCTTGCATTTTTGTCTCAAATGGAAATGAAGGGTCAAGAGTTTCAAATCAAGAACCCCTTCATTCTCTTCTCGGGATTTTCTACTTAATGGACCCATTTTCTTCATTTAAAAAAAGAATTTTTGAGAGCATCTATACTATAGTCAATTTTAGTCTCTATTACTACATTGTTTTCAAAGCTTTATTGCATTAATTAGCTTAATATCTCATCTTAGTTTAATATTGCATCTCATATTAGACTAGAATTTTCTTAATTGTTCTTAGATTAATATCATATTTACTTCAATGTCTTTAGATTAAAATTGCACTTCATCTTTATTTCAAGCTTTTAGTATAATTGCATTTCTACATTTCTAGATTAATTGCACTCATTTCTAGATTAATTTCATTGATTTTTCATCTTAGCTTTTTGAAAATCCTCCATTGTAGAACCGGTCTTATGGTTGTTGGCTCTCCAATCTGAGAGTAATTAAACACCCCGTCTACATAGGAGGCAACAAGTCGCTTCACAATGAATTTCAGATTGAGTAATTCATACTCTCTCTTGTAATTTGATCATGTGAGTAATGACTATGTTGTGTTTGTGCCTGATTTAGAGGTCCAGATTCAGACACACATTTTGCCGCCCATCGTGGGGCAGAAAATCTAATTTCTGGCCTCATTCTCATCTTTTCTGACAAGAAATTCAAGCTCTATCGTGCATCTGTACTGTCTGTGTACGGATCTTCGCGTGAGAATCTAGAGCATCTCGCGCGAGATTTCACTCCCTGTAGCACTTTCTCGCGCGAGCCCTTGCACTTTCTCGTGTGAGTCATCGTACGTTCTCACGCGGGCTTTGCTTTCTTGTGCGTGGTTCGGTACCTTCTCGTGCGGCCCTCTGTACTGTCTCGCATGAAATTCTACGACAGACAGAGACCAGGATTCCAGATTTGTCAGTTTTGCTTGCTATTTTCAGTTTTCCTACTTTTTTGAAAATTTCAGCATTTTCAAACACTTTGGAAAACTGGCACCCATTTTTGAGAAATTTTCACATATGGTATCAAACATTTAAGTGTGATATATCATTGGAAAGCTCTTTCTGAGCCTGATCCAACCATGTTGGTTTCATTTTCAAATTTTTTTATTTAATGAACTATTTTACTTGCAGATTATCTGATTTTTTATGTGCTAACCATTGTGGAGCTAACAAGTTGTGCTTGTAGGTGCTCTCATTGCTTGAAATATTTGCTTAAAAGAATGCATGTTAAAGCACCAAGAACATAAAACATGCTAATGGTTTGATTGCAGGATGATAGTTGAAGAATTGCTAAAATGTTGTGTTTGTTTCTTGCTTTCATTCACATAGTCTAAATAGGGCTCTATTAAAATTTCTTGAGGATTTTGATAGTGAGTAGGGAATTTGGCTCTTCATTACATGGAGGTGATGACCATGAATGAACCCGAAATCTTAATGATCTTACTAATATGACAAATTCTTGGGGAAGCGAAGAAAGGTAGTGAATCTTTACGCTTCTATTAGCCAGGGGATTATGCTCTTTTCTCTTTGAGAGAAACAGAAACCCAAAAGCTTGTAGTTGTGGTGCGAAGCTAACTCGGTGATGAATCTTCTTGATGTGTTTGGGTGAGGAAACGGGATAGAGAAGTATGCTCTTCTCCCTTTGGGAGAACCAAAAAATCTAACCCCCAAATCTAAACCAAGTCCAGTGTCACCTTTAGAGGGCCTGCTGGAAGTTGAACCTCTGGGAACGACCCAAGTGAGTACGCACCTTTTGCCGGTGATTCCACCTCACTCTAATAAAGAACATTTTGTTGAGTCTAAAGACTCCAAAACCATGTTAGCTTCCTTCTCAAGACTTTGACTATCATCTTGAGAAGGCTCTGTCTGTTATACTGAGCGGCGCTGCTCCTAGCCCTGCTTGCAGGGGTGTATGACTTTTGGGTGTTGGTGTGGCTGTGAGGCCTCAACCTTGTATCGAGGGCACCAAAGGTTAGCATGAATGGAAGCCTATTAAAAACTTTCCTTAGCTAGTGGCCTACTCGGTTCACCTCCAAAAGGAGTCGTAATCTTTGCGCAGGGAGGGGGAAGAATCTCTCCTGTAGATTCCCATCATAGGCATACACCTGGACGCTTGAAGGTGGTTGCGACACTAGCCCCTGCTACAAGGGTAACCTTTGAACGTACACCATTGAGTCCTTGGAAACACCAAAAACACGGGCGCCCTGTAGGGGGTGACACAGTTGTGTGAGGTGCACGTATGTGCATAAGCAATGGGGCAAAGGTTTTGTCTTCTCACCATTTTTTTTGTAGGACTAAGTTATGTGTTTGTTATCGATTCTTAAACATTGTCTAATCATTATCAAACAAAGACTCCCCTGATGCTATCAAGTTGCTTTGTCCTTGATAGGTCTATTAACGACTGCTTCTTGTATCACAACTGCTTGATTTGAACCTTTGTGTCTTTAAACGAATGCTTGAAATCTTAAAACAAGATTGTTGATTAAACTGTTCTTCAAACCTGTCAAGAAATTAGATTTTCTGTCAGACATCAGTTCAGGCTGTACCTCAAAATTCAACTTTAACCTCAAAAATTATGTAAGACTGTCAGATTTTATCCTTTTCTCGCATGAGGTTTCACACTTTAGAGCACTTTCTCGTGCAAGAGTTTGTTCTCTCGCGCGAAGGTTGGTGTTCTCTCGTGCGGCCTGGTACTTTCTCGCATGAGACTGTAGCCCAATTTACAAAAATAGAGACCTATTTGCCATTGACTATTTGACTTTTTATCTGATCTACTTTTTGTCCGAGGTCTATTTTTTTTCTTTCTTGTCATTCACTATCAAAAACTAGTTGTTTTGAGTTAGGAATCAATCAATCTTTGCTTTGACTCATGTCGTCTCTCATTGGTTTACCTTATCTCTTTATGCCTTTTGTACCTCATGTTGCGATAGTCTTATCTCGGCTGTTCTAGCCACCTCTTTTGATGATTCGTACCAGGTCCATCTTGCATCTTAGTTGTTCTAGCCTTTATCTCCTTTGTGTTGTTCTTAGAGACCGAGTCTAGCATTATCCCGAGTCCTCTCTCATATCATCTTCGTCTATGACTGTCACGACTAGAAGTGGTAAAACTTATCCCATTCAGAATACTGGTCAAGATAGAAGCAAATCTCCTAATCAAGAAATAGGTCATCCTGAATCTATTATGAAATCTGAACTTTGTGAGAGATCCTTGCATTCCTCCTCATTCCAAGAGTATTATAATCCATTGTTTCAGATACAGTCTGACTTATTATTTTAAGAATATTATAACCCGTTGTTTCAACACCAGCAAAGCTCTGAAGGGTCACTTTCTAGAATTGAACCTATCAACTCTTTCGATCTTATTTTCATGACCTCTCATAGTACTACCAACAAGATGGGAGATCTATTCCACTTCCCAGGGGGAGGTAAATTCAGCAATAGTCATGAGCAATCTCAAAACGACCAAGGTCATGGTCAGTCTCGAAATGACAAGAGTTATGATCAATCTCACAATATTCGATATCCGGTCAACATTTGGGACCTTTGCGATTTGAAACAGTGACAAGGGGAGCCTCTCCTAATATTTCTCCAGAGATGGAGACAACTATGCACGAAGTATCCACATGAATTACCCGAGTCTAAAAAGCTCGATATCTTCTTGGACAATCTTGTCCCAAATTTTGGATACCAAGTACGATTACAAGGTCCCCTCACTTTTGACAATATGATTAGGCGAGCTGTGAGGATAGAAGCATTTATGGTCAAGAAGGGAGGATTGACTTTGAACAAAGACAAGCAACGAACTTCTCCCTCGAATAGGGATAAGGATAAGATTGTCAATAGAAACATAGATGTTATGAATGACAGGGTTGTTGGCAATGTGATGCCAAAACCCTCAAAGTCTGTCTTTAATCTTAGCTCTAGTGTACGAGCGGTCAAGACCACTGAGAAGGCTGCAACGGAAACTCAACCGCCTTCCAGATTTGCTAGAAACAAACCTTGGATCCCTCAACCCAAGCGTGACTCCACTTCCTTGGGAGAACCGCTTGATGTGGTTTATAGGAATTTGGTGCAAAACCATAACAAGAATTCAGATCATCAGGAATTTAAAGACTCCTTTCCTCATGGTAAAAGTGAATTATCCAAGTCTAAAGATACCAATGATGTGGTCAACTATACGTACGATACTAGCAACATTGTCACCAATAAGGTTGAACCTATTGACGTTGAATACTACGACATGATCATTGCTTTGGGGAGCGAGAATGCTCCTAAACCCAAAGCTCCATTTGTCTTGCGAGGCCCTATGCCTCCCTCTTGTAACCCCACACTGTCTCCAGCTTGTGCGAATGCTATCACTCGATCCTGTGCGAAGATTATTCTCAAAGGTCCCGAGCCTTTGACATCTGAATCAAAACTATCTATGGATAAAGCCCTCACTAAGGAAAACGTCCCCAAAGATCTCGATCTTGATCTGTTTCAATCTATGGTGGGTCATTCAATCTCGCCTCATCACTTGCCCTTCTCCGAAGAAGGTGATCGTTCCTTGAGCCATAATGCTCCCCTGGTCACTTGCAATATTCTCCTAGAATCTGGTGATAGCCTTGCTTCAACCAATCGGGAATTTACAAAATTTTATAATGCTAAACTCAAAGAGATAGAAAAGAACCTAACAATCAAAGATATTGGCATGGGGGAATATCAGATGGAGTCCATCTTGTCATTGATAGCTCTCCCCACATCTCCACATTCCTATGAAGAACCCTGTGAAGACAGATTTGGTATTAGCTATCAGGGTCATGAGCTTGACCAACCTAGCTACAGCTTTCACTCATACAAGGATTCAGATAATGAAGAAGCAAAGATCCCATCTATGACACATGAAAGATCCTTAAATATTCAACATCCTGATCTTGGCTACCAAGGAGAGTCCTATCTACCTTCTCAAGTGCTTCAAGAACATGATCTTGGTCCTCATCAGGAGGATTTTATACACTTTACTGAACAGACTCCTACTACTGCTGACTCTAATGGCACACATACTGATTGGGGGCAACTATCTGGTGTCTCCCTTATGTCAGATATACCTCGAGGTATACCTATTCTAGATTGCTCCACTACTTCTACTATTGAGAAAGGTCTTTCTGTTGAAGAAACATTTCCTATGACAAATAATAGCGATGAAGAAAATATGCCGCCTACTATATCTCTGGCTGATTACATGTCAGATGCTACTACAAAGATACCAGTTGATGCTACACACAAATATGCTACTGATGATGATCCTTTTCACCCTTCTGTGGAGATCATTCCTATGGCTCCTAGGCCATCTACTCCAAGCTATACTCCTACTACTCCAGCAAATCATGGGTATGTGAGACCCCATTCTGTTACAGCTTCATGGAATATTGGTAGATCCAGAATAGAAATGGTTCCTATTCATGTATTATTTCCACCTGAAAGGGGACCTAATTCTCGGAATAGGTTATCTTGGTTGGGCTCACATAATATTCCTCCAAGCTTATCTGACTCTTCTAGGACAACTCACAATCGACAACATTCTATGGAAGATCACTTTCTTGATCTATCTTATTCATTCATGAATGATGAGGATGATACTGATATATTTGCACTTGAGCCCATCCCATCGACTTTTCTTCCCCCTTCATCTCCTAGAAAAGTGGCTCGTCCACTTCCATTTCCACCTCTCCACCTGAACTAGTCATGTAAGCCTCTTTCATCCATCATTCTCGAGTCTTTTGGAAGTAACTTGGATGTGCAACATAAAAATAAAAATAATGAGAATCCACTTATATCTCAAGGTCACCATGTCCCATCTAATCGACATGTGACTACGAAGAAAGGAAAGAAACAAAGGTGTTCAAAAGACCGCAAAGGTCCTCAAAAAGAAAAAGACAATCAAATGCCACAAAATAAAATAAAAAATGCATCTCAAAATCCATTCTACAAGCATTGTCATCAAAAGCACCTCAAAGTAAAGACGAAAAAATTCAAAAACTATGTGGATTCCAAAGAAAGGAAAAATCAAAGTTGTCATTCGAGCTTCCAAAATTCTCATACTTCCCTCCATTCCATCACCCTTGCCTCTCATACTTTACCCTTCACTCCATCTTGCCTTCTCCCAAAGTGCATATCAGTATCTCCTTATTGCTAATGACATGACTAAGAAAAATCTAGAACGTACTCTTCCTAAGCGTTTAGAATGTGGGAAATCTGACAAAGAGTTAAGATGCATCCACGAGGGTATTTGTGGGTCTTACTTAAGTGATCTTTCCTTGACTATGGATCTCTCGACAGTTGGATACTACTGGTTCTGATTCTACAACTTCTTAGCTAATCGTTACTACAAGATACTGTGTTCTCAGAGATTACTACTGAAGGAGAATAGCTCAAAGAGCCTATCAACAATCTTCACTTGAAGAAATTCTACAGCTGAGACATTGCTCGTATGCTCATGTACATATTTATTGGTCTTGAAAAAATCCAAAAAAATGATATATTGCAAAAATCTTAAAAATTGTAAAATGTCCTGAAAAAATGATCATCTTAGTGAAAACCAGGTAAACAGGCGTTTTGATGTATCTATTATCTTGGTGAAAACCTAGTAAACAGGCGCCTTGATAATAATCAAAAAATTTGAAAATTGAAAAAAATACCAAAAAAAAAAGAAATATTCAAAAAAAAAAATTTAAAAAAAAAAAAGAGAAAAGTACAAAAAAAATTGAAAAAAAGAAAATGTGTCATTGATGAAAACCTGGTAAACAGGTGTCATGGTAGCAAAAATAGAATCTCTGCCAAGATGGTGAAAACTTGGTAAACAGGCGCCTCTTGTTTCCTGAAGCTACATCTCATCTCAGCATCGCTTGGCTTTTAGTTTCCTGCTTTAGTTTGTTTCCTGCTAGCTCATGCTCTTGCCTTCAGTGGTCTTTGAGATTTTCCTCGACTCTTCATGGATTGGAACTGGTTCACACTTGGGGGCATCTTCCTGGTCTAGGGGGCATTGTCCTATCGCTTTCGGAAGTTTTGTTTGTGCATCAGTCACCAGCGGTTCTCGCTGCGTCTGCCTGTTGATGCCTAGCTACTTGTGAGATTTCTCTCCTTGGGGATCTCTCATGTATCAGTCACTAGTGGTTCTCACTGTGCCTGCCTACTAATACTTAGCTTTCGTTTGACTCCTCTCTTTTGGGATCTCTTCCTTACATTAGTCACCAGTGATTCTCACTGCGTCTGCCTACTGATGTTTGGCTTGTGCTTTATTCTCTCTTTTGAGAATCTTCCTTGTATCGGTCACCAGTGATTCTCACTGCGTTCGCCTGCTGATACTTGGTCTGCGCTCCAATATCTTCTTGAGACTTCGTCTCTCACGACGGTCACAGTGGTTCTCACTGCGTCTGCCTGCTATCGCTATCCCATTGAGACTTCGAACATTGTGCGCTTTTGATTCGACTTCAATCCGCTTGAACACAAACTGAAACTAAAACTAAAAACAGATTTTGTGTTCCTTTGAAGCATGCTAAGCTTTTCCTTTGCTTGTTTGTTTGTTTTCTTTTTCCTTGCTTTCTATTTGTTGGTTTAGTTCCAATGATCCAAAGAATCTATCTAAGAGGGGTGTCCTTCTGTAAGAGCCTTCATCTCGCATTGGATGGCCATGCGTACCTCGACTACTTTTATATAGACGCCTTGGTGAGGTTGGTTCTTCTTGTCTGTTTTGAGTGACTTCTTTCTGCTACAAGTAAAATTGCTAACGCTCGTCCCGCTGAGTGAACGTAAGGGTCACTACGAGCACTCTTTGGCGAAAGAAGGAACTCTCGCGTGTCTGGTGTGTTTGTTCACAAGCAACATTCAGGTCATTTTAGCAATCGTGCTTTAATGCTTATGTTAACTTGCTAAATCAAAAGGAATAGGTGTTTAGGTCATTCTGGCTTCTTGTGCCTTAATGCTTACACCTCATTCCGACAAATCTAAAACTTATGTCATATTCATATTCTCATAATTGCAATGTTAGTGAGGATTGTATGGCATCTTGCGATCATCCCGTGCTTACACGAACTTGATGATGATAAAAACGGTGAGTCCAACAACCAAGTCCTAGGGCTTGCATTTTCATTCTAGGCTTGCATTTTAGCTTAGGCTTGCATTTTCATGTTAAGCTTGCATTTGAGACGATATCTTGGTGCTCTCTTGATTGCTTTCTGTTCATCAAAGGTTCTCATCTTTTGTCTTGGTTTCATCATGATTGCACAAGTTTTCGGGATCGAAATTGAAATCTGACATCTCTAAATAGCTTGAAATCGTGTTTTAAATTCTGGGACCATTTGGGATCGGATGCTTGTGCAATCAGCCTTCTGGCATCATCTTCCTGCCAGACCCTCATCTTTGCATCATGTTCTCAAGATCTTTTCTCTTTTCATCAAGGTCAACTCTAGTCAAATCTGGTCAACCATGGTCAACCATGGTCAAACTTGGTCAATAGGACCTCTGCTTTGCTCTAATTTGCTTCTGCAGCTTCTCAAATCTAGTCTAATTACTCCTACTCTACAACCTCTTGTTGTTAATCGTCCTTCTGATATGTCATCTTTCGATTTCGCTCTCGAGGGGGCAGGATGATTGCATCATTTGAATCTTGTCGAATCAATTCTCGAATCAGTCTGATCTGAATCTTTAGTTCTCATTGCTAGGGGCATCTCGATGCCTCGCATCTTGCTATCTAGTCATCTATCTTTTAGGTATCTGAGAAATCTAACTCAGATCCTCGGGAATCAAGCTTCGTTTTGGAGATGGTTCTCGAAATCTTTTAGGTATTGGGGCAATCTAACCCTAATTCTTGGGAGTCAAGCTTCGTTCTCGAGATGGCTCTCGAAATCTCTCTTAGACCGTTATCTGGGCAATCTAACCCGGGTCTCGGAGGGGTAAGCTTCGTATTGGGGCAATCTAACCCTAATTCTGAAGACAGTTCTAAGTTTGCATCTGAATCTCATTCTAGGCATTGGGGCAACCTAACCCCGATTCTCGTCTTCTCTCAAAGACTGTTGTCTTTGCAATCTAACTTAGACTTCAGAAAATCATGCTTTGATCTATTCGGTGTCTTGGCAACCTAACCTAGACTTTTGAATTTCTCGTCATCTATCACTTCAGACTATTCTTTGAATCAACGCATTGTTCGCACATCAATTCAAAGAGGGGCAAATGTAATACCCTAAAATTGGCACCTATTATATTCAACTAATTTTGGTGCATTTTCGTCAATTTTACATCTTCAAAGTCCTAGTTCCCTAGGCAATTTTCTCTCCTACCTGACTTAATTTGACTTGATGTCAATTGCAAAGACCATAAATTGCATTAATCAAATATCAAAATTAATTCCTAAAGTCCTTGACTTTAATTAGCTAAATTACCCCTATGATAATTTAATTTAATCCTTAAGTGCTTAGAATTAAATTAAATTCACCCCATTTGGCTAATTACCCATAAAAAAGAATTAATAATTGCTTGATATTCGAATGGACACACATTTTTGAATTAATAATTCAAGATATTCGAAAGGCCACCTATGTGGCATTTTCCATTCTTTTTATTAAGCAATTCTTGCATTTTTGTCTCAAATGGAAATGAAGGGTCAGGAGTTTCAAATCAAGAACCCCTTCATTCTCTTCTCGGGCTTTTCTATTTAATGGACCTATTTTCTTCATTCAAAAAAAAAAAAATTGAGAGCATCTATACTATAGTCAATTTTAGTCTCTATTATTACATTGTTTTCAAAGCTTTATTGCATTAATTAGCTTAATATCTCATCTTAGTTTAATATTGCATCTCATATTAGACTAGAATTTGCTTAATTGTTCTTAGATTAATATCATATTTACTTCAATGTCCTTAGATTAAAATTGCACTTCATCTTTATTTCAAGCTTTTAGTATAATTGCATTTCTACATTTCTAGATTAATTGCACTCATTTCTAGATTAATTTCATTGATTTTTCAACTTAGCTTTTTTAAAATCCTCCATTGTAGAACCGGTCTTATGGTTGTTGGCTCTCCAATTTGAGAGTAATTAAACACCCCGTCTATATGGGGGCAACAAGTCGCTTCACAATGAATTTTAGATTGAGTAATTCATACTCTCTCTTGTAATTTGATCATGTGAGTAATGACTATGTTGCGTTTGTGCCTGATTTAGAGGTCCACATTCAAACACACACACCTTCCACATGAAGGGATACTCAAAATCCAACTAAACACGAAGCATAGGAGCAATATGGTTTCTATGATGTCAAGAGCTCTACTATAGTTGGGAACTAGGGTCACTTAAACCAACAAGACCATGGTCTCACCTTCAACAAGGTACAATGAATCCTTGAGCTAAACATCATCCTACATTCAAATCCATAAACCAAGCTCAAGATGGTAAGATACGCCCACAGATACTGTGTCCTAGCCTAAAGCTAGGAATATCACACCAACAACAATCCTCTAGCAACCCGATCTCCAACATGGAGTCTCGTCAAGGAGGGATAACATAACCAATATAATACCATATATATAATCATAAAGACATATAGCTAAGGGAGTACGAAAGAACAAGAACGGAGACTCTTTGTCCCCACACTAATGCCCAAAGAACACTCGGCAACAATCAACAACCCAAAATAGTGGTGCCAAGAGCATCACCACTACCACTCCCAAACAGGCAAACACGAAAGCAAGAAATGGTCTCAAGACCCACAACAAAGGTTCCATTGGCGGACTAGATCACACCCAACTATCCAGAATAAACAATGCCAAGAAGGGAAGAAACTCAAGATCTCAAAACCACAGCATGGGAGCAAACTAGAATCTCAATAAGCATACATGATATAAACCAATGCAAGCATTCAAGCTCAACCATAGCCATACAAATGTACCTTGACATTAATAGAAAATGACATATATCATGATTCTAACTAATGTTCAAAATGAGGTTTGTTGAAAACAACCATTTGTTCTTAGACAATTTACATAAGTGTCATGCAATTTCTATTTTCATAAAACATGACATACATCTACCAATAATTGCACATTGCATCCTTTAATCATCCTTACAAAAGAGGTTCGCAATTCCTTCCATTTTAAACATGCATTACTTTCTATATACATAACAAAATTACTCATAATTTTAATGAGAAAACATACCAATTAACATTGTTTCAGTAAATTCAACAAACACAAATATAGTTCATTCTCTGCAATGTTCTCCCTTGCACATACTATCGGAGGTCTGCATTGAACATAATCGAATCACACAATCACAAAACAGGGGCCAACAATACCAAACATTAAAAGTAGTCGCCAAAAAACTAAAAGGGAAAACCCAAATGGTGGAATCATCAATTCCAACAATAAATCCCCAAAACGCTCAAAATTCAGCAATAAATCAAATGTCACAAATAGATAGATCGAGAAATTTAGTGACCATTCCAAGCATAAGAAATGTCAAAAATTCTATGCTAGCCCACACAACACGTGGAATAATCCACCAAGAAAGTAAAATAAACCACCAATCATGAAACACATTCACAAAACATTGTGACAATATCAGTCACATAAGAGGGAGTAATCGCCACACAGTACTGGGGAACACAACATCTCAGCAACGCTAAAGAACATACCCAAACACACCAATCAATGAACCACCTATGATCTCAATCATATGCATCACTATACTCCTAATAAATGCAGCAATATCTTTTCTCAATTCAAATTTCTTTACCTTTTTCCATGCAATGCAATAATTCCACTACCACAAGATGATACATGCACAAGGTTGCAACACAACACCTAATTCTTTCACAAGGGTGCTCAATGTGCTCGTACAAGAGGAATAACATAATGACAAACAAGGTATGATCAAGCATCCACCACATGGGTTCCTTCACACACAAGGAACATGCATAACATACATCCTTGATTGCCATATAGGTTGCACAACATAATACACACATACATCACAAGGGCATGGTCACAATATCAACATCACACAAGAGACGGTCAATCTCTACGATCACTATGGCTTCATTGCACTCAATGCAAAGTAGTACAAGGTTACAAAGAATAAAATGCTAGAAACACATGATGTACGCAAAGGGAACAGTTCAATATGATGCTTCATATCCACAAACATAGTTCCTAAAGAGATTAGGCAACCATGCAATTTGGGGACACAAGTCATTAACCCAAATGATCTATCATATAATATTAAGTTCACTCCTCTTTACCAATGGATGCTTCTTTTCATAATTACAATGGTGCATAACTATCACTCTACAAGTGGAAAGCATAAGAATACAAGAAATAAGATGCCAATGCATATAAAACATAAATCATTTCATTTACTCTCACATTAATGCAATAATCGCTATAATACAATGCACCACACCTCATAGGGAGTTGATCAATTGGCACTCAAGGCCATGCGTGGACGCTAATTAGTAATTGAGCTCGAGGAGGATCACACAAGCAACAAGTCACTCAAGGGCAACTTAGCATTCAAACAACCAATAATCAACATATACACACAAGCTATCATGCTAAGACAAGGGCAACACAACCATGGTTGCGAAGGCATCCACACACTTAGACCACACAGGGGTCACAAAATACTCACAAGCCAAAAGAGCAACACACCAACCATACAATCTAAAAATGCTCTGAAGAGGTTCTCACACAGGGGTATCATCCATCCCTGAAAGGTGTAATGATCAAGGAGGTACTCTTCAGAGTACCTCCACATGCTACTTGGGTTGGTTCTTCTAGAACACTCACGAATGCCATACCTAGGCACCCAAGCATCAAGCTACCACAATTCACAACACTACACACACGCACTCACGTGCCAACAACATCAAGTATGCAAGAAACATATACCACAAAATCCCAGAGTATGAACATGGGCTCTAATACCAGATGTAATGCCCCGCCAAGGAACCCTTGGAAACATAGAATTAAATATGCACTTATGTACATGATATTTGTTCCATGTCAAAAAAAAATGTTAGTGCATATTTAATTCTATGTTTCCAAGGGTTCCTTGGCGGGGCATTACATAGCTTCAATTGGAAATATTTATTTGGATTGCGCATTTGAATGAGTATTAACAATCTGAACATCATTCCAGCATCCTTAGAAGATAGCACCCTCTTTTGTGTAGTTGATTTGGCAAAGCAAGGACTATTAGAGTTCATCCATCATCAATGATCTCTTGTATTCTTAGAGTTGGATTGGATTTCTAAACCCTTTCCCTTTGCAGTCAGTTTGATTAAAATTAATTGAAATTGATGCCCATTGAATGAATAGTGTAAGTCCCTTTATGATACCAACATATCACATCATTGCAACTAAGTGAAAGTCCACAACTAGAAGGAACTTTAGGGTTGTCTCATTTGATCACATAATCCATATACATTGTTCAACATATGAGCTTCCTTATTCAAGAGAGGATTTGATATTTGGTGTTTCATATAGAACACTAAGTATTCGATTTGGCATGTTGTGGTGCCATAAAACTCACATCAACATGTCAGTTGTGCTAATTAATGTGGCATGTAACTGAAAAACAACCCACCATATTTGCAGTATTATGCTCACCTTGCTAAGGATAAGCTTTAGCCTTTTATGATCAACAAATAGCACAAGGAGTTGATGGCTTTGTTCTGGGCTATTCCCAGCTTTGTGACTGTTGTGTTATAATGTCCTCAATCAAGCATTTGCAGAACTGAGGGTGTTTGACGAGAAGAGGCTGCATTTGCATTTATGTTTAAGTTTGATCTAGTTGCAAATGATAAGCTAATAACATATGGCACTGAAAAGGAATGGATGCAGTTCATTGTAAGACAATGGTGATGAATAACTTACTTTGATCCATATTATGATGAATGGTGCTGAATAGATTTTGATCCATATGCACCCTATCAGAAAAGATAGAGAAAAATACACACAATTTTTATCTGCGCTCCATATTGTATTCTGAGCATAAACCAGGAGGAATGTTTGTGTACATTCAAGGAATTGAGCTGGAGCATAAACAAAGCACTCAAATAAGTAACAGCAAATGCCCAAACAAGTGCAAGAAAAAGGGAATTGGAATGGATGGCTAAACGGTTATTTGGAAGGCAGAGACCACGTGCATGAGAAATTCAGGCAGAAGGTACCAGCAGTTTGGAGCATGCAGGTCCTGGTAGAATTTGGGAAAGCAAAGAGTTGCATATAGTGCCCCTGGTACAATAGGATGGATTTCTGTTTTACTTTTTTATTTTTATCCGAGGAAGATAAATGTTTTACTTTTTTATTTTTATCCAAGGGAGATAAACGTTTATCCACCTCACAGAATGACACTGGTACATCTTTCACCATCCCTTTCCCTCCTACCTTCTACCTCCTCCCTCTTCCTCCACCGACTAACCTCCCCTCAGCTCAGCTCCCACTGTAAAACATCTCTCGGCATAATGAAGTTTTCCAAATGAATAAATACAGTTTACTTTTGAATTCAATTCCTATGTTATGCTAGCACACTTGAGATCAATATTCAAGATTTCCTCAGCCCCATATCATTTTACAGTTTACCAACAATAGTCTTTTGTAAAAATAAATACATAAGGGAAAAAAAGGTGTTCAAAGAAGCGGAACTGATCTGTTATTACATTAATGAGATATGTTATTGACTCAATGAAATGAAATAGAAAAAAAAGAGACTGACAAGACAAAGTAACTAGGAAGTTTGAAAATAAGAGCATTATGGCATACAAGAGAGATGCTGATTGCACTGCATAAACTGATTATCAAAAACAGAAAATGATGACAAATAACTAATGCAGCTGTTCTTGATTCATCAAGAAGGTGATGAGTAAATAAGCATTCAGGTTCTTCATTATCTTGATCTTGAGCATTAACTTTGACTGTTGTGTACTACAGTTATTCTTAACAGATTCATGTTTACAGTGCAAGATGAGTTGCTAGAGAAACCAACAACAATATGTTATTAAACTAGAAAGGAGCCCGTGGACAAATTATGTCAGTCTCCAACTGAGTGCTTGCCAGCTAGATTTGGATCCTCGTTAATTTTTCAAAAATAAATTATAATTTCTATTTCCTTGTATCAATACTGTCCTCCTGAGGTTTTCTGTTGCTGCTAGTCATGAGAAAAGTATTAGATTAAAGTTAGGTAAATGTAGGCAAGACAACTAATAATCAGGTAGCTGAAGCTTTGGAAACCTGTTCCAATAAAGTTCTAAGTGGAAAACAAATGGTTTTGGAATGTTCTGAGCAGGTTCTTTTGAGCAAGACGCCAAAGAAATGGTATCTATAGCATTAGAGCTCATAAATATTTGACATCGGAAGCACAGGGATATCTGATGGATTGATATAGCACAATGGATTTTTAAGGTGCTGCTCATGGTACATGGAATGGGCTGGAAAAAGCATGGAGGATGCCACAAGTAGCTTGTGGGATAGGTCCTATTGCTGGCAATATGGTGGCTGTATAACAACATATCTGCAGTGGCTTGTGTAAGAATCCAGCACGGCAAAGAAGTCAGCAGCTGAATGGAAGAACTTTCAGACATACATTTGTGCTTGCATATGGCTCACAGAGATGTTTATTCTCATTCTTTAGGCAATAAGAAAGATAGTCATTGCACCAACAAAAACATGAAGATTGTATGTACCTTGTAATGGACGTTGCTTGTTGCTGGCAGCTGATGATTGTTGACCTGGACAATTTTCATCTTCAGAAAGTTTCAGGGATTCCCAAACCTCCTGAGCTTGATTGAGATTACACAACACCTGCTCAGACTCAAAAAATAATGCTTCTCCATGGTACTCAAATCATGTTGCAGAAGATGCTGACCAGGATATGTAATACTAATAGCTAATACAGAAATTTTTATCACATACTTTCACTTTCACAAAATCTGTGGACAAACATTGCTAATCATTATCAGAACTGCAGACAGCGCATATGGATATGGATAACTCCATTAACTTTGCCTCCTTGAGCCCTTTTCTAAGACTTGGCCTGGGGGTGCCATTATAAGCACTAAGTGTAAAAAAACAGAAAGGCTGCTTTACTAGCTCAGTTAGGATGAGCTGGACACTTGATATATAAGTATGATTAGTTACCTCCAATGCTTTTAATTATGCGCCACACATATGCATAGAATGCTTGCATTGACACTAACATCCATTGAAAATCATTTACATTTTTAAATCTTTATTCCTTCATTTCAATTATATGATTTGAAAAAGCATTTCTCAAATCACTGTAATGAAGACCCATTAGTCATCTGCTTCTTAGCTTCTAGATTAAATTTAAATTTCTTAGTTTCTACTTTAATCTAGATTTACAGAATCAAGCTTGCAAGGTGCAACCTGCATTCAGACATTCAAGTTTAGATCTGCTGTAAAATGAAGGGCAACACAATGAAAGCCCCCTATTTCATTTTGTCCTATGGATTAGAGAAAAATAGAATTAGTCGTCAGTCATAAACCACAACTCGAACAATCTGGGTAGCCAGAAGTCTAAAAACAAAGTTGCTCTGAATATACAAACACACCAACCTGAAAAAGATGACAAATACTTGTCAGTCAAACCGCACTGCTGTCACTTGTTAGTTAAAATGCCTGTTAGAAGTTTTGTCAAGAAAAATCCCTGTAAAAAGGCAACAAGTTGCCTTGCATTTAAAATAATATATTACTCAACAATTATGGCAACATACATGTGATTTTAGTAGAAACAATTTGAACTGAATACAATGAATGGTTGCTCTATCTACGACTCAATTTATGCAAACCAAGTGACTCATGCTAATACTGAAGCTACTGGAAGTATGCATCAACTCCAAGATTTGACACAAAAATTTTGGTAAAAATGGCAGTATAGGGAGTATGAATGTAAATAGAAGTATATTATCCTTCCAAACCATACACAGGAATCATCACATATCAGCACCAGTCTGAGTTGCTGATTTGTTTTACTTTTAACTTTTAACATTTTTGGTAACATGTCACATATCCATAAACCAAACTATTATCTGCACGGGAAAAACACAAATTCCTGTCAGCGAACAAGATTATTGTATGCCCATAACCGTATTCATATGTTCAGCAATATTTGTTATGGTGACAAACCCAAGGTATAATTGAAGCAGTGTAGCAATATTCAGTTGAAGTTGTGACACATAGCATATCATGAAATACCAAAAAAAGGACAGAGTCATCTACCAGTTGCTACAACAAGACATATAAGATGTGCAGTTTCATTGGAAAGCCCATCTAAAATGATCCCGCTGAGTGAGCTGAGTTGGTATGAAACCTTGAGGGATTAATCACAAATAAAATTAAAGAATATAAATATCTCTAACAAATATGTTACACAGCTTCAGACCATACCTATGAATGGACCTGAAATCAGCTGATATGATATAGCAACATTGTTTCATCTTGAATAAATTAGGCATCAGATAACACAGCCTTCTCATTACTACATGCTATGTTGCCCATTCAAACACAAGTTTGAGAGATTTACAATATGGAATGACTCTTTGTTCTTATTGACAAACAATGTGTAAGAATACATGGACTATTAAAAGCTTAACCACATAATAGTCCAAAGAAGACATTGCATTTTTATATTTCATTGCGCATAAAGCATGCAAAAAGACAATCCAGCCAGCCTTCTAGAATAAGGCAATATGCCTTGAAATTTGGAAACTAAGGTGGATCTCCTTGTACAATGGTTGGAGCAACATCCTCACGGATGTCAGTATGAGAAATACTAGAGTCTACAGTGGGTGGAGTCCATTGATCAGGAACCATTAGAAAGTATGTAGACATTGCTTTTCGAAAACGCTTCTTGTACTGTTTTGGAGAAATGACAGTTGGTGATGTATTTTTTGGACCACCAAGAATACCCGAGGCTTTCACCCACGTTTCAAGATGCTTATCCCAGGTATATTGCCTCAAAAAATCAATAATGCCCAAAACCAATTCATGGCGCATTTCATCAACTCCAACCAGCAATGAATAATCCATTACATCAATCAACTGCAAATTAAACATCGCATCAAACATGTTACTGATAAAATGTTTTATTTTTCTTTTCCTTTTTTAAGTAAAACATAGAATGGGGCAGTCAATAGATAGGGTAGTTAGAAAAGCTGCCCATCTCCATACTCTGCCCAAAAGAAAAAGAAAAAGAATAAAGAAAAAACAGATTAGAATCTTACAGCCAGAAATGCAGTATCATTCCAGACAGCTCTCTCCAACAAGCGCTTGGCCTTGTTCCCAACAAAAATTGGTGAAGTTGGCATAGCTTCTATAAGATTCTGGTCTAGAAGAACCTTGTTACTTCCTGTTGAATCTGGATTGTAGCGTGACCGAACAGATCCCTTAAGGTCATATAAACGAGTCACATTCCTCCCATATAAAAGGTTCTCCATTATCATCAAATCCATCTTGACCTCCCTTCCACCTTTTGCCTGCTTTGTAGTAACCTGCCATCAATGAACTGTTTATGAGGCATTGAAACAGTTGCCAAAGAAACACAAAGCATTATGAAGCAAGATCTAGTTGCTATCTTGCTAAAATAATATCCTACGCATGCAATCAAAATTTGATGCTAACCTGATAAATACCAAGAATCTTTGCAAGACAGGTTGGGCTCCCTGTACTCAGAGAATCTGAAAGATATTTAAAATATTCAGGTGCGAACTTCATAAAAGATTCCAATTCTGTCTTGGTAACCTGCTTGACAATGAATCTGTCATCCAGAGTTTTTGCAAAAAACACATTGCTCTTTCCACCTTTTGCTCCCCATTTCCTGCAGCGGCAAAGGGAACGAATGAAGTCCAACTCCGTTGAGCAACATTTTTTCCTAAGTGCTTCAAACTGCACTGCATAATAACAAGTCACCGTGTATTTAACCTTCCAGCCAAGGCTTTCATCATCAAAAGAAACTTTTACATGCATAGCCTTGTCAAAAAGAAAGGGATCTGAAACTACAGCCCCTTTGCTTCCTGAAGTAAAGCTGCCATGAGATCCATAGCTTTTTTCTCTATGAGTGACTTCAGATAGATCAGATCCTTCAGATGCCTGAAGGGAATAGAAATGAGCTGCATCTATACCAAATGAATCCCCAATTTCCTTTTCTTTCTCCCTTTCTCTTTCCTTTTGTTTATTCTTATCAGATATTTGGGTGTGATATTCATGAGAGGTGAGAGCATAAGCTATTATGCTTGTAGGCTCATCATCATAAATAACAATAATTATGTCACCAACACCAGGAACAAGGGATAACCTTGCTCCTCCTTGATCACCAAGTTGACTGACTGATGATACAAAAGATGGAATATGGTTATCAAGGGAATCAAATCGGGGAGTTAACCCAGATAGAGATCCCTGAAAATTCTTAGTGTAGGTCTTGTACAAATCAGAAAAGGAAGTTCCAATCCAACTACCAAATTCCTCCGAAATGTCAGATTTCACTGGTGAGGTAGGTGAACTAACTTGTAATCGTTCTTGTTCACTTTTATCTTGTACATTTGCAATGTAATCCATACTTTCTGCTTTTAATGCGGTCGGGGAGATTTTTTTTTCAACTTGCAAAGGATCATGCTTATTTCTAAAAACAGGTTCAGTGTCAGCACAAGCATTTTCAAAAGCTAGGCCAGGACCAACCTCCTGCCCCTGAGATGTTATTTTCACAACCTGAGGTTCAATTGACTGACCCTCACCAGTCCATGCTGCATCTAATGTATCAGAGAGATTTACACATTTTTTAACTTTTCCTTCAGACAGTGTCCTGTTGAATTCAGAATCCCCCACGAAATAATCTTTTTTGTCCCCACCATCAACTGTGTCAGTGAGTTTATTTTCTCGTAATATTCTGCAGATGCGATTTCCATTAACATCTGTGCTAAGTGGATGACATGTCAAAGCTTGCTTTACTGTGCTTGAGTCATTATAGGAGACATTTATATTAGTTTCATCATGTTGCAATAACTTCAGCTTGCCAGTTTCCAAGGACTTGTTCATTTTATCAACTGCACCTAATCCATTATCAATGTTCTCTCTGCTCATGAAACTGTCATTCAAAAGATGATTCTGGAAGCTATCTTCTATGCTTGAAGCTAGGGTGATACCTTGCTTCTTGATAACAAGAGTGCCCCCAGATTTCAACTTTTCAGAAATACCAGAGTTGTCCTCAACATTTTCCCCTGATATGTAGCCATTGCCCTCAGCTGCTGGTGCTACAATTTTACAAGCATCTCCATCATACTTTTCTACTCTGTTCCTCTGCAAAGTCTTTTCACCTATACTCAAATTGTCAACCCCATCATCTTTGTCTTTCTCCTTTTGCAAAAGCAGATTTAACTCTTCTGGTATACTAGAAGTTGAACTACCAGGAGGCCTTTTAAGAAAAGAAGCTAAGAACTGGAGGCGATTTTTCCACTCACGTGATTGACAATTAAGCTTGAACCTCACACGATTCAACTCCAAAATATCAGCAATGGGCTGCCCTGGCTTATGTTCTTTTACTATTGACTTCTGTATCATGTCCTGTTTCACAAAACAGAGATTCCCTTTCTCACAAATATAAACAAAACATGGATTTCTTGTTTCACAAATATGAATCAAACATGGATTTTCTGTTTCAGAAATATATGTCGAACTAGAATTCCTTATTTCCTCACCCAGTTGATACGTTTGAATTAAAAACACACTGCTAAACAAGAAAAGACATTTTAATTGATTAAAAACAGTTATAATCACCTCAAGATAAGTTTTCTCTTTCTGCAAGATCCCTTCATACTCTGTAATTTTTCTTCTTGATTCTGGAACCTTAGTTCCTACATAGAAAGATCCAGAGCTTGCAATTTTCTCTCCAATCTGTCGTAGTGAATCAAATACTTCAGCAAAAAGCAATTCAGCCTTATCTTCAACCTGTTTAGTACCATAGTTATAGTCAATTTTGATAGCCAAATGTTGGACCACATACATGTGATGCTTTACATCAAGTACAAATATGTATTCAAAATCACTTACATCTGATATTTCCTTTGTCAGCCACTCTTGTTGGTTTGGGTCATTAAACTCCAACTTTGGAGGTGGCAAATGCACAGAATGGACATGTATGGGAGCATAACGAAAACATGCAACCATTCTTCCAAACCTGTTTTAATGTTTTTATCACTATGAGACAGTTCTAATTGAAATGCCAAATGCATGGATAATCTCTAATTAATTAAAAATCAATAATGAAATATGTTCACAGGATTGCAATCAAGCAATTAAAGCATCGACTATCGAGTTATAATTATGGAGTCCCAATTTCGAATCCCCAAAGTGACATCTAAGGTGGAATTCTAAGTGGCGACTCTTGGTCTTCCACCATTTGGCTTCTTCCAGTAACTTCCAAGTTGTTGCTCTTAAGGAATTAAGTAATTGCATCAGATGGCTCAGATGTTTGTTTGAGCTTTATTTGTGGACTATAAAATGATACTACTATAAGCCAAACAGTGGAGGATCAAGAGTCATCACTTAGCATTCCACCTCAGATGTCACTCTTGGGATTAGAACATGGGGGCACAGATGCTTGTTTAAGCTATATTTGTAGACTGTCATTTAGAAAAATGAAATATTACATGTGGCAGGAAACTGTTGCTCCATAGAGAAAAAGTAACAGCAGTAATACCCATAGAAACGAAGGCAGTCCCTATGTAAAGAATGGCCACAGTTGGCAGCCCCACTTGCTGCAGCATGATTGGAGAAACTGAGCTCGAGAAATTTTCCAAAGGATAATGCACATGCAGAATCCGACATAACTACTCTTCGTGTTGGAAGTGGTTTCCTAGTTTTGCGTGTACATTTTACACAAAGGTGCCACATCCATATTTTCCCTTCTCTTTCACCTGGTAAGACAGTCTCATCAAGACGTTTGACAGCTATTGTAAGGCTTCCTTGCTGATGAGTATAGCAATGCACATGGGCCTCGGTTGGGGCATCACAAGAATTACATCTGTAATTCTGCTATTTGCAAGCTAAAGTGTTAATGCATAAACAATTTTATGAGTTAACACAACATTACCTCAATTTGATAGAAACAACCCAGGCTAAAAAAGATGAAAAATTGATAAAATTAGCAAATTACCCACCTGATTAAATAAATCATCCCGTAAGAACCTTCCCAAAGGCTTGTCAAAACTTCCATAGTATTTTATGCGAAACAGATGAGCACGTTCACATATTGTTCCTTTCCACACACAACGAGTAGATAAGGAAACCAATATACTTTGTTGATCAGGAGGTGGGAAGTCTTCTTTAGAAGGCCGTTGTCCCTCAGAATGCATGTTATTGTGGTTGTCATGCCCTATTATCTTATGATCCATAAATGATATGGCTTTCAGTTGATCTTCCATATTCTCCTGGCTCTCCAATTGCAGATCCTGAGATTTTTCCTCCATAGGAAATTGATGCCCAAGAAATCCCGTAGTACATGTAACTAAGCTGTCATCTATAATAGAACTATTTGACCTTTGATCTGCAGAATTAAAACTAGTAGCAAATCCTTCATGTGACTTTGAACTTGAAAAGAGAACTGCTCCTTCGAAAGTTTTCTTTATTGAAGAAGACAACTCAGATATTAAATGCCCAGAGGATGGTAAACAGGAAACGTTTTCAGGAATTGCATGCATGTCGTTTTGTTGCACCACACTGTTTTCAGTCAAAGCTCCTTTTGCAGGAAAATGCATATCTGCTTTGTTTATCTGTACTGAAGTAGGAATCATAAATCCGGGTATTGTAGAAATGGACCTACCCAAATTTGATATCTTGTCTGGTAGAGCAACAGTTATTGGAGACTTGAGGGAAAGTTCAGGAAGGGTGGCACCTTCATCTGCAAGGAAAGAGGTTTCTACAGCTAAATGATAGGCTGCAAATACAGAATATTGAACAACACGTTTCACCTTCTTCAACTCATCACTGTTTGAACCCTTAAGCAACACCTGGCAAGAAATAAAAAATATAAAACTTATCTTTAGCTAAATAAGAAAATTAAAATCATATTCATGCATTTACAAATACATATATTCCATCCATATTTAAACAACTATATCAAAATGAAAATTAATTTTAATCTCCCATTTACATCATCCAAAACATAAAGGTAGCATTGTGCTTCCTTAATCAGTTTAGCGGCCAATACAGTGTTACACAAATTTCTCAAGAGTCAAATTGCCAAACTATTCTGTTACAATAAACATAGCTCAATCAGAGCCCATAAGGAAATGTTCCAACCAAGGCAGTACAGCTGTTCATTCTTGTAAAACACTGACCTACTAAAGCTTCAAGTAATGGATAATTTTAGCCTGGACTGAATTAATATACTATTCTTCTAATGTCGTTCACTCCAAGAAACAACTCAAAATGATTGGATTTTGTAAGAATCCTGATCCACCCCAGATTGAGGCACCTGATAGCAAAGATGATCAAGAAATTAGCATATAAGGCACCCAGTAGCATCTGTTCCACCACCCGCTGGGAACAGGGGGACAAAGGGCCTAAGTTTGGAGACGGCGGAGGGGGCGGTGCTGATATATATATATATATGAAAAGATGTACAAGAATTACATTTCAAATGAAACTTGAGCAAATTAGTTAAATAGCACAATTGCAAATACTAAATACTAAGATATGAATTGTATGTGTCAAATATGGTGACTGCTGATTATGACTGATATTTTATAGACAGTGATACTATCATTCACCACTGATTATATGAAAACCTTATGCATTGAAATTAACCATATATGAAAATGGAATTGGATAATGAATTGTTGGATAAATATGACAGTAGCACCGCATGAATTGCAAACATGGAAACCCCAGTTCTGATTTTTATTTAGAGTAGCCAGGATAATCAGAAATAATGTATGCAATAGCAGCTACAAAACCTCATAAATTGCCCATATTAGGTTTGCAAAGGATCTGAAAATGTCCTTCAATCAGCCAAAAATATATGTATATATCTGATTCGCTTGCAAGTATTTTAAAAAATAAAAAATAAAAAAAATATACTTTTAAACGTCTAGGGACAGGAGACTTCCAGAAGTCCCTGAGACGCTCAGGGGACTCTTAGGAGTCTCCAAGATGTCTTGGGTACTCCTAGCAGTTCCCAGCTGTCCTAGTGGCAATATGACAGGACAGCGAGGGGACACCCTGTCCCCATCCCCAAGTCCCTGTGACATCTCCATCTTGGAAATGCGGGGCTCCGAGACGGGAAACGTGTCCCCGTGTCTCGCTGTGATAAACCAATTCATTTATTGATGTTCTACAAGACATAACTTGCCTCATAAAATCAGAAGGATCTGTTGCAAGAATATAAAAATCAAAATGACATTTAAACTTTGTTTTAGGAAACAAGAAAGACACTTCTTGCCCACTGTTCATTACTTACTGTAATGAGCCCAAACCATCTCAAAAGAAATGCAGTAATAAAAGCCAAAACCTGGGCAATATGAGCAGAGACTAGAGACAGACAACACAAATCTTGCAACAACTGTTGTTGACCATGAAAGATACATCCTTTCTCTGCTAGAACCAAAAGAGAGCATCCTTTTGAGTCACAACAATGGAAGTCAACCTCAAGAAGTTGTAGCACAACATTCAAAGGGGATATATTACAGAAAAGATGCAAAATTAAAAACAGACATTTATATTTCAAGATTTGAAAATTGACTTTGCAAAATTTCAGTTCCTTATTTTTATCAACTAGTCAAGAATTCTCTAATTTCAAAACATTGATGATGATGATAGGGAAGACATTCTATAAAGGGTCTGTATAGCGGAGATACTAGGTGTGACAGTCATTGCTGCATCTGATTTTTATAAAGCAGAAGAGAATTTAGATACTCACAATGAGTTTGATGATTAGTTCATGTAGTTCTTGACTAATAATAGTTTGACAATTGATGTGATATGAATATAGAATATAAAATATATTATCAATTATGTGGCTTTTATTTATTTTTTATTTTAATCCTCCTTCTGCATATCAAATTGATATTCTGTTAATTAATATTTATATTTTCATATTTCTTCTATTTATGTATGGCTGTTTCCATGCCATATGATACTATGGTTTCCCAAGCCTATACCCATGCCCAGGCCTGGGCCTATTTAATGGTAACATAGCAATTTTCCAATATGGGATTAGAACTTTTCTACCTCTGAAAGGATCCAGATGTGGGTGGCTATGTCACCAGCACAGACAAAACAACAGTTCCATCTCAAATTGCCTAGTTAATTTAATTTGTGAGAATGGGTATCAGGTACCGCCATGAGCAATGAGGGTATTTGTTACAACATTAATAGCATCAGCCACTATCTTCAATGGTACTCGGTGATTTACTTATTTAATGGCCTTATTGCAGGTTGCCGGCAAGTCCTCTTCTCTTCGATTTATTCTGGTCTTGTTTTATCGTTCTTGATTCTGTAACATTATTATGTAAATAAGCAAAAGAATATTATGAAACTTCTACTTTGGTACATAACTAGCACAGTTCCTGCTTTTTAAAAAAAAGCCGTATTCAGGATGATTTACAGGCTTCTAGCTTAATTCCAAAAGTAAAGTTGAATAAAACACAATCATTGAGCTTGGGAGAAACATTTCCCCACAGAACCACCACCTCCACCGGGGATGCCCCCAAATCTCTTGATATATGGTGCATGCCATTACATACTAAATGCAACCTTCAACTTCAGAAAATTAGTTTTCCTTTCATTGGGCACTTGCAAAGATGTTATATTGCAGATTTTGTCTTGAAGATGCAATTCACCTCAACTTGTATATCAGTGCACCCCATCCACCACTGCTCCCCTTTTGTCCCCCCATCGTTCCCCTTCCTGTCCCCAAATTTAGGCCCTTGGTCCCCTCGTCTCCAAAACCCGTCCCCACATCCCCGCATCGCACCGTCAACAAACTCCATGGAACTATGGTTTAATCCTAAGGCCAGTGAACACCAATAATGATAAAAGAAAGGTGCAATGCATTGTAGTTTAGTGGAAGATTGAGTGGTCCACATTACAAGTTCGATGATCAAAGACCTTGGAAACAATGAGGTTTGACACCTCATAAAACACCCTATATGATCGATGCAATTTAATCAAATAGTTGATGTGAATAATAATACTCCTAAGTTAATGAATCAAGACCTTAGTAAAGTAATTTTGAGGGGTCAAGCCCATTAAACCAAAAAGAGAAGAATCTGAAAAGACATGTCAACTATCTATATGGCACCCAATCATTGCTTTATAAAATATTTTTGTCTACCAATCTATAAGATTAATGCCCAAGATTGATCTTTTAAAGGATTTCTTCTAACATCTTAAAGGCCCTAACAAACAAAAAGGAAAAGCAGTGCCCACAATTGGAAGTTGAAGGCCACATGGTAGGCGATCATCACTTTTTGAAAGCTAAAAGGCTTTTCTTGTCAGCCTAGGAAGTTCCCTACATGGATTTTGTAGTAAGATCCAATCTAGCAATTGGAGAGCTCAATAAAGTAATGTGGACTCAAAAGCAATGAACTAACATAAGTACACAAGGTATCCAATCATTATTTCATGGAAAATTTGAGGTTGTTAGTCTCAAAAATCAATACTTGTCATTGATCATACAAAAATTTGATGTTGTACAACAATTCATGATAAACAAAATAGAGGAAGCAATTGTAATAGAAAGGGAAAGTGAAAATCCTCCCAAAAACAAAGATCACCATTCATTTGTGTCGAACAGCTACTTGCTGTTAAATCTGGCTGACACTTGTGCCATAGAATGAAGTGGGCAGGCTTTCAGCCCTTAAAGCAATAATGGAACATTACACCTCAAGAAATATCTTGAGAGTGTAGCATTGTTAAAATACCTATAGACTGGTTTGAAGCTGCAAGATTAGTGCCACTTATGATGCTAACAAATTAGTGATGGCTAGAAAGTAGATAGTTTCTAGTTAATTTGTTCAAATTCAAGAATTCATCTTGTAACTGAAGGACTATTGTCGGCCTTTTAGGCATTCAAGAGGGGTTGTTGCCCACCACAGACTCTATACATAGTTTATTCCAACTTGAAAACAAGGTTGGTAAATTCTTGTAACATTGCTTCCCTCATACAATCTTGATCAAAAGATTAGTTATAAGATAGTTTATTTCGTATTATCTTGATCATTAGTTATAGATACTCTATTTTGTATTATCTTGATCAAAGGAGTAGTCGAGCTCTACATATCTAGGAAAATTCAGATTTCTTGTGTCAAATTGTTTACAATACAAAAGATTTGTGTGTGATTAGTAAGATCGATCTTATGGTATTTTGATTTTAATATTTATAGAAAAACCCCTTATAGATTTAATTGTCATTTAAATTGTAGAGTTTATGTGCATGGGATTTTATTGTTAACATATCAATTTTATAGATACTCTAAAGAAACCCTAAAACCTAATGACCAATACAGGCGACTTGAGTCTCATTCTTCCATCGAAACATGTGCAATGCAGTAACCTGTACCTAGATCTTATCCATGAAGAAACAAGTGATTATCCTTGGGAAATTGTGATGGAGCTTAAGGAATTTATTATCAATAATTGGCATCCTTTGGCGTTATGAAGATGAAACCCCGACTCTGCCATGTATGTCCTTTTCAAAACTCCACTCATGTCTTCTAGTTTCTTTTTCACATCCAACCTCTCTCAATTGTGCCTAGGGCACTTGAATGCAATTTATCTTCTATTTCTTTGTTGACAACTTAACATACAAGCGTCTAGGGGCATGCTTGAGATCAAGGTGGTCATTTTGTCTATGATTTCATCTTGACTTTTTTATTTCATGGATCTACAGTTGTGCTCAAGGTCATCAATGCACTTTACATTATGATCTTCAATTGAGAATGAAACATTCAAGTTATTATGAGCACTATTCTTTATTTAAGTGTACATCTGACATATTTTTAATTTGTCACTTTAACATCTAGGGTCTCATGGGGACACCCAAGATGTTTGGAGCAATTTTTGTTCTAATCTTGCATTAAGAATGACCCTTAAGTCATTTTGAGTGCTCAAGAGAGGTAGTATGTCAATTTTTCATGTTTACACATTGACATTTTGACATTTAAGTCATTGGAAGGATGCCTAAGCTTCTAGGAGTCACTTTATGATCTAATTTCACTTTGACACTTCTGACAATTTAAAACTTAACTTTTTAAGTCATTCAAGGCACCCTTTTTCACTTAAATGTAAAGAAGTCATTTTTTCATTATAACTTGATGTTGAGTTAAGTGACTTGAGTGAAAATGTGACTTTTACTCTAATTCTTCATTAGCATTTTCCACTTACATGAAAAAGTGATTTTTGAATCACTCAAGTAATCTAATTTCTCATCAATATTGAAAAACTCAATTCATTTTCACATGATCTTGACTCTCTGATATGATTTTTTTACCTTTTGCATGCTTCAGACCACATATATGCCTTTCCTAGGCCTAAAATAACAACCAAGTACCTTTGCCTCATTGAAACATGCCTCAAGAACTCTATTGTTCATTTCCCTGCCTTTGCACCTCATTACTTTTCATTATACCCATGTTGACATCTCCACCTTGCTTGGCATGCTTGAAATTTTAAATTTTCCTCGTGTGTTTTACATAGGTATTGACTAGAATTGAAGATGACAACATTGGCGACTAGTGGCAACAAGGACTTAGAAATGACTTACAAGCAACAAACAATTTTTATACTTAGAATTTGACTTAGCATTAAAAAAAAATTATGACCACCCCAATTGAGATGAGAGGATCATATCTTGCAAAGTTACAATCCTTTCATAGCTTAATTTCAAGATTTCTTGATCACTAAACATGGTACCACATCCCCATTCTCCAGTACCTTGTATTTTTTGTTCCAATTTATAGGAGGGCTATATATGTGAGAGAAGGAAGCATTAGATCCTTCATACCTAACAAAGGAGACTAGAATTAGGGCTGCTTCCAAGGAACAAAATAAATGAGAAAAGGAAGCATTAGATCCTTCATACCTAACAAAGGAGACTAGATTTAGGGCTGTTTCCAAGGAACAAAATAAATGCAAACCTTGTCATAAGCGCTTTTAAAGAAAGAGCCCATTTTAAGCAAGCAAATCTTCCCACTCTGGAATTGAAAACATGTCTTCTAAAATCTTCTTTTGATGAACAAGTCAATGTGCTCAAAATAAACACGCAAGAGAAAATTGCAACAGAAAGGGACCTCGATTGTGGTTTTATCTAATCAGGTGGATCTCTAAAGACCTAGATCAAAAAATTTAAAAAATTCTTGTAAATATTAAAATCTGATTCAAACTACAAGCAAGGACAACCCATCAAAGATGGTACACAAATCAAAGGACTTGATGGAACCTTAATTTTTCAAATTAGGGCCTCCATTTGAGAAATAATGTTGGAGGTTTGACAAAGTATTGTCATTGATGTATTTAAAGATATGGCATGGCAAAATGAAGATAATTGAAACATATGAGTATAATTTATAACAGTGATACATTGAATTGATAGTGATTATAAACATCACCAAGAGAAATGGCTATAAAAATGACAATAGAATTGTTGATAATACACAACAGTCCTGACAGCAACAGTAATATTATGGTTGAATTTGAAATAAAGATTGATTGTTGTTAAAGAGTTATGTGAGTGCAAACAAAAGCAATTATCTACCTAATGAAAGCTATGAAGTTTGGGATGTTATTGAACTTACTATTGAAGACTCTTGGTTCTAATAAATAAGAGGTGTAGAAAACATGCACAGAATCGGATGGAAATACCAATATCCATCAAACGATGCAAATATATGTTCTCAGCAGCGGAGTGTGTACTGTCAGAGTACATAGGAATAAGGAGTGGTGTCAATAGCAAGGAAACAAATCAAGACCGTAAAGTAAATACATGGAAGCAGGGTATAGATTGCCTGAAGCAATGCTTCAGATGATCCAAAAGCTAATATAGGAGTCCAATGAGCTGCTACAGGTGTTCTCTAAGGCTGCAGGCCTGGCTGTAGCAGTACTTCAATGTTCTTATTTTTGGGTCATAAACACTTTGCATTTCCTCCAGCAGTCTCTCTCGTCTGAACATGACAACATTAAAAGAAAAGCACATCAATGGAGAAAATGTGTGGATTGGGATTGATGGAAACATTGGAGAAATAACAGATATGAACAACATGTGTTTGACTACATCCAGCGTGTGAAGATATGATAGACGGTGAGGAGAAATTTGAATTACAAACAGAGCAATTAACTTATTACACCCAATCAGGATGCACTCATATTTGAAAACGATGACCTTTCCAATATATTCAGCAATATTAAAGATGTCGATAAAAACAGAATGGAGCTCTATATAAGGAATGATTTTGTATTTACGACAAGTGTTTAGCAGAAAACGCTAAATAGATTTGATGAATATATTATAAAAACCATGTCAGCATATATATGAACAAGTTATTGGAGAAGACGTGACTCAGAAATATAAACAATAGCACGGAAAGAAAATTATCAAGGAAGACCAGTGACTAGTTATGACAAAGATTCAACGGTGTCTTCATATAATACGAGTGCCAATGATTCCCATAAGGGTCGAGAATTATATGGCCATTTGCTAACTTGTACATATTAGAGAAATACGATTTTCATCAGCCAAGTATCCCGCCTAATACCCACAGCACCGTGGAGCTCCTATGAAGATACACGTCAACACGGCACACATACACAACAGGTAGTGAGTAGCGACAATAATAAACTTAGTATGATGTCGTCCAGTTCTAGGAGATGCAACGGGGAGAAACAAAA
This sequence comes from Chamaecyparis obtusa, assembly GCA_027943335.1. NCBI lineage: Eukaryota > Viridiplantae > Streptophyta > Pinopsida > Cupressales > Cupressaceae > Chamaecyparis > Chamaecyparis obtusa. Next base: position 41,459 of record BSBK01005836.1, on the reverse strand, counting down.
AAGGAGAATTATTATCATGCGGTGTTAAAAAAAAATAAAGGTTCGATAATCTCAATAAATGGTTAAAATGATTAAGTTATTTAATCAAAGTCATTTGAAAGGTGCGATTTATCTATGAAGGGATATAAGTTTTAAATTGAAAAGTCACGACTATAAAATAGAAGATATAAGTAATAAGAAAATATTGAGATAGGACAGATAAAAAAGAAGAGATATTCGGAGAAGCAATAAAGACATATATTTATTTGTAAGGAGGGATAAAGAGTAAAAATATGACTTTGTAATATAAATTCAATTATCTTATTATTCTTCATTTATTTTATTTTAATAATAAAATAAAATGTTTTTTGTTTATTATTAAAGGTGTAGAGAATTAAACTGCAGGTGAACCGTCCTTTATAATTATTTTTTGAATATTGTATATAATTTAAATATCAGATAAGTGGACACAGTGAAATAGCATCTTAAACTCGATCATCACAGATGTCGTGAAATATTTAATTGTTTCCGAATTTGTATCCAGTTTGTCTCTGAGGAGTTAAAGTTCAATCTAGACTAATTTAAGATTGCATAAATATTTGATCTGTCGCGTCTTGATTATTTAATTGACTGGCAGTATAAGTGCGCAGAACATTATAAAGTTGTACGTAATCTTCATTGAAGTTGACTCTATTGCCCGAATGAGCAGAGGCACTGGTCTTTTTATTTTTGAAGTATTGGGTTTATATGTGAAGTCAGAAAATCTATCAATTCCTTCCTACAAACCTCAAATCCATTATTAATAATCATTACATAACATTTAATTCAAACATTCAGCATTCAATTTCATATTGATCGAGTTCGAGGAATTTGCCAGTCGGAAAACTCACAAGCTTAAATTCGCTATAGAAAAACCTTGAAGAAAGTGATCAAGTTCGAGGTGAAGGTTTACCTGCCTAGGTGTAGCGAAGCCTAAAGTGCAGGGGAATTTGAATTATTCCCGTTTGTTGGTCAGAACTGATTTGGAATCCTATTGGAGAATTGGCAGGCTCTTGGATTTCCAATCTGTGGTTTTGGGAACCAATAGATTGGCGACTCTGCTGGGGAATTGTTGTAAGAATATTATTCAAAATTTCTGGTGATCAGAGAGTTAGACTCTACTGGAGACGGAACTCGGAATCAGTTGTATGATTTTGTCCTTCTTATGAAGGTGGCGACTCTATTCAATACAATTTTCATTTGGTAGCTCTGCTGAGGGAGAAGACTCAGAAGGAGAGGGTGGATAGGTTTTTCAAATGTATTGATCATTTCAAAGAAAACCTTTTATTCCAGATGGCATCAGGCCATTGGATTTTAGCAATTTTGATTATGAACCTAGCAAGTTATCTCCAAAACTTTCACAACTTGTGCCAAAGTTTCATGGAGAATGGGATGAATCCGCACTTCAACATTTGGATGCATTTTACACATTCATAGAAGACTATGAGGTCGATGCAGAAGATCAGGTGATGAAGTTGTTTGTTAGAACATTGAAGGACAATGCGAGACAGGCTTATGAATCACTACCTACACAATGTATCTCATCTTGGAAAGAGTTTGAAAAATGGTTCCTATATGAGTTTCATGATGCAAGCGAGGAAGATGACATGTGTTATGAACGGTGTGAAGACCAAAGCTGCAACATGGAAGAGGATCCTAACATGTCTCCACTTGATGCCTTTTTCAGTTTGGAGAGATTTGAAGGGGAGTCTTCTGCACACTTATTCTTGAGGATGGCGAATATGTATCAGAGGATACCTGTAACAATTATGCCTTCACAAAAAGAAATAATGAGAAAGGTCAAAAACTTGGGAATCTCATTAGGTGACCTTGATCTAAAGCTTCTTTTTCAGATATTAAAAGAAGATGATGAAGACAGAGAAGAGGAGTCTTATGATCAAATTGAACAAAGCCTTGTGCTTGATGGAAGTCGCAATGATGATGAAGATCCAAATTACATATCCCCTTTGGACGCATTTTTGAACTTAGAGAAACAAGAAGAATCTGCAGTACAATTCTTCCTAAGGATGTTTAATATCCGTCAAGAAGTACCTTTAGAATGCAAACCTCCAGCCTCTGATCTTTTCAACAAAATGCAAGAACTAGGTCTTTTATATGATCATCAGTTCCTTACCTTTCTCGAACTAATGAATAATGAACTGGATGCAGAGGAGAATGAATGCAAGACTGAAGTACCATATGAGTCAAGTGAGGTTTTAGATGTGAATGGAGGAGACTCTTTTGGACAGTCTGAGGAAGGATCTTTTCATGATGATACATGTATGGTATCAAATATCAGTGAATGTGAAAATGAAGAAGAGCAACTTCTCAACGTGGAAGAGATTTCAGCCTTATTAGACATAGAATACCAAAGACATGTTGAGAAGAATGGTCCAAATTTTTTCTCAATCCACCATGGTAAGGAGATTGACGGGTCAACACATGCTCATGAGATACGAGATGAAGGAGATGATAATTTTCAGGAATCAAATTGTGGAGATGAAATAGAACTGCATAGACAGGAGGAAGTTTCAGAAGATAATGTCAATGAAGATATTAGTCTTGATAATGAAACACTTGATTATCCAAATGAAAATTCTCATGAATGTATGCCTGAATTCTCTATGTTCCTAAATCCATTGTTTGAAAAGGAAGCAAATGAAGTTATGTCAGAGTTCTCTATATTCTCGAATCCATTGTTTGAAGAGGATCCTTTATGCAATGGAATCCATCAGCATCATAATAAAGATAGCAGTCCTAATTTTGAAGTTGATAAAATTCATAATATGCATTCAAAAGGTGAGATATCTTTCAGTTCGTCCTATGAGAACCAAATATGTCAAAAATATAAAAATGAGATGAAATCAGCCAGACATGATAAAGAGAATGTGTTAAAAAATAATTCTAAAAATTATCCAAGTGTCCCATCTAATCAAATTCTTAGTAAAAGAGAAGAAGACTTTCCTAAATTATCTTCAGAATCTTCTTTTGAGGAGAAACATCATCAGTATGGAACAAGTTGCATACAAGAGGATAACCAAGTAATGCCAATTTGTTCTAATGCCCTTGTAACTAGTCAAGTGCATAACTCTAGGAATCCTCTATTCAGCAGTGACCACAGTGCACCTACTAATTTCCCAGAGGCTAAGACAGAAACTAAAGAGTACACTGATGAAGCAGAACTCATGTGTATTGTCCATAGGGATAATGTATCTAATACAGCAAGGGATCAAATGTTGGGGATAAGTGATTATGAAATTTGTTTATTTTCAAATGCTCTTGTTGATAAAGAAAAGGAACAATATGATATCAATTTCATAAGATTCAAAATGTTACATGATCAGAATTATGTGTTCGATAGAGGAAAGGAGCAGTGTTCATTTTGGGGGGGCCTGGGGCCACCCAATTTCACTTTCCATCAGGTTAAGCATGGATAACTGATCTGCTCCTCCGGAGATAGCTGGAATCTCATTATGCCCACAAGGGGCATATGTCCCCAACAAGAGCCACTGATGGAACCTTAATTTTTCAAATTAGGGCCTCCATTTGAGAAATAATGTTGGAGGTTTGACAAAGTATTGTCATTGATGTATTTAAAGATATGGCATGGCAAAATGAAGATAATTGAAACATATGAGTATAATTTATAACAGTGATACATTGAATTGATAGTGATTATAAACATCACCAAGAGAAATGGCTATAAAAATGACAATAGAATTGTTGATAATACACAACAGTCCTGACAGCAACAGTAATATTATGGTTGAATTTGAAATAAAGATTGATTGTTGTTAAAGAGTTATGTGAGTGCAAACAAAAGCAATTATCTACCTAATGAAAGCTATGAAGTTTGGGATGTTATTGAGCTTACTATTGAAGACTCTTGGTTCTAATAAATAAGAGGTGTAGAAAACATGCACAGAATCGAATGGAAATACCAATATCCATCAAACGATGCAAATATATGTTCTCAGCAGCGGAGTGTGTACTGTCAGAGTACATAGGAATAAGGAGTAGTGTCAATAGCAAGGAAACAAATCAAGACCGTAAAGTAAATACATGGAAGCAGGGTATAGATTGCCTGAAGCAATGCTTCAGATGATCCAAAAGCTAATATAGGAGTCCAATGAGCTGCTACAGGTGTTCTCTAAGGCTGCAGGCCTGGCTGTAGCAGTACTTCAATGTTCTTATTTTTGGGTCATAAACACACTGCATTTCCTCCAGTAGTCTCTCTCGTCTGAACATGACAACATTAAAAGAAAAGCACATCAATGGAGAAAATGTGTGGATTGGGATTGATGGAAACATTGGAGAAATAACAGATATGAACAACATGTGTTTGACTACATCCAGCGTGTGAAGATATGATAGACGGTGAGGAGAAATTTGAATTACAAACAGAGCAATTAACTTATTACACCCAATCAGGATGCACTCATATTTGAAAACGATGACCTTTCCAATATATTCAGCAATATTAAAGATGTCGATAAAAACAGAATGGAGCTCTATATAAGGAATGATTTTGTATTTACGACAAGTGTTTAGCAGAAAACGCTAAATAGATTTGATGAATATATTATAAAAACCATGTCAGCATATATATGAACAAGTTATTGGAGAAGACGTGACTCAGAAATATAAACAATAGCACGGAAAGAAAATTATCAAGGAAGACCAGTGACTAGTTATGACAAAGATTCAACGGTGTCTTCATATAATACGAGTGCCAATGATTCCCATAAGGGTCGAGAATTATATGGCCATTTGCTAACTTGTACATATTAGAGAAATACAATTTTCATCAGCCAACTATCCCGCCTAATACCCACAGCACCGTGGAGCTCCTATGAAGATACACGTCAACACGGCACACATACACAACAGAAAGTGAGTAGCGACAATAATAAACTTAGTATGATGTCGTCCAGTTCTAGGAGATGCAACGGGGAGAAACAAAAAAGGAGAATTATTATCATGCGGTGTTAAAAAAAAATAAAGGTTCGATAATCTCAATAAATGGTTAAAATGATTAAGTTATTTAATCAAAGTCATTTGAAAGGTGCGATTTATCTATGAAGGGATATAAGTTTTAAATTGAAAAGTCACGACTATAAAATAGAAGATATAAGTAATAAGAAAATATTGAGATAGGACAGATAAAAAAGAAGAGATATTCGGAGAAGCAATAAAGACATATATTTATTTGTAAGGAGGGATAAAGAGTAAAAATATGACTTTGTAATATAAATTCAATTATCTTATTATTCTTCATTTATTTTATTTTAATAATAAAATAAAATGTCTTTTGTTTATTATTAAAGGTGTAGAGAATTAAACTGCAGGTGAACCGTCCTTTATAATTATTTTTTGAATATTGTATATAATTTAAATATCAGATAAGTGGACACAGTCAAATAGCATCTTAAACTCGATCGTCACAGATGTTGTGAAATATGTAATTGTTTCCGAATTTGTATCCATTTTGTCTCTGAGGAGTTAAAAGTTCAATCTAGACTAATTTAAGATTGCATAAATATTTGATCTGTCGCGTCTTGATTATTTAATTGACTGGCAGTATAAGTGCGCAGAACATTATAAAGTTGTACGTAATCTTCATTGAAGTTGACTCTATTGCCCGAATGAGCAGAGGCACTGGTCTTTTTATTTTTGAAGTATTGGGTTTATATGTGAAGTCAGAAAATCTATCAATTCCTTCCTACAAACCTCAAATCCATTATTAATAATCATTACACAACATTTAATTCAAACATTCAGCATTCAATTTCATATTGATCGAGTTCGAGGAATTTGCCAGCCGGAAAACTCACAAGCTTAAATTCGCTATAGAAAAACCTTGAAGAAAGTGATCAAGTTCGAGGTGAAGGTTTACCTGCCTAGGTGTAGCGAAGCCTAAAGTGTAGTGGAATTTGAATTATTCCCGTTTGTTGGCCAGAACTGATTTGGAATCCTATTGGAGAATTGGCAGGCTCTTGGATTTCCAATCTGTGGTTTTGGGAACCAACAGGACTTTGGACACATTTTGAAAGCTAACAAATTTTCTGAATCTCATCTTTAAAAAAAAAAGATCTATCTTATTTCATAATTCAAGATCAATAGCTTTATGCAAAACAAGGCCCCAAGGCTTGATGCCAAAATTGGTTTTGCACGTACAAGAATGCTTTGGTTAAGGCAGATCTTGGAGACATTTTATAGTGCAAGAAGTAATTCATTAAATTATATCATTACATTTCTGCCATGATGAAAACATTAGAGCATGTCTTTGCACAAACCATCCCTACAAAATTGCTTAATGCATGTAACATATGTCTTATTGCACTTAAAAAATTAACAATGAGTTGGTCACTGATATCATGTCCATATCAAAAGGGACTTTAAACATGTATTTGTGCTTGATTATATATAGTAATTATATTGCTTATAAGAAATACATGGGATGTAATGTCCCCTTCCTAATTTTCCCTAAAATCACAATTGCAACAAATTAGGGTGAGGGTTACATCTTACCAATTAGATATCTCTGTAATAATGCGCCCCGAGACTTGAACCATGCAATCATAAACAATATATACAGATATACACATATACATATATATTCAATTAAGGTTAGGCAAACCACATCATATTCATAGATTATCAATAATGCTACACAAACATATTAGGGTTTGGAGGAAGAGACATGACGGGCCCTCATGAAGCCATTTCTACAACAAGTCCAAGAGGGATGTCTACCATAGCCCTCTTACTTGGTGGCTTATACCTGATTTGCGCATCCTACCTCATATCCCGGAAAGCACATACCGTCTTGCGGAGTTGGGTGGAGGTCGTATGTGGGTAAGGACCCTTTGGTACTAGAAGCCATTATAGTCAACTCTAGGGCCGCCTGCCTACTTAGCCCTCTCAAACCCCTTTTGATTACACCTCAGGCCCTTCCCTTCAAGACAGGTTTCAGACAATCATACATTTCTCACAAATTTGTCATCATAGTCAACATAGTCATCAGCATTGATATGGTATATGACAATCAACATATCTTATATAGATTTAAGCATTATTCATTATATACATAAACAACATCTGTTTATCTAATAATCATTATGGAGAGAGATGTTAACATGATAGCTATACCCAATAAGTATGAGTTAGATGACAGGGTTTGAGATGTTTAGAGTTTTGTTGTAACTCAAATGTTGGAACTGGTTCTGATTTCCTCTTTAATTGTTGCTCACCGCTGTCGAAACAATCCCTTTTTGTTATGCTATCTGATTGCTGCTTGTGTGATATCTGATTCTGTTATTCCTGATGAAGTATTTTGATCAATGCTTGATCTGAAGCTTTATCCCTTTGATGGATTTTCTGTTTAGACTGCTATAAGTGTTGAATTACTGTAGCAGCAACAGAGACTTAAGTCATACTTTGTGCATATTTATTCACATTGCTCTTATGTAATTGCGTCTACACTTAAGACTTCAACCGTTGCTGGAGGTTGGAGTCAGTTATAACCGCCAACGACTACCAACTTGATCTACGTTTTCGTGGTGGCTCATAACCGTTGTGTGATCCACCTCATTCACCGTGTATTGCTTCGTATCTTCTCCAGGCAGACGTTTATTAGCACAGGGCCTTTCCTCCTTCGGTAACAGTTGCAGTGATGATGCTCCACCTTGCTGGCTGTAACGCCAAGCAAGGTGAAGCGTCACCTTACCTAGCGTTGGGCTCCCGACTATCCCATCTCTCTCGACAGCTTCCTTCACTCCATCGTATCATAGCAAAAGATGATATCGCGTGGTGCTTGATACAAAGCCGTGCATCCCTGGTTGTAAATACTGAATGTAATTCTTCATCGTGATTGTTGTGCATATCCTGTGTATGATAACGGTACTTGAAGGTTGCAACAGGATCCTTGTTCGAGCTCTCCCACGTGTGTGAGCCTTCTCTGCTTTATGCTCACAATCCGGATGTGCCCTTCATCATGACCTTCAGCAGACTCATGTGCGATCACTGTAATATTTATATCTGCGTGATTGTCCCATTAGTGAGTCTGGTTTTTCACTCATGTATGTTTAACTCATGCACCGTATATTCTCGCATGGGTTATCTCTCTGAGATATATTGAGTTATTGTTCATGATTCATTCGGAAGTCATTATACTCTGTATTTTCAAATATTGCATATCAATAAAGGAGTACTACTTTTGTGGGCTGGGTTGTTTCCATCTGCCAAGAGGGTTTTTCCCAGGGTAATCGGCCTGTGTCTTTTGTATGGTGTTCTATTTATCTTTCTGGTTCAGATTTTAACATGGTATCAGAGCGGGTTTAGGCATTTCGATCCAGAATCAAAAAGACCAGATATCCTCTTCTACATTTCTTCTTGCTTTGCCATCATGGTCAACGGTTTAAAGGTCGAGGACAAACTTGACAGTTCTTCCAACTTCTCTTCTTGGAAGTTTAGGATCCTGATCGCTCTAGAGGAAAATGATCTTCTTGCCTACATAAATTCTGATCCGGAAGAACCTACTAATGATGCTGAGAAAGCACTTTGGAAAAAGAACAGAATTATGGCAAAGAAAATTCTTATTGTTTCTGTGAAAGATCATCTTGTCCCCATTATTTCCAACCTGTCTACAGCAAATGTGATGTTTCAGACCTTGAAAGATCTTTATGAGATTAATAATACCAGCAAAGCCTTGGCCTTGAGGCATCAGATCCTTCACATCAAGATGGCTCGAGGAGAATCAGCTATATCCTACTTCATGAAAATCTCAGAACTCAAGGACCAGCTTAGTACTATTGGCGACTCAATTCCTGACAAAGACTTGGTTATGCTTGCCATGAATGGTCTTCCTCACTCTTGGGAATCGTTTATTCAAGGCATCAGTGGACGTGATGATCTCCCTAAATTTGACAGATTGAGAGCTGATTGCATCCAAGAGGAATGCAGACTTGAGGCTAGAGGTAATGGTCGCAAAAGTCATCATGAAGATGATCAAGTGCTGGCAGCCCACACCTCTAAAGGAAAAGGAAAGAAACCATACTTCAAGCGATCTAGGAATAATGACTCTCATCCAGATTCTTCCCACAAAAGAAAGAAGGTTGATATCTCTAAAGTTCAATGCTTCAGATGCGACAAATTCGGCTACTATGCTAGGCATTACACCTGAAGGCCGAAGCCTCAAGTCTCTACTGCACGTGTTGAAGACTCTTCTCCCAAGAGAGAATCATGTGATGATCCTAAGGGTTTTAGTTTCATCTCTGCCTTATCCAACAACATTCCTACCAACTGTGACACCTGGCTGATTGATAGTGGAGCTTCATGTCACATCACAGGTTACTGTGATCACCTTTTCAACCTCGGTGAAAAGGATTCACACCTTCAAGTGATCATCAGAGATGATGCTAGTTATTCAGTGAAAGGGGCTGGCTCTACTTCTTTCCAACTTGATTCAGGCATTCCCCTACACCTAAGTGATGTTCTATTTGTTCCTGGTATTAAGAGAAACCTGATTTCTATTTCAGCTCTTGAAGACAAAGGATATCATGTGTCCTTCATTGATGGTAAGGTCTTGGCTTGGAAGAACTCTAACTTCACTTCAGCTCGTGAGATAGGAGTTCGTCATGGCAGCCTCTACAGACTTTCAGCCCGGCCTATTCAAGCTCTTTCTCTTTGTTCCTCAAACCCAAACATTCTTTGAGATAAGAGATTTGGTCACTTAAATTTCAGAACCTTGGCGTCCATGGAGAAGGTTGTCATTGGTCTTCCCAAGCTGAAGAAGGAACATGAAGGTATTTGCAAAGGATGCGCTCTAGGTAAGAATACTAAAAGCACATTTCATAGCAATGAATCTAGAGCTAAAGGTGTTTTAGATTTAATTCATTCAGATTTATGTGGCCCCATGTCTGTTGCATCCCTTAGCGGTTTTTGGTATTACATTACTTTCATTGATGATTTTTCTCGGAAGTGTTGGATCTACTTTCTTAAGTCAAAAGAATCAGAGGAAGTGTTGTCTCGTTTCAAAAGTTTCAAGGCCTTGGTTGAAAATTCCACTGAGAAAAGGATCAAGACCTTAAGATCTGATAAGGGTGGGGAGTTTGTATCCGGAGTCTTTCATAGTTTTTGTACTGATGCTGGGATTAAGAGGGAGCTCTGCGTTCCCTATAACCCTCAACAAAATGGTGTGGCAGAAAGGAAGAACAGGACCATTGTTGAGGCAGCAAAAGCAATGATTCACGATCAGAATATTCCTATGTTCTTATGGGCTGAAGCTTGCAGTACAGCTGTCTTTATTCAAAATCGCAGCCCGCATCAGATTCTTGTTACCATGTCTCCTGAACAAGCCTTCTCAGGATCAAAACCAGATGTTAGTTTCTTCAGAATATTTGGCTGCCCAGTAGTGATTCACATTCCAAAAGAGAAAAGGTCAAAATTGGAACCTTCTAGTAAGAAAGGATTCTTTGTTTTCTTTGTTGGCTATAGTGACTCTTCTAAAGCTTTCAAAATTTATGTACCTGGTCAAAGGCAGATTGAAATCAGCAGAGATGGCATCTTTGATGAAGACATAGCTTGTGATCCTCCCAAGGAATCTGAAGTTGTAGCTAATGAGGAAGATCTTGAACTCCCTCAAGATTCCACCATGGCTGATCCAAACTCTCCTTCAGAAGTTGAGAGGGAGTGTGAAGATCTTGTTGACCCTGCTCCTCTCACTACACCTACTGGTCTCACAGGTCCCCCCTCCTCTTCCACCAATAAAAAAAGAGCTCTATGGGCTAGAAACATTGTGGAAGAGGCTACACCTTTTGCAGCTCCTCGAGGGACTTTCAGAGAAAGCAAACGACCTCACAAGTTTGCTGGTTATGTTGAGTTGATGAGTCACATTATTTCATCTGAACCTCCTAATGTTGAGGCCTCCAAACATCAAGTATGGAGAGATGCTATGGTGGAGGAATACAAGTCCATAATTCAGAATGATGTATGGGACATTGTCCCTAGGCCTCAAGACAAATCAATTGTCTCATCTAAGTGGTTGTTCAAGATTAAGCATGCGGCTGATGGGAGCATAGACAAATACAAGGCACAATTTGTGGCTAGAGGCTTTTCCCAAAAGGAAGGCATTGATTATGATGAGACATTTGCACCAGTGGCTCGATACACCTCAATTAGAACAATCATTGCCATAGCTGCAATCAAAGGCTGGAAACTCCATCAGATGGATGTGAAAACAGCATTCCTGAATGGAGTCATTGAAGAGGAAGTCTACCTGGAACAGCCAGAAGGATTCATCATCCATGACAAAGCATCTCATGTGTGTAAGTTGAAAAGAGCCTTGAATGGACTCAAACAAGCATCACGTGCTTGGTATGAGAGAATAGATAAATATCTTTTGGGTTTAGGCTTTCAAAAGAATGTAGCTGATCCTAACTTATACTTAAAGCTTCAGGATGATAAAATTCTAATTTTAGTTCTATATGTAGATGATTTGTTTCTCACAAGCAGTGATGATCTCATCATCTTGTGTAAAAGGGAGCTAACTTCAGAATTTGAAATGAAAGATCTTGGCATGTTGCATTATTTCCTTGGCCTTGAAGTTTCGCAGAATTCAGATGGCATCATCCTAAGTCAAGGGAAATATGCTATTGATATTTTGAAAAGGTTTGGTATGTTGGATTGTAAATCCATGGCAACTCCCATGGAAGTGAATCTGAAGAAGCTTCATGATGATTCAGTCAATTCAGATTTGGTTGATCCTTCTATGTACAGTCAACTCATTGGTTCCTTGATGTACTTGGTCAACACAAGACCTGATATATGTTTTGCTGTCAATACCTTGAGCCAATTCATGTCTGAACCAAGGCACCTCCATCATATGGCAGCCAAGCATGTGTTGAGATATGTTTGTGGCACCATTGGATATGGACTCAAGTATTCTTCTCGTACCAAGCTGAAGTTGCAGGGATTCTCTGATTCAGATTGGGCAGGTTGTGTGTCTGATAGGAAGAGCACTTCAAGTAGTTGTTTCAATCTTGGTTCCGCTATGATTTCCTGGAGCAGCAAGAAACAGTCTTGTGTAGCTCAAAGCACAGTTGAGGCAGAATATGTGGCAGCATGTATGGCTACTAAAGAAGTTGTTTGGCTTCGAAAGTTGCTTGGAGGATTGTTTGGACAACCTCTCGAGCCCTCTGTTATCATGTGTGATAACCAAAGCTGCATAAAGCTTTCAGTCAATCCAATGTTCCATGACAGCTCCAAACATGTGGAAATCAAGTTTCATTACTTGAGAGACATGGTAAAAAGGAATGTAGTTGAACTGAAATACATTCCTACTGAAGAACAAATTGCAAACATCCTCACCAAGCCACTTCCAAGGGTGAAGTTTTGTTATTTTCGAGAACAACTTGGTTTAGTGGAAAATGAAGCTCTTGCTGATAAGGCACCTCAGGCGGAGTGCTCCACTTCTTATATGCATTCTTCTCTGGGAGAAGTTTGAGGTGAAAGCCCTTGACCCACCCTCTGCGTGTAGGCAAGGTGGTTAATGCATTCTTCTCTGGGAGAAGTTTGAGGTGAAAGCCCTTGATCCACCCACTACGAGCAGGCGTGGTGGAGTCACCCTCTGCGTGTAGGCAAAGTGATAATACTTTCTTCTCAGGGAGAAGTTTGAGGTGAAAGTCCTTGACCCACCCTCTGGATGCAGCCATGGTGGGAGACACCTATGTGGGCTCTAAAATTTTGTTTTTGATCCTTGAATGATCATGTTGAACATTTTTGTTGTGATTTTATGCTATAATGAATGTTTTGACATTATCTTTCTTTCACCCTCTGGGATGAGCTATGGTGAGGTTCTTTGATTAATGATAACTAATTTTCAATGTTCATTGAGGTTATCTACTGATGATTGTTTCCTTGTAGCTGAGTGCATTTGTACAGGTGAACTATTCTGAAAGTCTCTCTCTTGCTAAGAGGGAGTGTTGAATTACTGTAGTAGCGACAGAGACTTAAGACATACTTTGTGCATATGTATTCACATTGCTCTTATGTAATTGCGTCTACACTTAAGACTTCAACCGTTGCTAGAGGTTGGAGTCAGTTATAACCGCCAACGACTACCAACTTGATCTATGTTTTTGTGGTGGCTCATAACCGTTGTGTGATCCACCTCATTCACCGTGTATTGCTTCGTATCTTCTCCAAGCAGACGTTTATTTTGTGGCCACAGCGTCGGTTTCCCCAAGCTTTTCCAAGTTTCTTCCGGGAGGACATTGACGCCCGACCCACCGTCGACAATTGTGTTCGTGAGGATGGTACCCAAAATACCCATCTCCACCACTGCGGGATTCCGCCCATTATTTATTGATAGCATCATGGGGTCGGCTGCAGAGCCACTCGTGATCTCCGTTCGTTCAACCGTGCTTGCTGGAATGTTTTGCCCAAGGAATAGAGCCGTTTTGAGATGCGGCATCGTTTCCAATAGGTCCTTGACCTTTACTGGTACCTCCAATTGCATTATCTGCCTTAAAATATTTTGTTCGGCCATTCCTCGAGTAGAAATGCCGACATCTGTGGAGTCCCTTCGGTCCTCCATACCCTTCGCGATCGCAACCTTCGCCTCGAGCATCCTTTGTTTCTCTGTCGGAGGGTGAGGATATGTGGCCTTCTTCATTTGCCCGCGTGTGATTGCGAGGACCTTCTCCGTGCCCCCTCGTTCCATGTCTAGGATGTTGCAGCCGGGCTTCGGACAATTAGCATCCTCATGGTTCCCCGGTCCGCACCACCGACATAGTTTTAGTGGAGCGGTAGCCTCATTCTGACAGTCACAGGCATAATGTCCCCATTGGTTACAACTCCTGCACTGTATCATGGGCCTCCCCTTCGCGTCATACTGGACCCGCGGCTTGTTCTCATCATTGCCTCGGCCTCCCCGTCGGTTGTTTCCATACCCGCCGGATGATGGAGCATTTTGTTGTCCGCCAGTACCAGACGTGGAAGGTTGCTCCTGTGCATAGAGTACTTGTTGATTTCTCGCCCTCAGGTTGTAGGGACATTCTTTAGTGGAATGTCCTGCGATTTGGCAGATATCGCAAAAAGCCTTCTTCGGACAAGAACCTTTTGTGTGGCCTGCTTCCTTGCAGTTCGTGCACCACACCGTATCTTCTCCTGTCTTATTGGTACTTCCCTTGGCGGCCTTGAGTTCTTTCATCATTTTTTCAAGGTCTTTTTGCAACGCGAGCACTTTCTTACTCGACCCATCCTCACTGCTTTCAGTCTCCGAGTCATCATCAGAAGATGACCTCATCTTCTTGGAGGTCTTACACTCACTCTCTAAATCCATTGCTCGGTTGTATGCATTACTGTACGAAGTAGGTGGAACTATCTTCATTTTCTTTCGTAGGGAGGTTTTGAGTCCCTCTACGAACCACCTCTTCTTTAGTTCGTCCGCTGGGGCCGACTCCATCTTCCCGATGAGTTCTTTGAGTCGCCGTCCGTACGCACGGACGGACTCATTCTTCGCTTGCTTAGTGTTGTAGATTTCCGCTAATATCTCATTATCATCTCGTAACAATTGAAACTCTGTCTGGAAGGCCTTTTTGACTTGGTCCCATGTCGTCAGGCTCGTCTTGTCAACATCCGAGTACCAATCAATGGCACCTTCCCTCAGTGTTGCAGGGAACTGACGGATCCATTCATTCTCGTCAGTTACCCCATGTGCAGTCCATATCGTTTCACACGTTCGACAGTGCCGAACTGGATCCTCCTTGGATTGCCCCGTAAATTTCGGTAACTTCTGCTTATTCACCGCCATGGTTGGCCGCGGTGGAGGCGGTGCACCGATACCACTCGTGCCCACACCTCCCTGAATACTATGTGTATTGTTCACCGATGGCACTTGCCCTTGCGGTAGTTGTGTGACTGGTGGGACCGTACTGTGTGGAGTCCTTGGTTCCAACGAAGGGTTCGCCTGTGCATTCGCAGTGCCTTCGGCCGTACTGTCACTGGCACCTCCGGCAGTACCGTCACCTTCGACCGTACGATTCCCTTCGTGATCTCGGTCCTCCGCACGTGGTGTACGGGTCAAATCTTCAAACCGGTCTCGCTCTTCTTGAAGTAAGACCTGTCTCAATTGTGTTTCCTCAAGTAGTTCTTCCCTACTCCGCACTCTCCGATGCTCCGGCGAAGTGAACTGTTCTCCGTCGGCCTCTACACCTTCCGTACCACTTCCGAGGTTCCCTTCGGGCAACCCTCCGGCAAGCTGGTCCTTGGCAAGTTGCCTCAGCCTATACCGACGTTCACGTTGTTGCGCGGAGATCAAAGCCTTCGGTGCTGCTTCGCCTTCGTCATCTTGTGCCTTTTTATTTCTATCTTTATTTAAAACATTGGGCATAAATCCTTTCCTCACTTCTCTTCCCGAGTACGTCTAGGCAGCGGCGCCAGATGTTTACCCGCTTAGGTAAACTTAGTATTGCACAGACATCGTACAGGAAATATAATAAACACAGAATATATCAGAGAATAATAAATACTTTCATTAATCATTCCAGACTGGCAAGTACATTTATATCATAATGATTATACAATCATATCTCCCATGTCCAACCTCCGAGAGAGTATATAAAGTACCCGAAGGGTCACGACCGAAGCGTCGTGACGTAACTGTCTAACCTCTCGGTCACTAACGACCGAGAGTAACATAATACTTTACTAACATAATAACCCGTACATACAATTATCCCGACAACACTTTCCTCCTTCGCTAACGTTGCAGTGATGATGCTCCACCTTGCTGGCTGTAACGCCAAGCAAGGTGAAGCGTCACCTTACCTAGCGTTGGGCTCCTGACTATCCCATCTCTCTCAACGGCTTCCTTCACTCCATCGTATCATAACAAAAGATGATATCGCGTGGTGCTTGATACAAACCCGTGCGTCCCTGGTTGTAAATACTGAATGTAATTCTTCATCGTGATTAATGTGCATATCCTGTGTATGATAACGGGACTTGAAGGTTGCGACAGGTCCTTGTTCGAGCTCTCCTGCGTGTGTGAGCCTTCTCTGCTTTATGCTCACGATCTGGATGTGCCCTTCATCATGACCTTCAGCAGACTCATGTGCGATCACTGTAATATTTATATCTGCATGATTGTCCCATCAGTGATTCTGGTTTTTACTCATGTATGTTTAACTCATGCACCGTATATTCTCGCATGGGTTATCTCTCTGAGATATTTTGAGTTATTGTTCATGATTCATTCGGAAGTCATTATACTCTATATTTTCACATATTGCATATCAATAAAAGAGTACTGCTTTTGTGGGCTGGGTTGTTCCCTCTACCAAGAGGGTTTTTCCCAGGGTAATCGGCATGTGTCTTTTGTATGGTGTTCTATTTATCTTTCTGGTTCAGATTTTAACATTAATTAGCTAGTGTTTGAAGTCCTCTAATAAGGCTACTCCTAACACAGGAGAGCTCCTAACAAAGCTAGAGGGAAATCCCATAACTTGGTGGAGCCTAACAGTGTCTTTGTAAACTCCTAACAACGTTAAGCTCCTAACAAGGCGTACTTCAAAAGAGTACACGATTTGTGAGTTTCACCTCACACATGGTTTTCACCCATTTGGGTTTCCACGGAAAAAATCTCTATGTTATGTGTTGCATGCATTGTGGTGGTTGTGTTTATTTGATTAAGTTTCATTTGCTTATCGATTGGTAAACCAATGTATGTTATCTTTGTGTTAAAGAAGTAAAAAGTTTCAAATATCTTTGATTACTGATTCCCCCCCCCCCCCATCAGTAATCTTGGACCCATAGAACTAAGAATTGATATCAGAGCCTTGGTCCTCTTTGTGGTGAAGCTTAGCAGCTTGAGGTCAAGATCTGAGAATGATGAAGGAAGGTCCTAAGTTCACAAGGGAGAACTACTCAATGTAGAGTGGTGGAATGAAGCTTCATCTAAAAGGTATGGATAACCAGTATTGGAATCATGTTGTTATCAAGTATGTTAATCCAACTAGTCCTCTCAATGCAAATCAACTAAGGGAACAACAAGAGAATACTACAGCTATGGAAGCCATTGCAAGTACATTATCTGATGCAGTTTGTTGATATCCAAGATCTTGAAACCACTTATGATGTGTGGGAGAAATTGAAGTTAGTGTATGGTAGTGACAAACATGTGCAGAAAGCTAAGGTTGACAGCCTGAAAGGAAAATTTGATGACATGAGGATGGCTGAAGGTGAAAACATTTAGAAGTATGGCCAGAGAATCAAAGAAGTGGTTGTGGCTATCAAAAGTGTTGGTGGAACTATGGAAGAAGACGATGTGGTAAGTAAAGTATTGAGAACCTTGTTACCTCTTTATGCTATTAGGGTTTCTGCAATTCAGGAGTTAAGATCCTTAGGAACTGCATCTGTCACTCTTGATGCATTAATTGGAAAGTTGACTGCTTTTGAGCTTAGCAATTATGATAATAGTATTCCAAGGGTTGAAGCTGCATTCAAGACATCTATGTCTCTTGAACCTACAAGGAAAGGAAAGGAAGTTAGTCATGAATCTTCTTCTATGTCAGGTTACTCTAATAATTATGATTCTATCTTGTCTGAGGAAAACAAGCAGTATGAGGTAGAACCATTGCTTGCTAGGAGGCTACCTAAAGGAACCGACAAATACAAGGGTAAGCTACCTTTTAAATGTTTCTCATGTAACAAGATGGGACACATTGCTGCCAAGTGTCCTGATGGTGATAAGAAGGATAAGCCTAAGAGATTCAAGGATAAGAACAAGAAGACTTGTTTTGTTGTTGTTGATGAGGGAGTTATCAATGAGGAATCTAAGAATAATGAAGATGTATTTACATTTTTTGTTGTTAAGAAAAATCCTCTTGCAGATGGTGAAAAAGCCTTGATTTCTAGCATGGATCACGGTGAAGATTGGGTAATAGACAGTGGATGTACATATCACATGACAGGTGACAGGAGTAAGTTCACTAAGTTGGAAAAATGTGATGGTGGTGTGGTAAGGTTTGGTAATAACTCTCCTTGCTTAGTAAAAGGAATAGGATCTATTGCACTAAATAGCAAAACAAATTGTGATTATGTTTACCAGGTAGAAGGCCTAGGGTACAATTTGTTGACTGTAGCATAGTTGAATAACAAAGGTTATCTTGTAGAATTCCAAGGAGGTGTATGCAGGATACTTGGGAGATTTGGTGATCTGATTGGTACCGGTATGCAGACTAAAGGTAACTTGTTCTGATTGAGTACTATAGTAAACAGTTGTTTGATAGCAAAAGTTGATGATAGTTGGTTGTGGCATAGGATATTTTGTCATGTTAACTTTGATAGCTTGGTCAAAGTGAGTGAAATGAATATTTTTACAAGCTTGCCACAGCTAGTGAAACCAGACAATGTCATGTGCAAGGAATGTCAGTTGGGAAAGTTAACTAGTTATGTTTTTAGCAATAAGTCATTTTCATTTGAAGGTATTTTGGATCTAGTTCATACTGATTTGTGTAGCCCTATGAGAACAAGAAGCTATTTTGGAGATAAGTACTTTATGCTTTTTGTTGATGATTACTCTAGGATGATGTGGATTACTTTTCTAAAAGACAAATCAGATGCATTCTATTTGTTTAAGGTGTTCAAAGTATGAGTTGAAAAGGAAACAGGTAAGAGTCTAAAGTGCTTGACATCTGACGGAGGTGGTGAGTTCACATCTTTGGAATTCGTTGAGTTTTGTGAAGAACATAAAATTAAGAGGCAAATGTCAGCACCTAGAACACCTCAACAAAATGGGATTGCAGAGAGAAGGAACAAATCTATTATTGATGCTGCAAGAACAATGATGATACAAAGAGGTGTGCCTCAAATGTTTTGGAGAGACGTTGTCAACACTGTTGTTTATACATTGAACAGGGTACAAGTGAAGAAGGGCACTAATAAGACTTCATATGAGTTATGGCATGGTCACACACCTAATGTGAAATACTTCAAAGTTTTTGGGAGCAGATGCTACATAAAGAGAGATGACTATACAAGGAAATTTGATCCTAAGAGTGATTAAGGAATATTCCTAGGATATTCTACAAGAAGCAAAGCATACAAGTGTCTAAACAAGAGAACCAACAAGTTGATAGAAAGTGCAAATGTAAAGATTGATGAATTCCCAAAGCAGAATGATTCAAGAGATGATCAAGGGATTGTATATGTTCAACCGGTGGAGCAAGAAGTTGAAAATCAAAACAATGAAAATGAACGAGTTCAATCGGTAGAAGAGGCTCCTAGACCTGAACCAGTGATACCAAGGTATGTAAAGTTGAACCATTCAGCCGATCAGATTATTGGTGATAGGGATGTTAGTGTACAGACTAGAAGAAAGATCAGAGAAAGTACTTGTCAGTTTTCTGAACATGAACCTAAACCAGTAGGAGAGGTATTGAAGAATGAAGAATGGGTTAAGGCCATGGAAGAAGAATTAGACCAAATAAAGAAGAACAATACTTGGGTACTAGTTCCCAGACCTGTTGATAAGAATGTGATAGGAACTAAGTGGATTTTCAAGAATAAACTTAATGAAGATGGTGAAGTAGTGAGGAATAAGGTAAGACTTGTGGTTAAGGGGTATGCACAAGAAGAAGGCCTGGACTATAAAGAGACTTTTTCACCAGTGGCTAGACTCAAAGGAATAAGGATTTTGCTAGCATATGGTGCTTATAAAGGTTTTAAAGTTTTTCAAATGGACGTCAAATCTGCATTCCTGAATGGGATTCAAGAAGAGGAATTTTACATACAACAGCCTGATGGTTTTGCACTATCAGAAGATAAGGACATGGTGTGCAAGTTGCAAAAGGCACTTTAAGGATTGAAGCAGGGACCAAGGGCATGGTATGAGAGACTCTACTCATATCTTATCAAGATCGGTTTCATCAGAACAAGTGAGGATACTAATGTTTACTTGAAGATTGAGAAGGATGACCGATTGTTGATTGCTGAAGTTTTTGTGGATGACATCATTTTTGGTAGAAATGATGAGATGAGCATTGCATTTGCAAAAGAAATAAGGACAGAATTTGAGATGTCGATGTTTGGTGAGATCAAATTCTTTGTTGGATTATAGGTATTTCTGCTCAGTAATGGAATCTACATCAATTAGACAAAATATGTGAGAGAAGTATTGAAGACTTTTGGGTTAGAAGAGTATAAACCAATGAGAACTTCACTGGTGACTGGCTGTAATCTATCCAAGGAAGATGATTCTAAAGAGGTGAGTGCAACTTTATACATAACCATGATCGATAAGTTGCATCATGTTGTTCATAGTAGGCCTGACATAGCACATGCAATTGGGATAGTTGCAAGATTTCAATCAAATCCAAAGGAATCCCATATGGTGGTTGTGAAGAGAATCTTTAGATACTTAAAAGGGACTGAAAACTATGGTCTTTGGTATGATCAATAAGGAGATTTTTCTTTGAGTGTGTTCACTGATGCAGACTAAGCAGGTAATGTCGATGATAGGAAGAGCACAAGTGGAGGAGCTTTCATTCTTGGAAAGAGACTTGTGTCATGGACAAGCAAAAAGAATTGTATTTCTCAGTCTACTACAAAGGCAAAATATGTTGATGTTGCTATTAATTACACTCAAGTTGCTTGGATGAAGTAATTATTGGAAGGTATTAAGGAACAAGTAACTGAACTGGTGGTTATCTATTGTGATAACACTAGTGCTATTAACATATCCAAGAATCTTGTGATGCACTCTAAAACCAAGCATATTGCAATTAAGTACCATTTTCTTAGAGACCAAGTTCAGGAGAAAGAAGTATAGTTGCAGCATGTGTCAACTAAGGAGCAAGTTGTGGACATCTTTACTAAGCCACTACCAAAGGATATGTTTGAGTATCTAAGAGGCAAGTTGGGGGGTCATTCATGTACCTGAGCAAAATTAAAGTGATGTGGTTGCATCAGTCCAATGTTTTGTATCTTGGTTGGATTGATGTAATAAGGAGTTACTCCTTAGGGGGAGCATTCGATGGTAAAAGTACTGAAGGAGAAGAAGAGATCTATGGTATGGCGTCTTTGGCATTGTTGTCAAAGGGGGAGAGATGTACTGAGAAGTGTTGAGCAAACTGATGAGACTGATGAGAAAGGGAATTCAGAGATGATGATTTTGTGTAAGAACACAAGCAGAGCAGGTCAAAGATGTTTTGATTGTTGTGTTGCCATCAATGCCAAAGGGGGAGATTGTTGGCATAACTGATGATGTGATGGTACAGATGTGGTGTGGAGATAATCAATTATTGTGTTCCATTGATATTGATTATTGAGCTCGTGTTCTTAGTGTGTTGACAAGTATGTGAGAAGCATGAACAAGTGTTCCAGTGGTCGCGATTCTTAAGGGATACTTGGGGCTGTCTCTAGATGATAACTTTATGATCGCAATTGTTGAATGCATGGATTGTGTGAGTTATGACTAATTGAAGTGTGACAAGGCAACTACTAGAACAGTTTGAGTTTGTGACTGGCAATGAGTGATTTGATTGGTTTATCAAATCTATGATGAGTTACGTGGAACGATCATGTATTTATGTAGATGATACCATGTTGAGCTCATGGTTATGACCGCAACTGATTTGGATAATCGGTAAGCATGTTTGGTGGTTACAGAAGTTGTTTCAGTGACCGGTGACAGTGTTCATGTGTGATCAATGGTAGATCTTTTGTTGGCGACCGGTGATCAAGTTGTGATGAATTATTTGTGTTCCAGTTGTCATGCTGATGTGTCTCTATTCATTTGTGGTGATGAGTTGTCATTACATTGATCGAGGTAGACGTTTTATCAAGATGAAGGTTGAGTTGGTCAAAATGTGTTTGACTGTTCTTGATAAAATTAATTGTAAGGATCTATCCTTCGGCTGACCTATTTGGTAAAGGTGTTACATTGGGATGTGTGTTTTGGCATGATCTCTCTGGGCGCGAAGATTGGAAAAGTAATTTCAATGGCGTTGGATGAGTTTTTAGGTCGGTGGCAGTTTAGAGCTTGATCAGTGATATTTATATCATGAAATCAAAGATTTGTGTGTGTAGATCATGATTGTGACGGTGTGATCAAGCCAGTGTATTCTAGAGTTATGTGAGGATAGAATGTATGCATTACAAGGGATCTGATCAAGTAAAGGAGTTGCTATTTTCCAAATCAACCTTCTTGTTGTTTCCTAACAGTTACAGTAGTTAAAATCCCTTAACTGAGTAGATCCTAACAAATCTTATTTGTAAATCCTTTAACAGGGTGACACTTTAGCTAGTGTTTGAAGTCCTCTAACAAGGCTACTCCTAACAGGTTAAAGCTCCTAACAGGTCTAGAGGGAAATCCCATTACTGGGTGGCACCTAACACTGTCTTTGTAAACCCCTAACAAGGTTAAGCTCCTAACAAGGCGTACTTCAGAAGAGTACACAATTTGTGAGTTTCATCTCACACATGGTTTTCACGGATTTGGGTTTCCACAGGAAAAATCTCTGTGTTATGTGTTGCATGCATTGTGATGGTTGTGTTTATTTGATTAAGTTTCATTTGCTTATCAATTGGTAAACCAATTTATGTTATCTTTGTGTTAAAGAAGTAAAAAGTTTCAAATATCTTTGATTACTGATTAACCCCACCCCACCCCCCCTCTCAGTAATCTTGGACCCTTAGGACTAACAAATAGGTGCATTCACAACTATGCATATTTCTAATAGGCTGGTAACTAATTCATTACCATGATATTATATGTTAATGGTATGTTTCTAATTGTTAAAGAATAAGAAAATATTCAATCTCGACTTTCATCATGATATGAAAAATCTTAGAGCTTCAAACTTTATTTTGGGCAAGGAAATTAAAATATATTGTTTACACAAGAAACTACTTGAAGCAAACTAAATATGTCAAGACTATATAGAGATTTAGAATGCAAGAATGCAAACCTATTAACATTCTTATTCTTATTGGTTTAGAGTCATCTACAAGATAGTGTCCATGGAGAGAAGAGGATATTGAGGACATGGGTCTAAATCCTTACAAAGTGTTGATACTATGGTCCGTACAAAACTAGACATTGTCCATGTAGTGGGAATTTGAGAAGATATATGTCAAACCTAGGAAAGAGACGTTGAACTACAATAAAGAGTCTTTAGATATTGTTTTGGCTTGTCAGATTGCATCAGATTATGCAATCCAATAGCAAGGGCGATCTAAGATGACACATTAATAGACATACAAAGTTTCATTGATTTAATTTGTTTGGGGATCAATCAGTTGGAAAAACAACACAATTGTTGCACCCTCGACTACAAGTGCCAAGTGCATGCCAACCAGTTGTGCATGCAAAGTAGTATAGTTATAGGGCTTGTGTTCATATGTTTTTTTCTTACAAACAGCTGTAAGGACATGTTTTAGATGGACTAAGTGCAATCTGCTTGGTAATTAACTGTATTTATTAAGCTTAGATGAAACGTACTAGTGTGCAATGTTATTTTGTTAGACACCGTTTGGCACAAAAAAGGTGTTGTTGGAGAAGGCCATTGACTAATTGATGAAGCCCATTAATATTGGGAAGTTTTCTTGGTGCAAGAAACCAATAGGCATAGCTGCCCTTAGCAGCTAATTATGTATGCATGGTCCCCTATGCAAATCATTCAACAATTGGAAGGGTGCCCATACAAAGGATCAAAGACAAAAGGTCCAAGAAGAAAAACATTTGGACCCTTACAAGTGGTTTTTCAGTCTGGTTTTATACCCATCCTCTTGTCCTTACTTATGTGACTATAAATACTCACACATGAACTAGGATTAAGCATATACATTAAATATCTTATTCTATTGTGAATAGTTGAATTAATACGTTAAGTCTTAGTTTTCTTAAGTTTTTCCCCATAAAAGTTTCCTCTACCTTTTTATGTTGTGAAAGTAAAGTTAATACTTTCTACTGCATTTAACATTCTTATACCATTGCTTCTCCAGCATAGGTTTATCAGTATTATTTCTCTTCACATAGACTTGTGTCATGCCCCCACCAAGTTAGGAGAAATTATTGCGTTAATAAACAGATCGCAACCCTCATTTAAAGGCATTAAATAATATTTCATTATAGAGGCTGACTAGGTCTATTTGTCTGGACGATCCAGGTTAGGCATAAGTTCCTTATGGAGGCCAACTTAAATCAATTTCTAGGCTAACTACTATAAATAGTAGTGATTAAGTCGTCAATGCCGACAAATGGTTAAATAATCGAAGGTAGCAATCCATTTGTGAAGAGATGCATCCCTTACACATGAAGGGTTGTGACTCCTACAATGAAGGGCATAAAAAGAAGAAGACCTCATTCATGGAGATCATCCAAGGAGGTTCAAGAAATAAATTCAAAAAAGCATCTGATCTGTTGTGAGGTCTTCACACCATTGCACCATTGGGTATGGGGACAGCCTCTTTTCGCTGTCCCTGTTAATAGGTTTAGGTGGTAGACTAGATTGGCAGTAGTTTAAAGTTTTCCAAGTCTCTTGAAAATTAAAGTCTTAAGAGCAACCAAGGAGTGTCAAATTTGATCAAGTATGGAGACGGAATGGCAGTGGTTGAGTGTTTGAGCCTAAGTTTAATCAATTACATTGTAAGCATCAAGATTTGATTACGGACAAATCAGTTTCTAATTGGCAAGCATTGAGCCGATGCTCAACGGAGAATGAAATGCATGATGAATGTTCATGTGGCAACCTGCCGCATCAAGCCCAAAATTCCAAGTTGCCTCATGTGGCACCCTGCCACATGAGCATGCCAGATCCGAGTGGCATTCAAGGGCTTGCCACATGAGCTCATCAAATCCGAACTATATTTGGTGGCACTTGCCACATCTCTTTGGCAAATTTAACATGCCTGCCACATGACAAAGCTAAGTCCGAAAGGTCTTCATGTGGCACTTTGCCACATGAAGCCTCTATTTCCGCCCTGCCACATAGAGGCCTCAATCCCGACCTGCCCCATGAGAGCCTGAAATCTCTGATTTTCTTTTGACACTTAAGGACTTTATTTCCGTGGCCAAGTTGCCACCTGGAGCTTCAAATTCTGACCTGGCATACAATCTTGCAATCTGCCAAGTCAAGTTGCCACACCAGCTTGTGATATCTGACCTTTGTCTTGCCATATAAGCATGTAAATCCCAATTTTTTCCTTAAGCTGGAGATTGCCAAATCAAGCTGCGACATAGACATGAAATCTCTGATTTTCTTTTGACACATAAGGGCTTGATTCATGAGTTGCACTTGTCCCATGGAGGCTTAATTTCCAACTTCAAGTTGGCATATAAAGGCATGAATACCAAACTTGTTTACCTTGCCCCATAAAGGTGTCAAGTCCAAGCTGCCTCATCAAGGCTTGAATTCCAATTTTTATTGGACTCCTAGAGGCTAAATTTCTGAGTTTGATTTTTCCACATGAAGCCCCCGAACCCGAATTGCCACATCAAGCATAGAATTCCGATTGGAAGTTATAAAGGTTTGCCCCATGAAGTCAAAATCTCTGAAATCCTCCAAGCAATTCACCCAATGAAGCCCTCAATTCCGATTTGGACTTGATAAGAGTTGGCTCATCACACCTAAATTTCCGAAAATGTCAAAGGGCTTGAGAATTTCAATTTGGGGATATATAGAAAGTCAGCCTTAGAGGAGTTGAATCATTAAATTTTGAAGTGAAAATATTTATTAATGGCAATCGAATATGGATAAGGATCAATTTTAATTAGTTATTGGGCCTCAGAGGAGTTGAATCATTAAATTTTGAAGTGAAAATATTTATTAATGGCACAATCAAATATGGATAAGGATCAATTTTAATTAGCTATCATTAAATAGGGCCACAAATTTAATATGAAAAGCCACGATTTTAAAAAGGAGAGGTGTTTTTTAATCTAAATTTTGTTTCTCCAAATCAGGTCGGCCTGAGGTAAGTTTAAATCATTAAATGCTAAGCTAGCATTAATTATTGGCAAAGAGAATCGATTTTATTAATACCAATGAAGGTGAAAGGGGCACGAATTTAATTTAATGAGCCATGAATTTTATCTAAGAAGGCACAAATTAAATGTGAAGAGCCACAAATTTAATATGAGGGGGCTACGAATTTAATGACAAGAAATGATTTTACTTTAAATTGTTGTCTCTCCAAGCCAAGTCGGCCCTATGGGGAAGGATGTGTCTCTTAAACATCAAAGGGTATATAAGTTGGGTGTTGAATCCAATTCAACACCCAACTCAAAATAATTATCCAAGAGCAGATCAAACATTAGGAGCGGATCAAGTTTATCCTATAGCAGCAAGAACTTGGTTAGGATTTTCACGAGTCATTCGAACTTGTAAGAGACAACACTTGCATTTGGAAGCCAATTCAAAACACTTACGAATCTGGGCAAAAATCAGATTTAATCAATAAAATCAGGCCTAGAACTTCAAATTACATTGCAGACCAGAAGACGTCATTACTCAGATTTTATCGTCAGCAGCAAGGTAAATTGTTGTGTATGATGTTTCATGATGCATTCAATGATGTAGATGCAAGGTTTAATGAGGTTTTCAACTGAGAATCAAATGGTAATGAAATTGTGTGAATCTGAACTTTGTTATCACTTGATCATAATCAGATCTTCAAAAGTTGAAATTCATTAATGCATCTCAGATTTGGGAGTTCAATTAAGTTAAGGTTTATAGGAAATGTTGTTACTAACTGTATCCTCCCTTTGAAGTACAATTTTCTAATTTGTGGTGTGGTATGGCAGGTTAGATATGGTTGGAACTAAAGATGACGAAAACCCAAAGTCAAAGACTGAAGGAGCTAAAGATGGAGAAAGTTCGATGACCAAGGCAATAGGAGTTGAGGATGGAGAACAAGGAACCAGGAATGGTCAAGTCTACAAGTAAAGAGGAATTATTCATCAACGAATTCCCTTCGGGAATCCAAGCTCAATTGAATCAAGAGCAAAAATCCAAGGACCTCATCACTTCAAGAAAACTAAGGCCAAGAAATCAAGAATCAACGTGACATTGGAGCAGGGGAACGGCTATGGGATTACTCCCTAGGTACACCCCCTCATATGGATGGCAAAGGACCACATGATGGCCAAGAGGGATGATATCTGCTCTTGGCCCTAGGGTAGAGGATCGTTTAAGGCACCCTAATATGCCCCTTATCCTAGCTCTCAGGTATGGTTGAACTCCATCAATAAATTAAATATATCTTATGAATAAAATAATGTTCCTAAGCCTAGTAAAGAAGATCTATGCTTTTAATGTCTCTAATAAGGAAGATCTATTTTGTGGATTATGTTTCAATGATTTCCTAACATGTTGTTGGATCTCAACCAGGTACGTGATGTTACTAATTCTACTCTACTTCTTGTTCTACTTGGAATTTGTGATTTAGGGCCAAAAGTAGGGCATTTAAAAAAGGGGACATTACAAATTGTTGAAGACCAAGGCACACACAAATCAGTCTACGACATGAGCAACATTCTTTTGCACTAAAATAGTGGCTAATCTTAACAGCCAATCAAATTCCAAGGAGAAGACATGTACGGTAACCGTAATACAGTTCTACAAAATACACAAGAGTCACTCTGGTGATTTGACTTATTAGTTATTACCCAACAAATGCATCAATAGTAATAAAAATTATAATCTACAAATATTAATGAAATTTTATATAAATAAAGTTAGGGTGAAAAGGAAGTATGGTGTCAGTTTATTCTCAAAGTGGAATCCTGGCATGTCTTCATCAGTTGATATCTTGGGAAAATCCTTAGAAGAGGTGGCCTCTCACTTCAGATCAAAACCTGATTCACAAAGGGCATGATAACAACTGCGCGCAAGGAAAAGATGTGGGGCCCCTACTAAATCTAATTTTTTGTTTCAGCTTTTTTACAGGTATGGTGCACAAGGTAACCGTAATACAGTTCTACAAAATACGCAAGAGTCACTCTGGTGATTTGACTTATTAGTTATTACCCAACAGATGCATCAATAGTAATAAAAATTATAATCTACAAATATTAATGAAATTTTATATAAATAAAGTTAGGGTGAAAAGGAAGTATGGTGTCAGTTTATTCTCAAAGTGGAATCCTGGCATGTCTTCATCAGTTGATATCTTGGGAAAATCCTTAGAAGAGGTGGCCCCTCACTTCAGATCAAAACCTGATTCACAAAGGGCATGATAACAACTGCACGCAAGGAAAAGATGTGGGGCCCCTACTAAATCTAATTTTTTGTTTCAGCTTTTTTACAGGTATGGTGCACAAGGAACCCTTCCTCCTGTAATTATTTTTGCAGATATGCAAAATCCTGATTTAATATTGTCTTTCTAACAGATTTTCCTTCAAAACTTTATACATCTCCATTTAGTAATGAAAGGTGTTTGTCGAATAGCCCAAAGGATATGAATATCAAATTGTCAGTACAGAGGTTGAGAAGGGTTACCGTGCAGCCAAGTGGTTTTGGACAGCCTTCAAAGAACATCAAAGTTTTTGGTGGGTTTCTTCCTGTCTGTCCAGCACTGTCATGCTCCTCCACAAATTTGTCCACGTGGAAGGATTCACAGTGACCCACTTTAGCTGCAGTGAGATTATCAACTGAGGGAACAATCTGTGCACCAGTGCACCGAGCTATACGCTCCAGAAGAGACCTTTTAATATTCAACACCAAAGATATTTCTTTTGCCAGCAGATAGTCTTGTGCTGGGCGAGATACAGTTTTCTCAACCAGCAGCACATTAGGATGATGAGCTTCTACCTTTGCTACAGTCATCTTGAGATGTTCCATTTCCTAAAAAAGGGAAGATGTCACAACACAATATAGATATAGATCCACATTTATAAAGTATCAAACAAACAAAATGAAAGAGAAGCTTAGTTTTACCTGTTGAATCAAGGTATCAAGTGATGACAGCACATTTGAAACCCGCTGATATTCAAGAGCACCTCCCAAAATTAGCAACCGGGGGTTCTTGTAACTTTTGGTCATCCGCCTATTTGCAATATTTTTCTTGCATACAACTCCCTTAATCACTTCACTGTCACAAGGGTTAAAGCCTGATAAATGTTGTGGCCAAAAAAAGAAAGTTGACACCGTTGCCTGAAATATATCAGCTAAAGAGAGATAAACAGTAATGGCGCAGTTAAAAAAAGAAAGATTTGTTACTGGCTTCTTGAGCCCATACAAAGCTGTGTAGTGATAGCTACCTTTGATATGGATGACCACAGGCAAGGCACTTAACCTTCACGTATCCTCCTGGATCCATTCCTCCTCCTCCCTTACTAGTATCTGGCTTTACAAGACTTGCTGCTTGCCATGACAATGAGGTAACTATTTCCAACCAGCTCTCCTTGTTGTTCTCTTCACCTACAGGAACATTTTCTGCCTTAAGAAGTTGTGCTACAAGAGCCC
This sequence comes from Chamaecyparis obtusa, assembly GCA_027943335.1. NCBI lineage: Eukaryota > Viridiplantae > Streptophyta > Pinopsida > Cupressales > Cupressaceae > Chamaecyparis > Chamaecyparis obtusa. The sequence continues at coordinate 11,970 of BSBK01005836.1, read as the reverse complement.
TAAAGTGTCCATCCAAGACTGCTGTCATAGCCTTCCTATGCTCCTCACTTACCCGATCCTTGCTCTTGTATTCACTGTCCGTAAAGCTGCCTGTGGAGTGGGGCAAAGCCCAGCCACCTCCATCATCATCATCATCATCAAAAACACTATTCTCTTTCTCATCCTCTTCATCTTCTGGCTCTGGAGGAATCCATATAATCCCATTGTTCTCTATGTCGATTGGCTGTTCTGACTCAGGACTTGTTGACTCAAACATAGGTGATTCATCATTGCATTCATCACCATTGTCTGTGCTCTCTGATTCTTCTCCAGACCTTTCTTGCATAACTAAAAAGGGATTCTCTGTTCCCGGGGAAACAGTTTGAGATGAACCAAGCATTTTTTCCTCAATAAACTGCTCCCCAGATGTTTGGGTTTTCCTCAAGAAATCTTGGTCCATTGAAATTTTAGAACTCAGATCTACAGAATTGACTTTATTGAAACTGTACACAGAGGGACAATTCATAGAAGAATCCTGATAATTTTCTCCTGGCTTCCTCGAAATGCACTGCTCAGGATCCTCAAACAGTTTAGTATATTCATCATCCTCATCCTCGTTCCTGCATAATATTGGCGATGAATATGCATTTCATGTGTTTTGGGGGCAAGAAATTCTGACTGGTACAGCTTTTTACAGGGAAAAGCATTTTCTTTTTTTTTTCTTGCCAACTTTTAAGATAACAAATTCTTACAAAAACTGCATGCAGACAAGAAAGCTTTAAAATAGAGAAGATAAATAGTTACCTGTTAGTGGAAATTCCAAAAGTACTCGAAGTAGGTCCTTCACTTTCCAGGATGGAAACCAAATCGGTATTATCGCTATTTCTTCCCTGGTCCAATCCATTAGCTTCTACTAGATTGAGACGAGAGCTGTAAGCTATATGCTGATAAGGAACAGCTTTGTGGGGCATAATGGATCTGATGCTGCTACTATTAGTACTATTACTATTACCAGAGGATTCACTACTAGCCAAGCTTGTACAGGAGAGGGAAGGGCTGATCCCTGGAGACAATAATTCCAACCCATTACACTTTGCAGGCATAGTTTCCCGTTCCCATTGCTTGAAACAAAATATGCAAACCCTTATACGCTCCCTGTCTTCCTGTTCATAATTTCGGCCCTCTGCAAAAGCTGAAGGGATTGTGTTCACCGTGCACCTTCCACAGAAAACCCTACCACATATCCGACAATGGTGTCTTCTATTGAATATTGTAAATGGCAAGTCACACTCATAGCAGACCCTGCAGCTTTGATCGGGCATCCAGAAAATCCTTGATGTATCGGATGTCTCTGTTCTACGAGGAATCCATGATCGAAACTTATCAACTATACAATGCAATTTGGCTTCCACAGGTCCCATCTACCATGACGCAGTGCTCTCATCATGATTCCACAGAATCCACATCAGTTTTGTTTCAAACACTCTACAATTCTATCCGTGCAACAAAGCAAGAATTCCTGTCATCTTCCTATAACCCTGCTAACATAAGAAAGCTTACGACAATTTCTGCCAAAACTCCCTACAATTCTGTCCATTTTTTAATCCCGAATTCTGGCTATTATCACACAGCCCATACTACTTTGAAACTACAACCAAAAACATGAAAACCAACTATTAGGCAACGGCTCAAATTCTGTACAGAAATCAGTAAATTGTTCAACTTCCACCAAAAAAAATACTGTAATTTTGATTGCGAACACCCCCACTTCTATCAGTGCAATAAACCCCATACTACCACCATTCACACAATACTAGAACTCCGAAACCCTAATACAACATGTCGAAACTGTATTTACATACTGACGGCTTAAATTCAGCACAAAGAGCGGTAATTTGTTCAATTTCCACAGAATAATAGTTTTAAGTTTGCTAAAAGATCCCCACTATTCTATCGGTGCACTGAACAACGAATAGCAACTACAAAAGCTACCTATATAGAGCCTTAACGACTAAAATTCATAAATTTGTTCAATTCACTTGAAATAAAATCCAAATTTCCATTGCAAACCATGCACGATAATATCGACCTGTAAACATACTCAACATCCCTTAACCCTAACGTCCAAACATCAAAACCAGCGTATCGGCTCGCTAATTTGTTCAAATCGCTAATGAAAAAAATTATGAACAAAAACTCATTACCCACTCACCAAATCAGTGCGCCACCGTGGCTGGAAGCCGACGAGGTCTCAATCCCCGGCGAATTCTGCTAAAACCTCGCGGTTGCATAGTTGAAAGGCTAAGGTCCCAGTTTGGAAACCCTGCATCGCGTAATTTCAACTGATGCCGGTGATAACAAAAACAAAATCAATAATAATAACAAAAGAAGAAGCAATAATGATCCGAGATTCCAAAAGCGTTGCGACTCTACATCTATCACTACCTAAATCGGTCGGATGAAGTTAGAAATCAGTGTAGGGACGAAGTTCGAGGGAATCGAGCCGGGCAGCCGTGGGACCTCGAATGAATGAATGAAAATCTCGTATGACTGACAAGAATCTTATATCTCCAAACAAATTTGGTATTTTTCCTTACAGCGTAAATAATTTAAACAAAACTCGGAGTGGGATTTTAGGGAGATTTTTTTCCGGGCGCCTAAGAGAGTGCCAACAAAGCTGCTTTGCTGGCAAGGAGGGTCCGAATTCCCGTGCATTGTGAAAAGATTGGTGGCTTAAAATCCAAATCATTTGCTGTCGTAATGACTTTCTGTTTGTGTGGCGTGATGATGCAATTGTTAGAGCTGGAGCCTGGCAGGATAACGAAACACGCGGATGTTATCTTCTGGGAAGAAATCTAAATTAAAGTAGATGGTGATTTTGATGGACTGGATTTTTATTTGTGACAGTGTGATTGGAGGACGATTTTTTTTATTTAGACAACGATATTTATGTAATTCAGTTTTTACCGAGAAAAAAAATTGTCTGATCTAAGCAGCGGTTAAGCATCCTAAAGCAATTTTTTAATTCACTAAATAGACTTTAAAGATCTTATTTTACATTGTCAAATTAAACTCAAGTCAATCATCAATAGAGATCTTCTTTCAAGGATTGTTATTATTATTAAGAATTTAATTTTAATATTTAATAGTTGTATAAATGACATGGATGGACGAGGGAAAAAATATTAAAATATTTGCAAAATGTAAATTAATAGTTTTTATTTTTATGCAAGTTTTCTTGATGTGTCTCTACCATCTTCTATTTGAGAATATAATTGGTTAGCTCTTAGAGTTGGTATCTTATATTTTTCTTTAGCATGGAGAGTTGATGTCGTCCTACATATTGTCATGTAGTAACATCATTTATAGGGCCAGTTTGGTAGCGGAAATTAGGAAATGATGAATTTGATCAAATGCTGAAAATGGTCAAATCATGGATTTGATAATCCGGTTTTTCATTTCTGGATTATTTTTCGACCGTTTGATTCCACTTTTTGAAACTGGAATTGGAATTTGAGTATGATTTTTTTTTAATTGTTTTAATGTTTTTAAATTTAATAATTCATTTTTATTAATGGAATTGAATTTAAAATGTAATCGCAGACCGTTTTAGGTAGCCAAAGTTGGTGGCAGGTAACCAAGTTACAATCACTACAACCAAAATTTGACAAAAAATTTAGTAAAAAAATTCGACAAAAATTTAAAAAAAAATTGAAAAAAAATTCGTCAAAAAATTCAAAAAAAAAATTCGGCAAAAAATTTACAAACAGCAAAGTTACAAACCACCCAGACAAATAAAAAATAAATTAAATCCCCCCACCACACAAATAAAAAATAAATTAAATCCCCCCCCACATGAAAAATTTTAAAATTTGCTTTCCCTCCATTCAAATTCCAATTTCAAATCCCAATTCCACCTTTTTAGATGGAAGATATTAATGCTCATTTTGAACCAAAATGAGCATTAACACATTCCTATTCCATTTTCATATTGTACTGCCAAATTGAAGATTCGACGAAATGGGCAATAACAAATGCCAATTCCAGGGAAATGCTAGAAATGGTCCGCTACCAAATGGGCCCTACCTTTCAAAGTTTGTTATTTTGGGATTTGAGTTGAATAAGACAAGTCTTTTGCTTTAGTAAACTTTGTATTATTGGACTCTTATTGTTTATAAACAAAGAAGATTTTTTCTCTGTCATGGGCACCCCACTCACATTTATGATTGGAGAGTTCTTTAAGTCCATAGAATTGCATCCATCTTGGGTGTGACCATTATAACAATACACAATAGCTATGGCAATCTATGGTGGTTGCATAGAGAGCCTCCCTAGTGGTCAAGGTTCAAACCTAAGCATCTAATAATTGAGTTTTGTAATGTTTAGACTAAATATGAATACAAATAAACTAAAATTTAGCACAAATATAAAGCAATTTTTTAGTTTCCCCTTACTTTTCTAATTTAATGTGAATGAAATTTTGCTATAAATACTTCACTCAAATATACTAGGAACCCAAAAAAAAATTCTTCATGGTTACAATATAATGTACATAAACCTTTCATCTACATATGTAGGGAAAAGATTACCCTACAAAAACCTTTAAAATGGTGACCAACTTTAACAACTACATTGATGAGATATGGTCGTTATCATTCTTCATGTTGCAAGTATTCATAAATCTGCATGCCCTTCATGTTGTATAATATTTTATATTTGAAGAATCATTTTTATAGAAGTTGTGACATCCTAGTTGGCCTTTACTAATAATCTAAAGCATACAAGTTGTAAGTAGGTTTGACAAAGAAAAAAGGTGGGATTGTTAGAGTTTGGAGTGGGAGGTACCTCACGATTCTTACTACTTGTCAAGGATTAGAGTTTGGGTTTGAATCATGTTAGTAGGGACAAGTCTAAAACTTTGACAAAGTAAGGAAGAAAAGTTGGGTTTGGGGGAGGAATATGTGTGAGATGTGGTTTAACAACCCAAAAAGAGAGAGGTAAAGTAGATTCTAAAGGAAAGGCGTGCAAGGATGAAGAATTTTGAATGCCTAATGAGGGCCAAAGAAAGGTCAAACTTAGGTGGAAGACATGTTGAGATAAGGAGCTTTCAAATTCTAAAATTTTGTCAACCTAAAAAAAATTAGAGATATGACCAAATACCCCACAATTAGAATCTTGAGAGCTATTTAGCTTCTAACATGTTGGCAACTATTTAAGGTAACGATGGTGAACCATTCTTAGGGCTTGTCTTAGCTTGTTAAAGATAGGAAATGAGTTCTTGTAACACAAACACAACTTGATTGAATAGGGGACATTATGAATTCAAAAATTGAAGTCTTAAAGCATCACTAACTAAAAATCATTTGCAAGCATTATTTTTAAGCCTTAAGCAAATAACTCTTAATTTAATGTGTATGCATGTATACGTTTAATGGTTATATCAAGCTTTTTAATTTGTTAAGGGGATGTATTGTTTAAAATGGATCAAAAAATGAGCTAAACCGCACTATAATTCCATGCCAAAAAGGGTCACAATTCATAAAATAATTTTGACGAACGAAGTAGATGTTTAAATGATCCTTACGGATCTACAAATTTATTTATTTTTATTAGTATAAGGTTTCTAAGAAATATCAACAACAACAAAAAATTGATTTTGTTCAAAGAACAAAACCATTCATCCATGCAAAAAGCAATTAAGAGAATTACTAATTATACTCAAGTGGTAGTTTCTTAATTATTGTAATGAACTCAAAACCACCTCCTATGTGAAACATCAATTTCTTCAAAAATTATAGAATTCAAAATGAATAGTCTACTTTTTCTCGTTATAATTCTACTTTTGTGTTCTTCTCATGCATGAGGGGCAATGTACTAGATATATAAAAAGGCATGATGAGGTTGGGTTACATCATCATGTTTTTTTTTTTGTTTTTTTAATTAAAATTATGTTATACATAAATTTCCAACCCAATCTATGAAAGTGTCATTCTACTAGATACATCCCCTTTGACTCGAATAACAAAAAAAATTATTTGTGTGCTAAAATTATCCAATAGTGTCATTCTACTAGATACATCCCTTTTGACTCGAATAACAAAAAAAAATATTTGTGTGCTAAAATTATCCAATATCAATATTCTTGATATGATAAAGTGTAATGTATGCATAAGAGGTCCCTTAAAATAATCTAGTAAGGTAATTTTGTTTATGTGTAAAAATAGTAAATTTTATTTTAAAAAGGTGTTCTTAAATAAGAATGAACCTAAACAATTATTTAGAGATTTGGAATTGTAAAGTCAGCTTATGGTTGTGATTTTAAAATTTCCAAATCCAAAAATCATAGGAAAAGCATTCAAAACAGATTTTGAAGCTTTAAACAATTGATTTTTATCTTCAAAGTTTCCCAAAAAAAAGTGTAGCAATTTTGGAGCATCAAGCACTCCAAAATCTTCAATTGGAAGTTGTGCCTATTTTTAAAAACACACATGAAGGAAAAAAATATGCTAAATTCATAAATTCAAAACAATAGCTATTTTTTAATATTTTAAAATTATTTTGAAAAGCATAATATTAACATGATATATTATAGAATTTTTTAAAAAATGATTATTAAATTTGAGCATCAAATTTAGGGAAATATATAATGTAAAATCATTTAACATGTGAGGGTTGGGATTTTTTAGAGATAAGAAACTCTATGAAAAGTTTGTAGTTTTCTTTATGAAAGATAATGAAGTCTACAATTCTATTCTAGCATATTTGTTGTATCAAATTTTATCTATAATAGAAAAAATGAATACATGCTTATAAATTTGATTGCCTCCTACATTACGTCACATGTTCTTTGAGGGCCTATTTGTTTGCTAGAATTAGATTGAAATTAGGATTGTCAAATCTTGGAATTGACATTTTTGATGTTTGTGTTCAAAATATGAAACTAGAATAGGGATTTTTTAATTCCCATTTACCCCCAAAACAAGCATTTGAATCTTCCATCTAAATAGGTGGAATTGGAAAATCAATTCCAATTCCAATTCCACTTAAATGGAAATTGGGGGTAAAGAAAGATTTAGAATATTTTGAAATCCATATGCAAACAACATTTTCCATCTTCTCATTATGAATTCCAGGTGAACCAAATGGTTCCAGCCATATTCCAAAAACCATTTTCCGGATTTAAAACTTCCAAAATTGTCAAATAATAGAATTTGACAATTCTAGCGTTATTTAATACTAGCAACCAAATGAACCCTGAGAGATGTAAGTTTTCAAGGAAGTTAAAAATATCTAGTGCATGCATATTTATTATAGGAGCTATTTATTTGACTAGTTCATCTTTGAGGAGGGTGATAATCCTTTTTAGATAGTGATTGGGGCATGTGATGTTCATGCATATTAGTAAATGGAATTTTATTCTATGAGCCAATAACTAGCAATAGAAAATAATCATTAGATCCCAAAGATGGAATGTTCATACTATATCATATTAGTATAAGTTTCAAACATTATTTTTCAAGGGAGTGGGCATTGAGATATCTAATGTTTTTATTAGATACACCCACTCAAGTTTGTAGAGCCTAAAGTGCAAGAGGGAGTCATATTTCTCTCATTCATAGTTTAACATTTTAATTATTTTCCCTTAGAGATAATTAGTAATAGGTTGGAGAACCAACACATCAAAGGCTTGTACACTTGTTTTATCAATCAAAATATGGAAAATTCAACTATAGAAGTCATTTGAGATTAGTAGTGAGTCACTAGAGTAGTTTTAAGTTTTATCTAATCTTTGTGTTTTCTCTTTGTAATCAATAACATATAGGTGAGTCTAAGGATAAGGTGATTTGGACCCCTACAAAAATAGGGAATATAATGCTAAGGATGGGTATAGATGTCTCTATAAAAGTAAAGACTTTAGGATCACAGATCTGCAAGTTGTGCCTACCTAAGGTAGGACTGTTCACATGGTTGGCTCTCCAAGGGAGAGTATTAATAGTCGACACATTTCGTAGAATGGGATACCTTGGCCCCTCTCAATGCGTACTATGTAAAAAGGATGAAGAAAGCATCGAACATCTCCTCCTCAACTATTCCTTCATAGATAGTTGTTGGCACTAGTTGAAAGTGCGACTAAACTGGCACTCGGCCAACCCCCTCAAATTAATTAACTTCCTTAAAGGTTGGCCCAGACCTAGAAACAAAGGCCTATACAAATTTATTTGGACCATTGCTCCATCATTACTACTTTGGGAAATCTGGAAAGAAAGGAATCATCAAATCTTTAAGAATGAAGAAATGTTACTAAACCAATTTCTAAACAAACTAGAAATGACAATCATTGAAGTAGTCAACAATAGAAATTTTCTATGCAAACATGACAGGTCCTTAACTATACATGATGACAAGACTAGAAACAAATGGACAGGTCTAAATATCCCACCATTGGACAATTCCCCTAAAGCAAACATTGTAAAATTCAGACAAGAATGTAAATAGAAACCCCCCCCCACTCCAAGGTGGTTTAAACTTAATTTTGAGTGTGCTTCCAAGGGCAACCCATGGGTGGCTGGAATTGGGGCATGCATTCATAACAGTAATAGAGAGTTGATTGTTGACTTATAAAAACCTATTGGTGTGAAAACTAATAATGAAGTAGCATTTTTGGCTTTAATTGAAGGGTTGAAACTTCGTAAAAATTTAGGCATTGACAAACTGGAAATTGAGGGTGATTCAACCCTAGTTGTTAATGCATTACAGAGAGGTGATACACCCAGTTGGTTCCTTACTGGATTTTTAAAATAGGCAATAGGCATTCTTAAACTCAAAGGACATTTCATTATTAATCATATATAGAGAGAAGGAAATCAAGTGGCAAATAAATTATCTAACTTAGGGGTTGATCAAGACAAAATAGGAATAGGCTAATTTAGAGCAATTTTATGACCAACAACATCCTAGGTTATTATATAGTTTCCCTCCAACTTGTCTAACTTTCATTAGGCAGAAGAGATTGTAGAACCCACAAATATAGTCTATCTCCCTCAATACGTACTTTAATAAAAGCTTACGATGGTAGGTTAGTGGCAAGCTGATTACAAATGGACAAACATATATTTATAGATTTGTATATATAGATATGTATTCGAATAGGTATGGACACAAATACAAATATTTAGTCATGTACATATATGTCTATATTTATGCATATATGTTCACCTAGCAATTCAATCAAGATAAGATAGGCCAATAATCCATAGTATCAAATGATGATGTAAAATTTATTCTTTATTGTGATATATCCATCAAGACAAAACTGACACTTAATAGTTAATTATGATAATAGGCTAAAGTGACAGGGACAAAACATTTGATAAGTTGAAAGGTCAGTGGGTGGGTCGGTTCAATATCCATGAATACCGAAAGTTAAAGATTCTAGAGATATATATACATAGAATGTAACAAGTCCTGACATAACATCTACAAGATTAAAGTTGAGTAATCTCAGGCTGTAACAGATTTTTTTTATGGCTACTCCAATCAAGCTTAGATGTTTGTGACCACTAGTAGCCTTTGAGGGAATCATAACAGTGAATAGGCTAAAAAATATGATGGTTATCTCTTACGATATTTTAATAAGAGTTATTTACAAAATCTTAGGAAAGGAGTTCATTGAGAATGATAACAGACATCAAGTGAACTCATATATACCTACTATGTTTATTGCCTCGACCTTGCAAATTGATCCTGATATTCAAGTCATTGGAAGATTTTGTAGATGATTATTTAAGTGAAAATATCTATTAGATCTAGATAAAGTGAGTGGAAGCATCAGAGAGGATTTAACTATCCTAAAGCCAAGACACTACAATCAGTTCATAAACAATGGTAGAAGGGTTCCAACTTTTTTGGTATTAGCGGTGGAAGATTGGGAAAGGTACATTGAGAGAGAGAGAGAGAGCCATCTCTCTCTCTCTCTCTCTCTCTCTCTCTCTCTCTATATATATATATATATATATATATATATATATATAATATATATATAATATATATATATATATATATATACACATGAATTTATGCATCTCATAGGCTAGGACATATTTATATATGTATATATATATATTGTCACCATCCAATAAATAAAATTGATCATCCTAGAATGAATGCTCATCATCGGTTATCCAAATCTTTAGCATGTGATAAGGAAGGAAGGAACTCAGTACTGGCAATTAGTCAAGTTGGTTAAACAGATTTTGGAGATAATAGGCCATGTGAGACACTTTTTTGAATAACTATATGTATCATGACGGTAACAGTATAGTTAATGAATTGGCTTATTGAGGGGCGGAGGGGAAGGAATTGGCATAGGCTGACTAAATTTAAGGTGAAATATAGTAGACACCTAAAACACATCTTTATTCTAACTTATACAATAATAAATTAAGTTGTAACTAAGCTTTTATTCCTACTACCGCAATGGAAGTTATCCTTACAAATGGTAATCATTTAATTATGCTCACATTAGTAACATCACATTATCTTCTAAAAGTACAACATTCCTTCTAAGCTATCTTGAAACTTGTCATCTGATGTGGGTATTAATATTTATGATGGGTGGCAATCGAATGAAATCTTAGGAAAAGAGATATCAGTATCGAGGTGTGTTTATATCATGATTACCCTCAAACGCATAGTACCTATGATATTTAATTAAATTAGACTCACATAGATTATGGGTCTTTTAAGAAAGTCAAATGGGCTTAGATTATGGGTCTTTAAGAAAGTCAAATGGGATTAGGTTATTCACTCACAACACAAAAATTTAACAGGAAGATGGATACACCGATTAGGGTGAAAGAAGGTAAGAGAGAAATGTCCTTCTGGGGAGAGATCACTGAACTAAAGTTGGGTAAGATGATGAAAGTGAAGCATAGCCTGATACTTTGAGTGGTTATGAAAATCTTAGGAGAGGAATTTTCAAAGCTCATGGACCGGTCTAAGAATAATACGAAGGCAATTGTAATGTTTTTTGCTTTAGTTCTGCATATTGATAGGGACAAACCTATAATTAGAGATCTTTGCTATAGCTTGTTAAAGAAATATCTACTAGAGGAATTGAACATTGTTCTGGAGAACATTGATGAAAATCTCTACATCCCAAAATGTAGCGAGTATGGTATCAGGGACCATGCGGTTCAGGTTTATCCTATCTTGATTATTGAGGATTTCAAGAAGTTTGAATAGAGGTGCCCAACGATTAAAAGAAACTAGATGTTTCTTTTAAGCATAATACACATTTGGGTCTGTGTAGATTTGAAAGGCTTAGAATGGTTTATGAAAGAGGACAGAGTGGATCACAACAATGAAGAAGATGATAGAAATGGTGAGGAAATCATGTCAAGAAATATGTGGTAGCCTAAGGCAGGGAACCAATTTAGGATACTAGGGCTTATATCTAGATCCAATACATTTTCATTAGTATAGGTTATCTAGATAGATAAAATACTTTAGAGTTGGAAACTGAGAATATTTTGGTTTTATATTCAACAATCTATGGACTTTCGTTGTTAATAGTAAATATAAAAGACTTTTATTAGTATATTTGCATGTAGCTTGGCAATTTTTCAAGTATTGTTTTAGATCCTTTGTTAATTTTATGGTTTCTTTTTATATATATATAAATATATATGTATATATAAATAAATATTTATATAATACATATATCTATATAAAATGGTTTCATATATTTATACAGATGGTGCCATATATACACACACACACACACACATACATATATTTATATATATACATATATACACATATATACATATATATACATATACATATCTACATATATATAGCATATACATATCTGCATAGATATATACATACATATTATATATATATATATATTACATATAATACATAATATACATATATCATAATATATTATACATATATACATTATACATATATATATATACATATAAT